>OX352303.1:28029084-28612555 GCA_947086415.1 Pammene aurita | reverse complement strand
AGCATATCTGTATGCTTTTAGCATTTTAAGTTCGTTTTATAGTAGCATTATAAACGTTTATAGTGCTGATATAGGTCTTAAATGGGCACGAATTACCCAGCTTGAGATCCTATACAGGTCATTTAATAGCATAACAGGCGCAATATGTCTGCGCTATTAGCATTATCGTTGTCATGGAAAGTGCCAATCGCATTAAAGAATCATTAGTACGCTCTATTAAGTTGCCAACTGCATTAAAGAAGCATTAATACGGCCAAAAAACTTGCTAATCGCAGGAAAGAAGCATAAGTACTCTCGATTAACTTGCCAATCGCAATACAAAAGCATTATACTAGCATAAGAGTGTAGTAAAATAAACCTTACGTCAATGCAAAAACGTCTCTAACACCGACGCAACAAATGTTATAATACAATGAACGTTGTGATTTAACTACTTTGTCTCGCAATATAAAATGGACGAAGACGGTACAAAAAACTGAATGAGTGACACGTCATATTTGTTTGCATCCTAACAAAATTTATAAAAGTTTTTGACTCTTTTACGTTATTATATCCTTCAAATATTACTGCGCAATGTAGTTTACTGTAAATGTGTATATAAGTTTCATTGAAAATTTTCACGCGCCTTTGATTTATTGTGGTTTTGCTATAAAATATTATAAAAAGATATGCGTCAAATAAACATAACAATTGTGTAATCCTCGTATAGAACGAGTTTTGCATTATTAACATAATAGTGTTGGTTGAGCAGTCTTAAATTAAGTAATTTCATTATCATATAGGTATTTTCTTTGTATAAATAGGTCCGCATGATTTTATTTTTAGGTTTAAAATTATTTACAAAATGGCGTTGGTCTATATAGACGGAGAGCTAGCCACGTCGGATATGACACAATAATGAGAGCAACCAAACCCCTCTAGTCAGTTTGGTATACTATGCTTATTTCTAGATCTGGACATCTGGCAGCTTTAAAGTGGTGGAGGTCAAAGAATGCAAACCATTTCAAGAAAATAAATCCTAGAGATCTGGGTTTGATGCAATATTATGAGAAACTATACAAATACTATACAATATTAAGAGAAATTATACAAAAGTTTATGTTGGGAGAAAGTAGTGCCAAACGATGTATAATAAAATATAGTTCATAGTTTGTCGCCTACTGTTTTTGTTTCCGTAATAATCATACATCGGGGTTTTCGGTGCGGGAACGATTTGAGAAAGAGTAAAGATAAACAGATGGGTTGAGAGCTAGTCTGAGAAAATATCATATTATGCCTAATGAATAACTACCTCTCTGTGAATAGCTTACACACTATGATACGAGCTTTTTTTCTTAGAGGCATGTTTGTATTGACTATTATATACTTAGTATTTTAAAAATGCAATTGCATATCCGAAATTTATTAACTAGATCTACCTAAGACAAAGACACGGTATAATAAGTGTCAAATATTAATCTTGACGTCCGATATTTATGAACTATTTGATTAACTGAAGAGGTTGACAATGATCAGTCATTACATGAATTAATAAAAAATACTTGAAAAAATCATAGGTATATGTACCTACAATATATATACATAATAGTCAGCTATTACATATAAATTGTATATACCTATGATTTTTTCGATCAATTATTCATTAGGTAGAAACGTGTCAGAGTACATTCTGTTTTTTAAGTTAATGCCTACTCTTTGGCTAATGTCAAACATTCCCGCACCGAAAACCCCCATGTATGGTAATAATACACAATATTTTTGGTCTAAGATTTTTTTTTATCGATTTTTGACCAGTTTTGAGTCGATATTCCAACATATTCACTATAGATAAAATTATAAGGCAAACGACTATCGGTTTTTTAATCTTTTATCTCCATTCTGTTGAGCCGGATCTTGAAATAAATGAGCCGTTATTTTTTTATGATATTTTTAAAATATGGTCTAAAAAAACACTTTTATCGATATTCGAATGGTGTAAATAATCTTACATATACGTAATCTACATATTAGGGTTCCTCTTTGATGTCTCTAAAAACTGTAGAGAGATTTTAATTTTTAACTAATTAAAACAAAATTTATGACCATAAAACCACTTTTTTAGCCTAAACCGGTTCGACTTTGATGTCAAATATCTCGAAGACAATGAATATTGAAGTAAATATAGGATACTATATTGTTCAAAGCCGTTACTGATAATATGATAAGCTATATAAATCATGAGAAAACTAAGGGAATCAGATCTAAGGTCGTTGGCGCCAGGGAGCCCCTTAAAATATAGGCCCTGTCCTTTATAACTGAGACAACTTCGGCAATTTTTACCTAGTTTGGTATTACTATTTTCCAATTAAAACATTTTGCTAGTCTGTCACTGTGACCTCCACCCATTAAAAGCTGCCAGATGCCAGGATCTAGCAATAAGAATAGTATAGCAATCTAACCAGACGGGTTTTGTTGCTCTCATTATTGTGTCATAATCTGACGTGGCTAGCTCTTAGTCCAATAACAGCTCAGTGACCCTTAAAAAATGCCTTATTTATGCCTACAGCATTACACGTGAATAATTATGCTATTAAACAACATTAAGCATTTATTTATGCTATTGTAGAACCTAAGGCACTAAAACCGCTAAAAGCTGTATAGGGGCTGTTCATAAATTACGTCATCAATTTTAGATGATTTTTACCCCCCCCCCTAAAATCATCCAACCCTCCCCCTGCCAAATAGAGTGACGTCATTAAAAAAAATGCGTTTTAAGCTTAATTGTAAAATAAAAAACTATTTAGTAGATAATATTTTATAGCATTAAAAGTTTATAGAAGCACGACTTTCATTCCTTTTTTTACACATTGATGATGTGATCTTCGGAATGACCGCCCCCCCTCCTACGTCATGCTACCATCATCCGATGTCCAGACCGGGGGGGGTCTGATGGGTCCCATTTGAAATGACGTAATTTATGAACAGCCCCTTATAGTGAATTACTTGGCTTTATAATGGTTTATATTATTGCTATTGTACTGCATTAGGAACGTATTACCTACTTATAAATGCTATTGTACACCCTAAGGCATTAAAAATAACTGAAGAACAAATCAAATTATTTTTAATAAATATTTTGATTTGTTTATTTTAAGTAGGGTCAGGGAGGGTACAGTCGCTCGGTGGGAACAGTGGCTCGAAGGTGCCGTGCGGGAAATGGAAAGAGCTTTATGTCTGTCCTCTACATCAATTGGAAGCGTTCCGTACCCTATCATGTACGAACTAGTTAGTGAGCCGCTTCTGCGCCATGCGAATGTATTATGGTGCGTTTTTGTGTTGAATGCTATCAAAATTACATTTCCAGGTAAGTTTCACTCCTCTTTTTTCTTAACTCGAACGAGATTTTTAATTACTTATATTTTAATCGAAGAGTGTGTCTAATCTACTTAGTATTGGCTGATAATTCAAGGCCCTCGATGTTTCTATTTGTTTTTAGTTCTATCTAAAATACAAAATGGCGCGAAGGTCAACAGTCGTTCGTTTCAGAAAAGTACACGGTGGCTCGCGAACCACTGTGCACCTTACAGAGTTGGGCTAAAATTTACTTGAATATGAATAAGAATAAAAGTTATTTTATTATTAAAAATAATTCTTGCACTCTTTTTTTAATAAAATAATGAAAGTGGATAAATCATATGACATTTATTAGGTATGTACCTATTTTAAATGAAGAATGAATCAGGAACGATTATTCCGGAATTAGGCTTACCTATTCTAATTACCGTTTTATTCAACAAAAATGTTTTTTGTTATAAAGTTTATTTAGGTTCGATTCTTACGTAGCCATTGTGTACTGTTAGAGCCACTATGTACAGGGCGTAGTACACAGTGACTCGAGTCACTGTGTACTGTTAGAACCACTGTGTACTAGGGGGTCCTAGTCACTGTGTACAGCAACGGGTACACAGTGGCTCGATTCCCAATTTCTAAAAAAGAATGTATATATCTTTTTTGGTGAAAGTAACAGCAAATATATTTGCTACATATGAAAATGTATTAATGCACGGTGCTCTGTGCTTGCAACAATTAGTTCAGAGATTTATATTTTTCATGCTACAGCCTCTTTAAAAAATCCTAGCGACTATTCCCTCCCTGACCCTAGACACACTACTATATAAATCATAAACTTATATAGATGTCATATACAAAGGAAAAAGTGACCTAGGCCTCCGGTGCCCAGGGCTGGGATCGAACCAGCGTCCCCTGCATTCGCGGCAGACGCCTTTACCACTTGGCCAAGTGCGCTGCCCTGGGCACCGGAGGCCTAGGTCACTTTTTCCTTTGTATATGACATCTATATAAGTTTATGCATTAAAAATAGCTGAAAGCTGTATAGCGAATTTACGTGGTATTATAATGGCTAATATTCATGCTCTTAAACAGCATTAAGCATTTATTTATGCTATTGTAGAACCTAAGGCACTAAACCAAACCGAAGCATTAGTGTAGCAAACCAAAACGCAACTGTACAGCATTCAGCTGTACAGTTGCATGTTGTTCGCTGCACTAAAACTAATGGCTAAACATAAGCATTCACATATGCCATTATACAACCGTTATACAGCGTGAAGCATCATAAAATGCTATTGTAGAACCTAAAGCACTAAAAACAGCTGAAAGCTGTATACCGGATTTACATGGCATTATAATGGCTAATATTCATGCTCATAAACAGCATTAAGCATTTATTTATGCTATTGTAGAACCTAAGGCACTAAACCACACCGAAGCATTAGTGTAGCAAACCAAAACGCAACTGTACAGCATTCAGCTGTACAGTTGCATTTTGGTTCGCTGCACTAAAACTAAAGGCTTTAAAAAAGCCTTTATACATGCCATTATACATCTTAAAGCATTATATAATGCTATTGTAGAACCTAAAGCACTTAAGTGCTTTTAAACAGTCGAAAGCTGTACAGTTGCGTTGTGGTTTGCTGCACTAAAGCTAAAGGCTTTACAAAAGCATTTAGATATGCCATTATGCAACCGTTATATAGCTCAAAGCATCATATAATGCGACAAGTTGCTCGGTGAACGTATATAAGAGTTTATACGGTCCTTAAGTTCGAAATAAGTTAACTATTCATATGTTATAATGCTTCCTGTGTTACTTGGGTTCTGTGTGTTGAGTCAGCATTGGGTTTACATACATCTGTAGTATCTGTACCTGAGTCGATGTAGAGTGGTACCAATGTGCACCAATGCAGGAGGCCCGCGAGCGGCGTAACGGCCGCCATGGGGATTGAGCCCGGCGGCAACTGCGGCGGGTTGTTCTGTGTGTTGAGTCATCGTTGGGTTTAAATACACCTGTAGTACCTGTACCTGAGTCTATGTAGAGTGGTACCAATGTCCACCAATGCACGAGGCCCGCGAGCGGCGTAACGGCCGCCTTGGGAATTGAGCCCGGCGGCAACTGCGACGGGTAGTTCTGTGTGTTGAGTCAGCGTGGCGTTTAAATACACCTGTAGTATCTGTACCTGAGTCTATGTAGAGTGGTGCCAATGTGCACCAATGCACGAGGCCCGCGAGTGGCGTCACAGCTGCCATGGGAATTGAGCCCGGCGGCAACTGCGGCGGGTTATTCTGTGCGGAGAGGCACAGTGTTGGGTTTGAATACACCTGAAAAGGAAAACAAGTATTACAAATACTATTAAACATGACAAAACTATAAGATTTCTGTTTATGCTATTTTAGCTATGGAACCCTAAAAACGGGGTTTATACCATGTATATTTTTTGAGCAAATTACTTTGTGATAATGGTGCATGTAAGTGTGCCGAAATATCGGAAACTTAATACAACAAAATAGATGGTACTTCGATTTTTTTTTTTTTATACTACGACGGTGGCAAACAAGCATACGGCCTGCCTGATGGTAAGCAGCTACCGTAACCTATGGACGCCTGTAACTCCACAGGAGTCACATGCGCGTTGCCGACCCTTTACAAAAAGGAGGATTCACTGTGTTGGCGGCTAAAGGAACAATAGGGTCCCTCATCGTCAACACACTGGGTCCTCTTTGAGCTCTTTGGCAACCTTACTCACCAGCAGGAACACAACACTATGAGTAGGGTCTAGTGCTATTTGGCTGTGGTTTTCTGTAAGGAGGTACTTCCCCAGTCGGGCTCTGCTCCAGATTTGAGCGAGATGACATTCACTGAACGTGCCCTACCACACTAAGCGAGATGCCATTCGCAGTGCCCATACCTCTCTTTTTGGCATAGTTTAAGGACATACCCAAGTCCGGACGTAGTTTAAGGACATACCCCGGGTCCAAAAATAAATCGGGTTTAATTAGTATTTGTAATTTTTGTGTCCATGTTAGCTTAAAATCGTAGACAATAAGTAAGTAACAAGATATACAGACACAACACTTGTTGTAAAGTATGTATGTAATTTGTAAGACCCTCTAAAACTTTTAGATCTTTGAAAGGCTACATTATCTACTTGCAAATGTATAATTTAGGCAACTATCCATATCCATACTAATATTATAAATGGAAAAGTGTATGTGTTTGTTTGTTTGTCCGTCTGTCACGGCAAAACGGAGCGACGAATTGACGTGATTTTTTAAGTGGAGATAGTTGAAGGGATGGAGTGACATAGGCTATTTTGTCTCTTTCTAACCCCCCACTTCCCTAAAATGGGGGGTGGAAGTTTGTGTGGAGCATTCCGGGGGGCAAAGGGGAACCGTGTTACCCCGAATTTAACGCGAGCGAAGCCGCGGGCAAAAGCTAGTTGTGATATAAATACTCATTGAAACAGATAATGTAATAGTACAGAAAAAAAAACAAAAGAGGTGCAACAAAAAAAATATTTAATATTTTTAATACATGATATTAAAACTATACATGGAACACAGGTCCATAATATGGCACAAATTTACTTGTAATACAGAAGTGGCTAAGAAAACCAGATAAGATCATTAATAATAGATCACAGTTTAGCTTGGAATGAGTGTGCTACTCGAAAACCCCAAACAATAAACTTAATAATTTTAAACCGCTTCTTTGGTAATGGCAGTAGATAATAATAAGTACCCACCCAAGATGTGATCACTTCCAGCAAGTTCTTAGGCGGGAGTTTCCTCACACCTTGCACCTCTTGCATGTACAATTCTGTGACCGCAGTGATAAAATTGGCCACAAACTGAGGGGCGCTGGAGGCTAAGGATTTTAGAGCTGTTTGATTGAATGTGTTTAGGTGGAAGTGGTCTCTGATGATATTTTCTACAAGCTGCAGAGATGGTGGGGATGAACAGCCCATTTGTTGTAGCCACACACCTACTGCTAGCAATACCTGGGGACAAATTTATTGTTAAGTTATCTCTTTGAAGTACAGAAAAGTTCAAGAACAAAACAAAAGGTTAACTGGAAGCCCTTTAAGTTATAAGTTCACCTTTGTATGAATATTTTTATGTACTGATTTAAACTTACACGGTTCTCACTCATTATTTTGACAAAAACGGGACTTAATCATGTTCTTTTATTATTTTAATTAAGTCCCGTTTTTGTCAAAATAATATTTGTATGTCTTTTACTGTGTATTTTGTGTAATAAATTGAATAAATAACTTGGAAAGATGACTTTAATACATATCTAAGAAAGTCATCTAAGCCCGTTTAATTACACGGTTGCTGTGGACTAAAATACCACCGTGGTAACCTTAACAATCCAGTTTCAAGTGTAAACACAGCAAATTTAAAATGTAATATTACATCACTCACTGGCGTGCTGGAAGCTGACACAGCCATACTAGCAAGTATACTTAATATTTTAAGTCTCTTCTGAGTGTCTCCTCCTCCAAAAAGGGACAAGAATATTGTATTCTTCGTCGTCTCATTGGTACAACTCGATAAGTACTCGCAAATCACGTCAATAAGCTGCAATTCTTGCAGTGGATTCAAGCCCCTGCGCTCCCCGCGTCGCGTAGGCTCGCAGAATATGAACTCGGAGATTATCTCCATAGCTACGTCTACTTGTTTGCTACTCGGGGCTGCTCGGCCGGCCAGCAATTGCTCTGCAAATAACAATGTAATAAATAGGCATTTTACCAGTGAAGACTATTCGCATTTCCAATGCATATTAAGGTAATTTTACCAATTCTTAAAAGCGCTTCCTTCGCACATTGAGGAAATTCATATTTCCTTAATGAATGCTTTAGGTCCGACGTAGACATTTTGTCGATTTTATTATTTTAATACGAAACTAAAACCAAAAAAAAAAACACGGCGTATCCAACATCTCATTCACGGTCACAGACTACTTAGTAGATACTACGTGGATGTTCACGGTGGATTTGATGATGACATTGACGTTGACGTTTACGAATCCAACAAATTTGTTCCAGACAATGATAAAAACACTTAAAATAAAGCTGGCAAACAGTCCGGTGCACACTGCACTTAAGCCCTATTTATTGAAGATTAAATTATAGTTTACAAGTTTATTTGTAGTGCTGGAGCCCGCCTAACTGGAAATTTATCAAAATCCTAACCAATTTTCTTCCATAAAGCGTTGTAGAGCCCATCTCGGAGATCATGAAAAAATAAGTCTTAAAGGTCTTAAATGGCCACAAATACGTATGGCGTCAAGTTGAAAATACAATTTTTTGGCCTAAATTTATCAACGAGCCTACCACTCCAAATTTTGACACATGATTTATCAGTTAGACCAACCAAAATCGCACTGAGAAATAGACCGAAGCAAAAATTAAATGTAAACACCACTTCAGCATCGTCGAAACCCTCATCGCCAAGTGTTTCGCCTAGTATGTATTCGCCGGGTTCTAACTTGTCCTCGAAAAATAACGACATCAAAGGCAAAATATCAAATCAACCCAGCCCTAGCTCCTCAAAAAATAGCCATATAAATAGCAACATACCGAATGAATTGGACTCTAAGTCACCCCAAAAGAATCACAATACGAAAATATCAAATGAAAGTTCGATAGTGACATCATCGCCTTTAGAGAAAAACAAAACTGTAGAGAGCGATGATTTACAATCAACATCACACGATGAAACCGACAACTCGCTGAACTTTGATTCTCACTCTACTACTAACTTGGATTCCCACTCTACTCCTAAAAGTGACCCCCTGGAACCCGGAAACTCTTCTACAGAATCTTTATCAATACCGGAAAAGTTATACAAGAGCGTTGATGGCCTGTCCCGGGAGTCATGCCAACAAAATGATGACCTATGTGAGAAAATATCTGCACTCGAAATTGCACTTGCGAGTACAGAAGGCGAGCTCGAAAATAAAATTATTGAAAATAATGAGCTACAAAGAAAAGTGGACCAGTTAAATAGGGAGATAAAAGTCCTGCAATTATTATGTTACTCTACAACGGCAGAAAAAAAATCAGGCACAAAAAAGAAGCAGAGGTACTCTCTTTTAAACAACGATTCATTAACAGCTTCCTCGCCTAGCACTACTCAAAACGCTGAAAACAGCATTGCTTGTAATAAACATATGAATAAACTGCAACAAAAAATCATGGCTATAGAAAAGCTAATGGAAAACATGGAAAATAAGCTAACAAGTATTGGAAATCAATTAAAAAGCTTGACACAAAAACTTAATCAATCTCAAGACATCGGGAATATAAGTAAGAGTATTTTCTGCACGCAATATGAGGAACAGTTTCCAGATACACCGGGACATTATGTAAACTCAAAATTATGTGTAATCAGCAATCACTCAAATTATATGTTAGAGCGGATACCACATACATTCCCTGTTGAAAATGTATGTCTCTACCTAAAACCTGAAGCGGGAACGCGTGAACTATTTAGTGGCCTTCCAAGTAAACTGCAAGACTTTACTTTATCCGACTTTTGTATTATTTATATTGGTGACAAAGACTTTAAAGTGGGTGAAGATTACTATAGATTAGTAAAGTTTATTCGAGAGCAGCTTTCCGTTGTCCAACATACAAACATTATCATATGTTTGCCTACTTATAAAATAACCGATTTCTCTAATATATTTATTAGTCGTGTAGAATTATTTAATAATTTATTGTACAAGGACAATTTAACATACAATTATAGCTACATTTTGGATTGCAATTTAAATTTAACATATGATAGTTCTAATTTTTCCCGTTTTGGAAATGTAAATCGGCAGGGATTTATAACAATATTCAATGACCTAATGCAACTTTTAAACTTCATTTGTATAAACAATAATGTAGAGAAATCAAGCTTGACTGATATTAATGGAAATGACTCTATTACAATGGATCAACCTTCCTTAACATTTTTTCGAGCCTCATGTGACCAAAACTAATAGAGAGATGGACAAAACTGATGCTAATACATTTAGGATCCTGCACCAAAATATTGCTAGCGTTCTTGCAAAAAGGGACCAAATAGAAATAATTCTGTCAGAATTGTCAGAATCAGGCACAGAGTTAGATATAATCTGTCTAACAGAAACATTTGTAAGAAGCGGGGATGAAAAAAATATAAAATTAAATGGGTTTGAATTAGCCAGTAGCTACAGTAGAAAAGCTAAACGAGGGGGAGTATGTATTCTCACAAAAAAAGGCAGTGATTACAAAAATGTAACATTAATTAACCAATTAAGTGAATCTAATATGTTTGAATGTTGTGCCATTAGAATATCCAAAATAAACTTGCTAGTCATTTGTATATATAGGCCTCCTTCGTCAGATATAAATGAATTCTTTAAGAAACTTGAATATTTATTGTATATTGTTTCAAAAAAATATTTTAAGGATAAAATTGTATTGGCGGGTGACTTCAACATAAATTTAGCTAAGCCAAATAAATGCACTGCGTATCTCCAAAATTTAGTAAATAACTTTGATCTGAAGTGCCATATCACTGTACCAACGAGGGAGAAAAGCTGCATAGATCACGTTTATAGCAATATAAAAAATGCCACTGGTACAGTCTTACCTCTTGGTTTGTCTGATCATGACACCGCTCAAATGCTATCCTTTAAAATAACAAAAAAACCAACCCGTTTGGCTCGTAGGCCTTTAGTGATTGCTAGAAGAGACTATTCCATGGATAACATACTGAAATTTAAAGATTGTTTGAGAGCTCTATCATTTTCTGAAGTCTACGAAACATCAGACTTAAATCGTGGCTTTAATCAATTTCATGATAACTTATGCTTGTTTTATAGGCTATGCTTTCCAATCATAAATGTTAAAGTTAATACAGACCCAAAACCGAAATGGATTAGCAAAGGTTTAAAAATAAGCACTAAGAATAAAAGAAGGATTATGTTCAATTTCTATAAAAATAAGACGGAGCCAAATAAAATAAAATATAATAAATACTCGCAAATATTAAAAAAATGTATTATATTAGCTCATAAAATCACAAATAGTAATTTTATACGCAATAGCAAAAACATATGTAGAGCATCGTGGACCGTTGTTAAAACTGAAACTGTGACAGAACAACATAAAAGGTGCATAGACCAACTTATTATAAATGGTAAAAGTGTTACTCAGCCTTCTTGCCTGGCTGAGGAGCTTAATAATTACTTTATCCAATCTACAAACAAATTAACAGATAACTTCTCAAGGATGTTGGAAATTGACAATGCTAGTATTATTAACAGCTTATTCTTAGTGCCCTTTAATGAACAGGAGATCTGGAACATTATGACTACATTAAACAATACTAATGCGGAGGGCTATGATGAAATCGCAACTAATATAATAAAGCAGTGTAAATATGAACTAGTAACTATTTTGACATACTTAATTAATTTATCGTTTGAATCAGGGAACTTCCCAGATAAACTGAAATTTTCCATTGTAAAACCAATCTATAAAAAAGGAGAAACATATGACATTGCAAATTATCGACCAATAACGATAGTCCCGATACTCTCAAAAATCTTCGAGAAAGCCATGCACAAACGATTAACTGATTATTTCAATAAATTTAATATAATTGCAAAACAACAATTTGGATTTCAGCAAAATAAATCAACCACCTTGGCAGCATTTAATCTAATCCATGAGATTGCAACAAAGTATGATGATAAAAACTTCACTACTGCTATTTTGTTTGATATGTCAAAGGCATTTGACTTCGTAGTTCACGATAAACTACTAAGAAAGCTCGAGTTTTATGGTATCAGAGGACCACCATTACAGTGGATTAAAACATACCTGGAAGACAGGTCACAATGTGTGGAAGTAAATAGTGTCAGTACTAAAAATACAAGCATGTGTCATAGATCAAGGTTCAGAATAAACAGATTTGGTGTTCCACAGGGAAGTATTCTGGGACCACTACTTTTCTTAATATATATTAATGATCTTGTAGACAAAATTGATTACAAAAGTGTCCTATTCGCAGATGACATTTCCATCGTAGTCACCAATGATCTGTCTATGGGTATAAACCATCATGAGTTGCAGGTCACTGAGACGGTAAAACGTGTAATAAATTGGCTTGAATGTAACAATTTAAAGACTAACTTAGAAAAAACTAATTTCATTAATTTTAACAATAATGATCAACAATTAGACATACACTATGACGGACATAAATTAAAAGAAAATGACACCTCTAGATTTTTAGGAATATTAGTTGATAGTAATCTAAATTGGAATGATCAAATAAATAATGTTTGTAACAAAATTACAAGGTTTGAAAATGCCCTCCGTAGGTTAAGAAAAACGACTGATCACAGAACAGTTATGGCAGCCTATTATGGTTATGTTGAATCTGTGTTAAGATACGGTTTAATCATTTGGGGGAATGGTGGTGATATACAAAGTGCTTTTGTTGCCCAAAAAAATTGCGTTCGTGCGATTTGCGGGGTTGGCCCTTATGAACCGTGCAAACCATTGTTCCTGAAATTGGGCGTACTACCTCTTCCATGCCTATATATTGACGAAGTGTTTAAATTTGTAAGAAAGCACAGTGACCTCTTTAAAACTGCGAAAGATATGTTTCCACGCAATACAAGGGACTGTGATCGGCTTGTTGTCGACAAACAACAAAGAACAGCTCGATTTAAAAAAAATTGTACCGTTATGTGTGTTAATATCTATAATAAAATACTTAAAATTTTTAAAGAAGTGCCACAAAACCATTTAAATAAAAAACTACGCGAGTGGCTCATAGAAAAACGATTTTATAAAGTAAATGACTTTCTAGAACTGTATTAGAAAATTAGTTGACTTGTTAACCATACATAATAAGATTTTTGAATTAAGTATCAATGCATGTATATATGTAAATAACTAGGTTTAAGTCTTTTATAAATATTTTGCATGCTATAAACTATAGCCGATTAAGGTGTGCACATATTATAATTTTTTTGTTAAAACATCTGTATATATACCCTTTTTCTTGCAAAATAAATGATTTGATTGATTGATTGATTGATTGATACCCCACATCAAATAACCTACATACCCATTTTAAGACCATTCCGGTGGCCGCATAAGATTTTAAGACCAGTTGAAGTTGCAATTTTTGGCCTAAATTTATCAACGAGCCTACCCCTTCAAATTTTGACAGTAGTTAAAGGACTCATTTACTAAACCAAATCTCAGTTTCAGACTCCCGTGACTATGAATTACTGCTATGACGAATTTCTCCAATTTTCGACTTATTGTGGAATACTTTTTGGCATTTTTAATTACTAAACATTTAAATATGAATATGCAGTTGTGTTTGTGCCAGCAAAATATTTTTTTAACGAATTTATAGTAATTTGCAATTTTTTCTATGAAATCGACTATTTCTTAAAATGGTCTTAAAATCCTGTGCGCCCACCAGAATGGTCTTAAAATTGCGATTTGCTTTAGTAAATGGGTCCTTTAACTACTGTCAAAATTTGGAGCGGCAGGCTCGTTGATTAATTTAGGCCAAAAAATTGCAACTTCAACTGGTCTTAAAATCTTATGCGCCCACCAGAATGGCCTTAAAATTGGTATGTAGGTTATTTGATGTGGGCTAAATCATGTGTCAAAATTTGGAGCGGTAGGCTCGTTGATAAATTTAGGCCAAAAAATTGTATTTTCAACTTGATCCCATACATACTTGTGGCCATTTAAGACCTATAAGACTTACGTTTTCATGATCTCCGAGATGGGCTCTACAACGCTATATGAAGAAAATTAGTTAGGATTTTGATAAATTTCCAGTCAGGCGGGCTCCAGCACTATTAGACATTGCATTTGTAGGGCCCATTATGTCAGGTTGGAAGGTGTAATAAAGTTTAGGGCCCTTAGGGAGCTGAAGGAGGGAAGGGAGAGGCAGGGTACACAACAGATTGGGCCCTACAGATTGCAGTGTCTAATATCTGCTTTAGCCTGTCCATTTGAACGAAAAGAAACAAAAAAAAACCAAACCAGTGTTGCCAGGTCCCCTGATTTATCAGGAGATCTCCTGATTTCGGGCTATGTCTCCTGATCTACTGATTTTACACCAGATTCTCCTGATTTTTTGGAGTTCACTTCTGACATCAAATACATCCGTAATTTTGATACGAACATAAATTGAACAGTCATGTTAACCTATCTTAGGGGTTTAAATAAAAGCTACTGTCAAAGTACAGAGTAAAAAAAATCTCTTAAGAGTCTCTCTATACAATAAACGTCATTAATAATTTTTAACTTGCGATTTTTGGAAACAAACATTTATTTATTTTAATATTAATCACAACATTTTCGTGAAACGCAACGTTCGTATACTATCGTGCAGGTGATGTAGGTAATGAATAATAATAAAAATTACATTTTTTGTCTCATTATAAAGTTTAAACCAGACTGAGATGTAACAATTATACTCTAATAGTTGCCGATCTTCATTTCTTCTGCCTCACCGTCCTGAATCAGCAATATTAGGCGAAAAACATACTTGAGTGGAATTTAGCGCGCAGCCACAAGTCGGAAATTATTCAATGGTATTAAAAATTTTGTATGGAGCCCATAGACAATATCAGCCGGATGTTGGATTTTTCCGTACTACGGCCGACTCCCGTCCATGACCTCCGAATTGAGCTCAACTAGCTCAAGTGTATTTTGTGCTTTAGGGGCTCTATTTTGCTATTCATAGACAAAAGCGGAAATTTGTCTAGAATAACCGAATTCCGCTCCAATGTATTTTGCGCTTTATACAAAATCTGTTAGACTAAAGAGGTCCGGACAATTGATGACAGACTGGCTGGTTTGAAAGTTGAGGGATGTTTTGAATGAATGACTTTCGTGATGTTCTCTGTCGTGAAAATTTAATGTCAGCGGTGGTTGAAATATTTTGTAGTGTTTTATTGTTATTGTATTTTTATTGTGTTACGTATAATTAAAGTATTTCTATCTATACACCGTGTACGTTTATGTGATTATAGCTGTAGCGGAATATAAAAGTTATCACAGGTTATGGCAAGTACGATTTCCGTAAATCTGATCGTGTACACGGTGCTACACTTGAGAGTGTAAATAGAGAGTCGAATATTTTTATGGAAAATCTAGAGGAGAATGGTGAGAACTGCAAACTAAAATCCTACTAGCACGAGTAACACAATGAGTACGAATAATACAAGCACGATGTCAAATGCAGGGTCGGGACTTCCGGCTATAGAGAAACTGCAAGGTAATAGTAACTATAATACCTGGAAATTTGACATGGAATGTATATTAGTTCACGATGATCTGTGGCAGTACGTAGAGAATGTCCCAGACATAGCAGACGCTACAGCGAGTAGAAGCGATCAGAGAGCGCGAACAAAAATCTGTTTGCTGATTGAGAACCAGTGCAAGGTGCACGTACGTAAAGCTACTACTGCGTATGAGACGTGGAAAAATCTTAAAGCAGCTTACGAAGATAAAGGTCTCAATAATAGATGTCGACTACTGTCAAGGCTGGTGAGCCTAAAGCTTCACATGTTTAATTCAATAACTGAATATATAACTGAGCTGATGCAAATAAATAACCAACTAGCAGATTTAGAAAAAGAGATTGACGACGAGTTGCTAGCAGCACTGATGTTACAAGGACTACCGGAGGAGTATGCGCCTATGAGGTTGGCATTGGAGAATACCAACATAACATTGACATTGGATTACGTCAAAACTAAACTGCTTCAATTAGATGACAACAGATCGAGCGCAGGTCCAAGTAAGCCTAGTACGAGCTCCGCGCTTACTACATCGAAGTCTCACAAGAAGTTTGTGAGATGAATGAAAGAGAAATAGCCCGGAAATTAGGCTTTATTCAACAAAATCTTTAGCATTATATGTTGACGTATAAGTGACAGTTTTACTCGTTTATGGCATTCACCACATTCTCCCCGGCATAGAATTGCAGACATAGTCGTCCAACCTAGCTGGGGGATGGCGCTCTCTAGCAGAGCGTCGCAGTTGAGGAGACTCGGGTGCCGGCGCTGCCTGGTTTCCATTTGCGCTTGGTTGTTCTTGCTCCTCCTCCCCATTCACTTCCTCTTCGACATCACCATCAGTTTCCGGAAGTCGGTCACCACTAGGAGCAAGGTGACGGTTCGACACTACGGATTCTCTCCCATTAGAAAAACGGACACGGGAGTGTTGTGGGTTTGCTTCGAGCAACTCTACTTCTTCTACAATGGGATCGTATTTACTTGATCTGTGGTGGTTCCTCAGTAAGACACGCCCGGGATTGCTAAGCCACGAGGGTAAGGATTGGCCGCTTGCAGATCGTCTCGGGTGTAGAAACATTCACTCGTGGGGAGTGCAGTTGGTTGAAGTGCAAAGTAAGGAGCGAATAGCGTGAAGCGCACCTGTCAGTACAAGTTCCTATTTAGTTGTGGGTAAGTTTTGCGTTTTCAGTGCTGATTCTATTGTCTTCCAGATGATTCCATTATATTTCTCAGTTTGACCGTTTCCACAAGGGTTGTAGGGTGTCGTATAACTTGTAGCTATGGATTTGTCATGTAAAAATCGCCTTAGGTCGTCAGATAAGAAGGTTGCCCCACGATCACTGTGTATATAAGTTGGCATTCCAAAAGTCGCAAAAAGATCGGTTAGTTTAGCTTTGACCGTCTCTGAAGTAAGGTCTTGCATACCCCTGATGCAAATGGGAATCGAGAATATTCGTCAATTATGGTCAATATGTAGCGATTTTTAGAACCTTCTGTTGGCAACGGTCCTTTGAAATCAACGGAAAGCGCGAAAAACTTTTGTGTATTTTCTTCAAGCTAAGAATGAAGCATTTGAGAAGATAAAGGAGTTCAAGAGTTTTGCAGAGACGCAAACAGGAAAGAAGCTGAAAGTGCTACGAACAGACAATGGAGGTGAATATGTAAACAAAAGAGTTGATGCTTACCTCAGAGAGCATGGCGTAAAGCATCAGCTAACCATTGCATACACACCTGAACAGAACGGAGTAGCTGAGCGCGCCAACCGCACGATAGGAGATAAGAGCAGAGCTATGCTACAAGAAGCAGGTCTTCCTATAAATTTTTGGGCAGAAGCAGTAAATACCGCTGTTTACCTGAAAAATCGTAGTCCTACCATGGCAGTAAAGAGTATGACTCCAGAAGAGGCATGGACTGGACGAAAGACAGATTTGCGCCACCTTAAGGTGTTCGGATGCAAAGCATATATGCATATACCAGATCAAAAGAGGACCAAATGGGATCCAAAGAGCAAGGAACTGGTATTTGTAGGATATTGCGAAGAGTCTAAAGGGTACAGGTTGATTGATCCGTCAAATGGAGAGCTGCATAGAGCCCGTGATGTGGTATTTTTCGAGAGCCAAAAATATCAAGGAGACACGTTGACTCATGGTCATGAGAAGAAGCAGCACGTAACAGTCAACCTAGAAGATCATGAACAGGTAACTAAGAGGCCACGAGAGAATATTCAGCTACAGGAAACTGTACAACAAAGAGATAATATTCTGGAACAGGATACTCAGAGGCAAAAAGAGAATGTTCAGGAAGAGCATAGAGTTCAGGGAGAGAACCTGGGGTCAGATGATGGAGATCATGATGCTCACACTGAAATAGCTGACGGTGAAGAAGAAGATTGGGCTTCTTTCGAAGAGACACCGGATGAAGAGAATAGAGAGATACCTGTTCAACCCTTATTGGAAGAAAGGAGATATCCACTTAGAGACAGAAAACCTGTTCAGTTACCCGACTATGTAACCTACCAAGCGACATCGGAAGAGGATGATCCGCTTACAGTGCAAGAGGCACTATCCAGGAAGGATGCACAACAGTGGAGAGACGCAATTAAGGAGGAGATTGACGCATTAAAGAAAAACGGGACGTGGATTCTAGTAAAACCTGAACAAGCGAGCAACGTTGTTGATTCCAAATGGCTATTTAGAATCAAAAAGGAGGCGGGGAATAAAACTCGTTATAAGGCTCGCTTAGTCGCACGCGGTTTTAGCCAGAGAAAAGGCATAGACTATGATGAAACCTTTTCACCGGTAGTGCGGCACAGTTCATTGAGACTTCTCCTAGCTTTAGCAGCTAATCTTGGTCTACAGATTGACCACATGGACGTAAAAACTGCGTTTCTTAATGGAAGTCTTAACGAGAAAGTTTTTATGCGTCAGCCACCACATTTCGAAGAAAAAGGGAAAGAAGATCACGTGTGTCTGATCAAGAAATCCTTATACGGACTTAAGCAGGCACCACGATCCTGGAATTTGAAGTTACACACTGAGCTGGAGAGCCTTCATTTCAAACGGTCCAAAAACGAATCGTGTGTGTACAAAAGAACAACAGATAAGAATATTATAATCCTAGCAATATATGTAGACGATATATTGATTCTGTATAGTAATGAGAATGAAATGAAAAAGGTCAAAGAAGAACTTAAGGAGAAATTTGAAATGAAAGATTTAGGAAAGGCTGAGTTATTCTTGGGAATGAGGATTAAACAAGAGAAGGGATGCATTCAAATTGATCAAGAGGAATACATTGAGAAAGTCCTCCGCAGATTCAAAATGGAAGACTGCAAACCAGTTACTACACCGGGTGTTCCGGGCCAACGATTCCAGAAGCCACAAGAGCCCTATACACCTAATGATAATATCCCCTACAGAGAGCTGATAGGATCTCTTATGTACATAGCAGTGTGCTCTAGACCAGATATAGCGCACTCAGTGAACTTCATGAGTCAGTTTTGCAACTGCTACGATGACATTCACTGGATCGCCGCCAAGAGAATCTTAAGATATCTTAAAGGTACTAAGAACCTGGGACTGAAGTACTCAAAGGAGACTTTAGGGAAGATACAGGGATTTGCTGATGCCAGTCATGGTGGCAACCTTGTTGATAGGAAATCCTATTCGGCAATGTCTTCAAGATGGCTAAAGGTGCCATCTCATGGCAAAGTTCCAAACAACGGAGTATAGCTTTATCGACAGCTGAGGCTGAATATATGAGCCTGTCCGAAGCTGCCAAAGAAGCCATATTTCTAAAAAGGTTCCTTATAGAAATTATGGGTAAGGAGGAGCCTCCCATAATAATCTATGCAGATAGCCAATCCGCTATGGCAATTGCACAAAACCCAGTGCAACATCACCATACGAAACACGTCGATGTACGTTACCATTTTATAAGAGAAGCAATCGAAAATGGTGAAATAGTGCTAAAATATTTGGAAACAAAGCAGATGGTCGCTGATGTTTTGACAAAAGCTGTTGGAAGAGAAAAGACTGACTTTTGTCGCAGAGAGATGGGTGTGTGGTGATGGTTGTTTGTTATAGTGAGATTCAAAGGAACCAGGTGAGTTTTGGATGATGATGGGATGTCTGAGGGAATCAATTGAGGAGGAGTGTTAGAGTAAAGAGGTCCGGACAATTGATGACAGACTGGCTGGTTTGAAAGTTGAGGGATGTTTTGAATGAATGACTTTCGTGATGTTCTCTGTCGTGAAAATTTAATGTCAGCGGAGGTTGAAATATTTTATAGTGTTTTATTGTTATTGTATTTTTATTGTGTTACATATAATTAAAGTATTTCTATCTATACACCGTGTACGTTTATGTGATTATAGCTGTAGCGGAATATAAAAGTTATCACAAAATCGGACTATAAAATCCAATTTGTAAGAACTCATAAACGGGGTTATATGAACTGAAAAATTATATAAAAAGGCATTTAGGTAAATTTTGATTCATAAAAACTGATCTCTGATTTATTTCCGATCTCCTGATTTTTTGGCTAGTGTTCTTCTGATTTTCGCAAATGAGACCTGGCAACACTGAACCAAACTGTCACGCAAGCAGTGTTGCCAGACCGTACCTTTTGGTACGATTTTACGTACTATTTTGGACCTCTGCGTACCTTTAACGTACCCTGCGGAAAACCGTACTAAAACCGTACTATTTGGCCTACCCGGCAAAAAACGTACTAAAAATCGTACTTTATAGCGTACCCGGCAAAAGCATACTAAAATTATACTTTGCAGCGCCAATCAGACGTATTGATCCTAGTTCATGAACCGTAAATCCTAAAATTAACGATCTAGAATGTGCATCGTAGTGAATATCGAGCGTGTTATCTAGTTAATACTGTCATCGTGGTCTATCTACCTAAATATGGTCACTGTATTCAATCATAATTATTTTATACCACAATAACGTCACGTGTCAAATCAACTGCCACTAGACTGTGCCACAGAGATATAGGATGAAAGTAGCAGAAATCGTCACCAAAATGTGTAGTCACTAATCTGTGTCCTCGTGCGGGTTGGCCGTTACTTACCGCCATTCACATTGGCCCGAGTTTCTCATGAGAGTATCTATTCTAGGCATCAGCACTCGACTAATATCGTTACCTGAGGCCTACTGCCAACTTCGAAACCTCGCTATTTGCATCTCTTTTGCTCATATAAGCAAGTGCGATAGACAGGGAGAAAACGAAAATTTCGATATACGACTTTCGCGGTAGGCCCGCTGATCGTGGTTCTCAGAAGTTACCTTTACAATTTCAATGTAAAGCTAATTCTAACGCATATGCTTGTTAGAATGAGAGACAAATAGCTAAATTATAACCCGTACATCAATAAAACACCACCCTGATATTATATGTAGCGATTTTGTAGAACTAAATAAAAATCGTACCTTTTAGGTCAAAATCGTACCTTTTTTGACACACGACCGTACTTTTCAGTGTTGTTCCGGATACGGTAATTGCCGTAATATACGGCTATTCAGGGGCATTACAGTCAAAAATACGGCACATGGCAGCGGTCCCATTGCCGTATCTCCATACATTTTTTAGACACGTTTTCGCCAATTTTCTGGATACGGCAATTCAGCGGCAATTATTTTAAGAATTTGTATGGGGATACGGCAAATTACGCCTCGGAATACGGCAACCCCAAAATTCAACAAGAACAACACTGGTACTTTTAGCTGGTAGTGCTTTGGCAACACTGCACGCAAGTAATGTCATGTCAACGCGCACAACGCTGCATCGAAGTGCATTATTGCAATTTTCTCTTTAAATAGTCTCAAATTTACCATTCCAAATGGAGGTCCTAGTTGCTAACGTAGACCATATCAAATTCGACATAGATTTTGCTTTAGACGAGCAATATGGAGCTCTACCGTTGCCGTTTCCCGGAATGGACAGTAAGTGCCTTTATACAGTAATAATAGAATAAATTACTTTACTAATTCTTATAAAGCTATTTAAATCACATATACAACCCTAATCGATTTTCAGAATCCACGGCAGCAGTATGCGAATTTTACAGCCAACCCAACGGTTGTACAAATGGGCTCCAATGTCCCTACAGGCACGTCCGTGGCGACCGCACAGTGGTATGCAAGCACTGGCTGCGCGGCCTGTGCAAGAAGGGCGACCAGTGCGAATTCCTCCACGAGTACGACATGTCTAAAATGCCGGAGTGCTACTTCTACGCCAGGTTTAATGCATGTCACAATAAGGAGTGCCCGTTTCTGCATATAGACCCGGAAAGCAAGATTAAAGACTGTCCCTGGTAAGATTCAAGCAGTGTTGCAAAGCTTCTTTGATAGGAGACCCTCCTATCTTACGAGGTAAATGCCTTGCGAAGCAGCTTGGCCAATGTAGACTTGCCTCGGCTGAGGCATTGCGAAGCGGAAACTTCATATGTTTATCTTTATCTTAAAGCAATGACCTCTTCCTAATTACTCCAGATCAATATTATGCATCTGGCTGCTGCTGCCATGATCAGTTTTCAATATTGATTGAATTTTTTACTTAGTTACTATTTAAATGTAGACAGCTAAATTAACGGGTACTGTTTATAAGAGAAGTACAGTTAGCAGCAGAAGAAGCTATTTTACGCAAGATGTGCACAAAATTAATTTCACATTTCATTGTTTCCCTCAGAAAAATAGTTCTTGCAGATTAATTTGGAGGTCTCACTTGCTTACTCACTTTTGTTACAGACTAAATTCAGCTTAAATAACCCTTATTTATTAACATAAGGGTTAAAAGCCATATCTAAAACGTAACCCATTTTCATTGCTCTTGAGGCCATAGAAAAGAGCTAAATTCTATATTTTTTTGCCTGTGATAGTTGTTGGCCTAGTGTTCAAAAGTTAGGAGAGCTGCTCAGTGAAGATGTTATTATTTTTGTGAATTTGAAGATTTAATTTGTTTAAAATACAGAGGGAATAGTAAATAGGTACACTGAGAACAGAACAGTGTAATAAAATACTTATTTAATATAGGATGTGGGAATACTGGGAATATCCTTCATTCACTGCTTGTGTGCATGGGTCCTTATGAATATGATTGTCTACATGACCTTCACCTCAGCATATGAACACTATTTATTTAAGCTTTATTTAAAACCACACAGAATTATTTACAATAGATATTTAAGTTTTCTATTTACCCTGTATGAACCTCAAAGGCGTTCCATTTCACTCTCTTCTCATCTTTAGCAATCTCTACTAGAGATGCAGGTAGAGATTCTCTAGCCAATTTCTTCCTGCAACTGTTGCTATTTCGTTTGCCCATCTGGCATACGGCTTGCCTCATTTTCTGGTACCGCAGGTAGCGTATATTAGAGTTCATTAGATTTAAACCTGGCCCGGAAAATATAATCGTACTTTTCCTTACGAGAGAAGAATTTTTATTCTATTTTTAGGGTTCCGTAGCCAAATTGGCAAAAACAGATCTGTTATGGTTTTTCCTTACGTGATAATAAACGAATGACGCCCTAGTTAGTTCGCCATACTATCCTTGTGTCCTATAGGACGTCTTTAATGTTACACTTTTTGCGTTGTGATTATGGATTGAATGTCCACTGTCCAGGTACGACCGCGGCTTCTGCAGGCACGGGCCGCACTGCCGGCACCGCCACGTGCGGCGCGTGCTGTGCACCAACTACCTGGCCGGACTGTGCCCCGACGGCCCGGCCTGCAAGTACATGCACCCGCGCTTCGAGCTACCCGCGCCGCCCGAGCAGACTAAAGACGCGAAGCGGCTGCCCGTGTGCCACTACTGCTCTGAAGTCGGACATAAGGCGTCGTCGTGCAATAAGATACCGCCTGAGGTAAGAAACTACAATTTCATTAAAAGTTAGATGTCAGTTTTCGAGAAAGATGTGTTTTCACTCAAGACAAGATGTAGATGTAGTGTAGGGACGCCCGGGCGTATTCAGGCGGGCTGTCGATCGCTGCTGGCGTTCATAAAGCCCAGTTCCCTAGAGTTGGAGCTGCAGATTACTGTTCCGGCTGCATTCCAACACTAGTCTCCTCGAGTCTTCTTGTCTTCCTGCAGAACAGAACAACATCCTTGAGATTGATACACTAGTTACTCAAAACAAAACATGCTATGTCAAATTGTAAGGGTATTTCTAATTTTCTATGTGGAATTTATTGAGCTTTCATCATCATGATCCTGTCCAGGCCGATTTCGATCATGGCAACTAGGTTGCACTGGCTAATGAAAGCGACGTTCGTGGCCTCTCAGGAGACTGACGTAGCCAATTTTTTTTTTTTATTGAGCTTTAATATCGTCCTAGACCATATTTTCCTATGATGCGTAGACTCAGAAGAAAAAGCAAATTTCTTCTGGGTGGATGACATTTTCCAAGGTGCTGGCAGTTCCTCGAGGTCCTGAAACGTCAAATGATGGACATGAAAACGGGACCTCTAATCGACATACACACCAAATTTCAAAAGTATTGGAGTGAATTCGAGTTTTGTCGTAATTGGACTGTATTTAATTTAGTTTACTTATAATAGTACATTATTTACCAAGGACTGTAAAAGAAAGAAAGCCCGAAATCGCAGGTATTTGTAAGCTGAGCCGCAGGCGAGGGTTGTAAGTAAGCGATAGAGGCTTTCTTTTTTACTGCCCGTGGTGAGTACATAAGTTTACGTCTCCACCTGGCCATAATGCGAGTTTTACTGTACGCGTAGCGTGCGATAAAACTCACATTATGGCCAGGTATGACGTAAAGTAACATAACATAACAATGCCTTTCCATGCAAGTTTAAGGTGTTCATTTAAAAGTTTGCTAGCCCAATAGCAATACATCTGTCTATTTATTTGGCATGCCCTACAGCCTACATCGTTTGCCGGCCGGCCTATTCGTCTCGATTGTGGGAGCGACATGAAACACATATAAAAAAATAGTGTCAATAATTAAATTGCTTGCTAACTCATACCGCAGTTGGGTTTTTTAATCCTTATAATTTTGTTTATATTTTTACGTAAAGTTGTCATTTCCCTCATTCCAGCAACGCGAAGCCGCCCAACGCCAAGAGGAAGCCCGGTACCGAGCACTCGGCTACATCAAACCAGCCAACGAGAACGAGACCAACTCGGAGAGCCCCCGGATGCAACGCATGATGCACAAGCCCCTCGAAGAAGTCACGTGCTTTAAATGCGGCACGAAAGGCCACTACGCCAACCGGTGCCCGAAGGGGCATCTCGCTTTCCTGTCAAGTCAGAATCAAAATCAGCAGAACCAAACTCAGTGGCTTAGGGACAAACAGCAACAGCAACAACAGCAGCAGCCGCCGCAGCAGTGATACTGTTAAGATTTAATTAAGTGAGATGGAGACTATGTAGTATACGCGAACGAGTTGAAACAGCACTTGCATAATGGCAAATGCGCATTTACAAAGATTGCATATACACGGGTAAATTCGACCGGTGCTGCTGTGAACCGGGTAGCTTAGTGGTTAGGGCGTCTGCCCGGAATGCAGAAGACGCTGGTTCGATCCCAGCCCTAGGCACCGGAGGCCTAGGTCACTTTTTCCTTTATATGTGACAAGTTTATCTTTATGCTCCACTACACCATGGGCCGTCAGTGGCCAGTGGGCACGCAGCTATACGAAGCAACGAGATTGCAATATATTTTGCTCTCTCTAACGTATAGCTGCGTCCCCATGATGACCCATGGTGTAAGACACCATTACAGTTTAGTAGACAATACTTTTATTTATAATTTAATGTGTACAATACGCCAAAAATATGTACACACTTTTGCACCTTACCTCATTGTGATAAGGGTCAAAATTATATACATATTTTTTGCGTTGACTGTGCCTACCTAAGTTCCCGTGAACTGTTTTCAGTGACCTTGAGTGTTTAAAACGTTTTCAGGGATGTATGTTAATTAGTTTTTTCTACATTACGTCTAATTGTGTAATTCAACAATTCTGATATGAGTGTGTAAATAGATGCTATGCTACAAAGACACGCCTTGAAATTTGTATATCCGAATGAAGTGATAGAAAATATTAAAATTCTTAATATTATTGTTTGTTTTATTTCTCGATTAATTTAATGGTTATTCATGATACTGAGGGCTTGGTCTCAGTTCCCATTTTGAATCCAGAAAATAAGTATTTGTTTTTTTTTTATACCATGAAGGTGGCAAACAAGCTCGCCTGATGGTAAGCAGTTACCTATGCCTATGGACGCCTGCAACCCCAGAGGATTCACATGCGCGTTGCCTACCCTTTAGGAACCTATACACTCCTTTTTTGAAGAACCTCATACTGTAGCCCACTGGGAAAACCTCGGTAGGTAGTTCATTCCATAGCCGCAGCGTTCGTGGGAGGAAATTCCTCTTAAACCGCTGCCGTTGGCATCATATCAAACAGTTCTTCAGAGCACAACCCATTGTACAAGCGATAGAATACGCATAAGGAGGCAAAGTCCCTCCTTAGACTCGAAGGTTCATTATCACTCGTGAGTTTGGGATCGTCGACGATCCGCACAGCGCGCCTTTGCACAGAGTCAAAGGGCCCAAGCTGGTATCCAGGTGCTCCCGCCCAAAGGTACTCCATGTGGGGTCTGACTTGCGACTTGTATAGAAGCAGTCTCTGCCCCGGAGTGAAGTATCGCCTTGCTCTATTGAGCCACCGAGGTTTTTGGATGCCAGCTTGGCCTTCGCTTCAAGGTGACTATACGGAATTGGACGTCACTGGAAATGTCGACACCGAGGATCCCAATACTCCCTGACATTTAAGGGTTGTGCCTTGGAACTGAGGGGCCACAGTAAATGGGGTTTTCTTAGCGGTGAACGCGCAACTTGTGTGTTCCGTTAGGATTCCGTAACCAAATGTCCGTCTGTCCGTTCGTCCGTCCGTATGTATTTTGTTTGCCACGGCCACGAAACCACAAGGTTTAAATAGTACCTCAAATAGTTTCAACTTAAAAAAAAATTGTCAATAGTATCTGTCACTGTCTCACTCACTGTCACATTTGCGATTTGCGTTGCGTCACTCCCTTCACTCGGCACTCGTGTCGTGTCGTGTCCTGTGCGTCTGCTCTGCTGCTTATCTCCTCGTGTTCCCGGCATTTTCGCCATCCCTAGCGGTGAAAATTAAACCGATTGATATATTTACGTTGAACCCTTCCCTGATACCGTTTCCTCAGTGAAGCGAGAAATCGCGGAGAGGTTGAACTGACTATAGTACCTACTTCGATAACAAAAGTAACAAAACACAACCAACATGGTAAGTCCACGTGTTTATTTATTATTATATTAACCGCATTTATTGAAGTATTGCATATGTTATCTCGTTTCCTACAATTCTTAATTTTTTTTAAGTCAAACAAAATGTGAATAATTACAATCAGTGTAAACAAAGTTTTGAGGTTATATATTAAACGCGCACATGCGATGCGCGTCGTTTGGTTATTAAATAATTTAAACACGGTACGAACAAGACCTTAATTAAAGCATAAAAACAAACACTAAATCACAGTAAAAAAAAGTTTAGTATAGTCCTCTTTGTATAGCAAAAGAGCTTTTAAAACTTCTTCAAACTTGATGACTTACACTCATTCTCTTTTTAGAGCGAAACCGAAGCCGCAGTTAACCCGAAAGCGTACCCGCTGGCCGACGCGCCATTGACCAGCAAGATGCTCAACCTGGTCCAACAGGCAGCCAACTACAAGCAGCTTCGTAAGGGTGCTAACGAAGCCACGAAGACCCTGAACCGAGGGCTTGCCGAATTCATTGTCATGGCGGCTGACGCCGAGCCGTTGGAGATTGTGTTACACATTCCGCTACTATGTGAAGATAAGAATGTGCCATACGTGTTTGTGCGTTCAAAGCAGGCTTTAGGCCGCGCCTGTGGTGTCTCCCGCCCTATTGTGGCGTGCTCCATCACAATTAATGAGGGCTCCCAGCTGAAACCTCAAATTCAGGGTATTCAGCAAGAAATTGAAAGACTATTAGTGTAAGTGAAGACGTGAGAGATGTATTTTCTAAAATATAAGCTTTAAACTCATGTTTGGTTTTATATTTGTATTTAACTTGTTTAAAGAACCTTTATATAAATTATTTGATTCATTTTGGTCAAATTGACTAAGGGCCGGTTGCACCAAACCGTCTGTTAACGTCAACGTCATCGTTAAAAAAATCTTGTATGAAAAGTTTGACAGTTTTCTATGAGATGACAGCTCCGTCGCCATATTTAACGTTGATGTGTCCGTTAATTGTGCATGGTGCAACCCACCCTAAGTATCCACTTACAGTGATCTACGTATATTTATATTTTAACACATTCACTGCCAAGAACCTGCCTCGTGGGCCCTCGTAAACTTTGCTCATACCGGACAACTTGCTGGGTGGGTTGTTTTGTACGTAGCTATGGACGCCCGGTTTATGAAGTAGGACGTCATTTCGGCTGGCAGTTAATAATAATAATATAGCCTTTATTCCTGACTTACAAAATTATTTATATTTATTTCTATTTTTGTTCATGTTGTTCTTTTCTTTGTCAGGCTGTCTTCGACATAGGCCTCCTCCAGGCGACGCCATTTCTCGCGGTTTTTTGACAGCGGTATTCTCCAGTCATCAGGAAATTCATCTTCCCATCTTTTATAGGGTCTTTGTTGTGGTCTTTTCTTTTATCTTGGGTACCATTCTGTGACTTCTCTTTTCCATTTATCTTTTTTAGAATGCATCATGTGCCCTGTCCATTTCCATTGAAGTGTTCTGATTTTCTGTGATACATCTACTACTTTGGTTATATTTCGAATGTATGTTAGTCTACGTCGATCTCTTAGGTTTATGCCTAGCATACTTCACTCCATGCTTTGTTGGCTGACTTTGACTTTTAGTCGGTGGTGTACACTTATTTATACGGAAAATGATGATGGAATTTCCATTTGCAAAGCTAATCGTTTAGGCTCTAAGATTAATTTAAGAAGGGGAGCCAATCAAATTTTTGTTGCAAATTTTTGATGAAGTGGGGGGGTGCCCCCCATAATTAATTAAAAATAAAATAGAGCTATATAGTCAAGTTTGATATCATTTTCGTGTAAAGCAAGGATGCCGAATTCATTTTTGGTATTTAATTTATACCTTTCCATATAAGAAAACTGAGAAAACACAAAAAATATGAAATCAACGTTTGATATTTTTTTGAATAAGTGCCTATATTTTTTTTATTTATGGTCGTATAATGAAAAATATATTTTTATGATAAAGCCCTGTTATTCCCCTTTATAAAAATCATATAAATCCTATATTGGTTATAATATCTTTAACGAAAAAAAAAATATAAGGCCTGTTATCAACCACAATCTAATTATATAGGAAAAACGATGTGGTTTGAGCTCTAATGCTTGCCTAATTATATCTTTCACAACTAAATGGACGTCAACCATTTCAAACGCTATTATTTACCTTGCCTTTGTATGCTTGTTATAATCCGTAAGTGAAATAAAGAGTTCGTTTAGAAGATACCGGAACCGGTTACCAATAAAGGGGTATTACATCGAGTAAGTATTTGGTAGGATAGTTTAAAAAAACTATCAATTTAGTAAGCACATCATTAAGTTACCCAAAGGTAAGCGCTTGGCGGGTACGGATTGAAGGAGGAGAGCAGAAGATCGAGCACAGTGGCGTGCCATGGGAGAGGGCTATGTTCAGCAGTGGACTGATACTGGCTGCTGCTGCTGATAATGATAATGTAGCGCTTACCGAAATGAAAATCCAAAATGACGTTTACTTATCAAACTAATTTCATTTCTATTGCTAACACATTAGACAGGGACATAACATTGAATATAGGCTAACCATATAATTTTGTAACCAAATAATAGCATTATCAAATAGAGTGGTTCTCCAGTCCCTGTTATCTAGTGACGTATTCAAGTGAAAGGTACATCATTGCGGGTTATCAATAAGGGCCCGTTAATTTTTTTAGAGAGAAATCTTAAGCGGTAGGTATACATCTACAACTGAGGACAGTCTGTTGGCGAATAGTGCGCTCTGTTGACAAATTGATCCGATATCTGGTGCACACCTTAAGTTCCGATAATTTAATAGATTCAGTATCATTGTAAATCCAAGATAGCTGCCGCTACAGAATGCCGCGTATTACACATTTCTTAACAAACCTCTCAATCAGATACTACTCGATGTACTTCTCGGGTCAGAGGTGTAGGGTTAGAACCGGTGGTAGTTTTTCATTTTCTCTCTGACGTTCATAAGTGCATTGTAATGTGCCTAAATTGAAGAATAAATATCTTTTTTTAATCAAGTATAAAATGAAAGGGATTTATTAGTAGAACACAGCATTGCGGATCATAAAGTAAGCGTAGTTTGGACAGTTTTAGTAACATAACAACTTGTAAAGAAAATAAGTATTGTTTAAGTAAATTCAGAAGCTTTTATTGAAAATAAACAATGATATAAATCATGTACAAAAAGCTATAAAAATAATTCGGTAGGTTCTAGGTACCAGTCATCACACCACTCTTCTCATCAATGTAGCTAGAGCATTTAAAAGACAAAAAACTAAAATCGTGGGGCGCTTGAATCTTTTATCAACGGACAACGCCTAATATCATTATAATATAGGTATATGAACTTAGGTTAGGTACGCTACGCTAGTGGTGTGATGAGTGGTTTCTAGGACCTATCGATTATTTTAGCCTTGAGTACATTACCTGCATCATTATTTTCAATGAAACCGTTTAATATACGATTTTTAACATACTAATTTAACTATTATTGAAAACGGGGTGTTTACCTAACTCAAATATACATGGTAAATACCATACCAATAATAATATTTTAATAGTATCTAGTCAAAACAGAAAATAATTATTTTACTTATTTTATTTATGGCCTGGATACGATGCATATATTTTTTTGCAAAAACGGTTGAAGTTACCACAAAACTTTCAATGACGGAAATATTCGTCATAAAAGTCTCTGCAATTCTTGCTTTTGAAGTATGTTACTCAGACTCATAGTTTTCAATCAATATGTCGCGAAAATATTAACCCCCTCTTTTTACCCCCACCGCACCATAAATTTAGATGGCTCTGCTTCCTAAAATGGCCTATGGGTCCTAAAGTCTCACTATGCAAAAGGTGATCTCATCATCACTAAAATCCGTATCCGTAAACCCTTTGTTGTCGTGTGCACCACCGACTATTTGTGCTCGTTTTCCTTCGTCTGGCAGTTAATGTGTTAATATTAAATACTATTTTGGATCTGACATGATTATTTGTGCAGTTTCAGAAATAAGTAACAAATATAACAAAATAAATTTATTATTGTACATCATAAAAATAATATAATTTGGCCCCAAATAACAATAATTACAACTAAGATGAGATCAAGACTGGAAGAATTTCTTCACGCGCAAGTCCCAGTTGCTCTCCCACCGAGACATCTGGAACTTTTCTAATTCTTTCCTCATATCTGCCGCTACCTGCAATATTACCAATAAATACCTTTTACATACAAATAATGGAAGTATAAAGGTGCGACCACACCGCTGCTTAAAATACGGCGACGGTACGGAATCGCAGTGACGCATCGTATCCGCACCGTTTTAATCGCATCACGCATGCCCCCACACCGCTGCTCAAAATACGCTGACGGTACGGAATCGCAATGACGTGCCGTAAACGTCACTACTTTACCGCATGCTCAAAATACGCAGACGCAACGTGTACGCCGTGACGTGTCTCATACGAAATATTTTTGACGCGAACTTTCCAAACCGTATTTTGAGCAGCGGTGTGGAGGGGCATGCGATAAAAACGGTACGGATACGATGCGTCACTGCGATTCCGTAACGTCGCCGCAGCGGTGTGGTCGCACCTTAATGCAGAAGTCTCTTACAACTTCATTTGTTAGCAACTTACCCGATTATTCATAAACCTAATAATAAAATCGTTTGTCCTTATCTGTCTCTTGGTAGTTGTGTTTGTTAGAAACAGACAGAACTTACATGAACTAAATGAGGCTTGTAAAACGTTCCCTGCCCTAATAGAGAACATGCATGAAAAATATTTAATTGAATCTGTTGCATAAACACGTTCAACAACCCCAAACTAATATAAATAAGTGGAAATCCGTAATAATTTTTAACAGGTTTTTATAGATATTGCGGTTTGAAAACGTAAAATTTTAGGCATTTTTTTTATACATCAAATGTATTTTTAACCGACTTCAAGATTTCAAAAGAGGAGGTTCTCAATTCGGCGTGTGTTTTTTTTTTTTGTTTTTTTTTTATGTTTGTTACTCCATAACTCCGTCATGTCTGAACCGATTTTGAAAATTCTTTTTTTGATTGTAAGTATATATATACAGATTGGTCCCGTTTTTGTCAAAACGCAGTTCTGATGATGGGATCCATGAGGAATCGAGGGAACTCCTCAAATCTTAAAGGCATACATATAGTGATTTTTATATTTTTATCAACAAATCCATCATTTTCATTCAAAACAGTGACATTTGATGAAGTAGAACTGCTGATGATGATCAGAACGGAACTCTTCAACGACGCATAGTTCACGTTTGGCGATTTGTCCTCTTCGCTGTGTTTGTTTAGCAAGATTAATTGTCAGGACTAATTTTCGTCAAGCTCAAGTTCTGATGATGGGATCCATGAGGAATCGAGGGAACTCCTCAAATCTTAAAGGCATACATATAGTGATTTTTATATTTTTATCAACAAATCCATCATTTTCATTCAAAACTGTGACATTTGATGAAGTAGAACTGCTGATGATGATCAGAACGGAACTCTTCAACGACGCATAGTTCACGTTTGGCGATTTGTCCTCTTTGCTGTGTTTGTTTAGCAAGTTTAATTGTCAGGACAAATTTTCGTCAAGCTCAAGTTCTGATGATGGGATCCATGAAGAATCGAGGGAACTCCTCAAATCTTAAGGGCTTACACATAGTGATTTTTATCAACAAGTCAAGCATTTTCATTCAAAAGAGTGACATTTGATGAAGTGGAACTGCTGATGATGATCAGAACGGAACTCTTCAACGACGCATAGTTCACGTTTGGCGATTCGTCCTCTTCGCTGTGTTTGTTAAGCAAGTTAGATTGTCAGGACCAATTTTCGTCAAGCTCAAGTTCTGATGATGAGTTCCATGAGGAATCGAGGGAATTCCTCAAATCTTAAAGACGAAGATGAAGATAAAGTGACTTTTTTATTTTTATCAACAAATCAAGCATTTTCATTAAAAAGAGTGACATTTGATGAAGTGGAACTGCTCATGATGATCAGAATGGAATTCTTCAACGACGCATAGTTCACGTTTGGCGATTTGTCCTCTCCGCTGCGTTTGTTAAGCAAGTTATTTCATTGTATGGAATCTAAGTGCACCATCTACAATAATGCTTCACCGGCTACCCCCATGGAAGTCGGTTTTTTTTTCTTAAAAATTATTTTCGAAATTTCAGTTCGATTACTTATGTCCAAACAAGAAAAAAAATGTATGACAACTATATAGCTAAACGCATTTTTTCGTGCCTAAAATTACAAAAATCTTACAAAAACTTGTTCCTTCCAAACAGTTTTCTGCAACTTTGTGAACGGTGACGTCACAATCCGCACACTTTTTGTATGGGGCATTTTGACGCGCGGCGCAGACGCCTAACGTATTTTCACATTTTTTACGTTTCAGTGCTATCATAAATAGTAGGTTTATTAGAGACATTTGAATCTACAGGGAAATAGAATCGAATGACGTCTACCAAAAAAATCATGCATATTCCTAATTGTTTCTACAGTCCACAATATGTTTATCAGTAAAACCGGCCAAGTTCGTGTAGGACCATGCATAATGGAGGGTTCCGTACCTTCAATGGAATAAGAACCAAACTAATACCAAAAGGTCGTATCCGATGCTTATGGAATCTTTTTTAGAGATAACTCAAAAATGGCTGAACTGATAATGTTCAAAACGATTTACGTGGTAAGTACTGTGTAGGCGCATCTTATAAAAAAAAACATATTTTTAGGACTCAAACGTTCAAAAGTTACAGGGGGGACACAATTTTTCTGCCTTTCGAGGCGATTATTTCTGAAAATATTCACTTAAACACAAAATTTTATATATACTTAGGTTCTCAGTAATTACCTTATTCTGTTCCTTATTATTAGGAAAGTCTTCAAACCATGCGACAATGCGCTTTACAAGCTCATCACTATTCTTAAATGTGTATCCATTTACGCCATTTTCTACTAATTCATCAATGCTGAAATTAGAAAAATTGCTATTTGAGTAGAGGCGTATATATTCGTATTATTTCATTTAATCATTCCGCCTTGCGCGAGGAAATTGCCGTGCGAGGCAGTTCGGCTAGTGTGGACGTGCCTCGGTCGAGGCAAACGCACGCGCGGCCGCAATGCCGCACGGCCACGCTAGCCGAGCTGCCTCGCGCGGTCATTTCTTCGGGAAGCGGTGCGTCAGGTGTGGCACGCCTAATCAGAAATAGTTAAAGTGTATGACAACAGGTACCAAAGTATTGCAGTTTGCAACTCATATCTGACACTAGAACTTTGTATGTATGTATTTTATTTCACGTATATTTGTTCCTGATTTATGGATGTTTCTTATGTATTTAAGTATGTATCGATATCTATCTTATATATATATATCGTCGCCTAGTACCCACAACACAAGCCTCATTGAGCTTACCATGGGACTAGGTTGATTTGTGTAAGATTGTCCCATAATATTTATTTATTAATTAATTCTTACTCACCAGCTGAACTCATACGCGCAAACAGGCAATCCAGCACCAAACATATCCACCACCTTCATTGGCAGGTCAAGCCCTGATGAGCTTGTATGCAGACAGACACCCAGGTCCGCACTGGCCACCATAGTCGGGTAATCCCCAGCTTCAAGCCACGGAGTGACTACTTTGATGTGTTGCCAGCGCTTTGAGGCAATGACGTCTGTGTAGTGCTGCTTCATGGGGCCTTTGCCAGTTATTACGCAAATTAGTTTCGGTAACTTCTTAATAGTGTCGAATGTGGTTTCATAGGCTGGAAAACATTAGAACTATCAGAAGTTGATTAACAATCCATCCATACTAATATTATAAATGGGAAAGTGTATGTGTGTGTTTGTTTGTTTGTCCGTCTTTCACGGTTAAACGGGGCCACGAATTGACGTGATTTTTTAAGTAGAGATAGTTGAAGGGATGGAGAGTGACATAGGCTACTTTTTGTCTCTTTCTAACCCCCCACTTCCCTAAAATGGGGGTTTGTATGGAGCATTCCGCAATTTTCAAGGTAGAAAGCTAAAAATTGGTATGCGGACTATTTGTGTGCGGTTTATTCTGTTCCGAGTTCTCTTGTGTTTTAAATCAGGAAAGGGGACCCGTGTTACCCCGAATTTAACGCGAGCGAAGCCGCGGGCAAAAGCTAGTTTTATAATATTAGTAAGTAGGTAAAAAAAGGTATTTGAGTAAGATTAAGCAATAATATTTAGACATGGAATTTTTTTATTTATACATGGTGTTATAATTTTACAGAGAATGGAGTACTAGTACTCTTACAGGAGTACTAGGACTACTAAGGTAGTATTTTTATTTGGATACAGTAATCTAACAGCTTTTGCTATGCAGCCGCCATCAAATATATGGGAGCGGCGAAGGTACTCAAAAATATCTGAACATGCACTTTATCGTATTGACAATAGAGGCGTTGTTCACTTATTTGTGACCTTGGCCGCTCCGATAAATCTGACGGTGACTGCAAAGTGGTTACTGTATTATATTACATGTATGCTATGGCAGGAGATTACTGTATTAAATAAAAAAAATACTACTTTAGGTAAGTATAAGGAAAAGTAGTGGGCCATAAATTGTGAAGCTGAAACTACCTACTTGGTTACTAAGTTCTGTTACCAGTTTTCTGACTGATAAAATATAAAATAAAGTTTTAATTTAAAAAATTAAGTAATTATTTAATAGCCTAATTTCTAATGAACATCATCATCATCATCATCATATCAGCCGAAAGACGTCCACTGCTGAACATAGGCCTCCCCCAAAGAGTGCCACAATGACCGGTCCTGCGCCACCCGCATCCAGCGGACTCCCGCGACCTTCACCAGGTCATCAGTCCACCTTGCGGGGGGTCTACCCACGCTGCGCCTTCCGGTTCGTGGTCGCCACTCGAGAACCTTTCCGCCCCAACGGCCATCGGTTCTACGAGCAATGTGCCCCGCCCACTGCCACTTTAGTTTAGCGATTCGGAGGGCTATATCGGTTACTTTGGTTCTGCTGCGGATGGCCTCATTTCTGATGCGATCACGCAGAGACTCCAACCATAGCCCTCTCCATTGCCCTTTGGGTGACTTTGAGCCTTCTTATGAGGCCCATTGTAAGCAACATAATATAGTATAATAATATACAAAACAGATGGGAAATTTATTGAAAATCCTTGTAAAGCACAAGATTGCCTAAAGACGCCAAAACGCGGTAAATTTAAGAAAATTACACTTTACAAAAGTGGGTCAAATTAATATGGCACCTTTGTTTAGAAGGTTCCACTGCTTGTTTGTAAGAAGCCTGTTTATTAGAGGTAATTGCGTGACCACCATTTAATTGTCTTGCGAGTTTATCCCACAGATATTCCCACTTGAAACATTGCCTATTTTTAAGTTTTTATACAAAGACATAGATTTAGACTGCTATGGAAACAAGCAGACTTGCAACGTATAGTCTAGTATTTTATCGGATAGACCCACGTGAACTATACATACACCAAATTGAAGCTAAAGAATATAGCTACTGAATTGTGCAAGCCTGATGCGTCTTAAACGTGATTAAAAATAAATACGATTTAAAATCAACATGAACAAGGAGCGTAATTTTGACGTATATTTTTCACGCCTTTTTCGGAGTGTTAAGTATAAAGAATTCTGAAAAACTGCGACAATAATTTTCAATTCAATATATTGTAATCTATTGACTATTAAATAAGCTTTTAAATGATGTAAGTACATGAATAATTAAAATTAATAGTGAAAACTCTAGTAACAAAATTTTACAAAAAAAATCATGATTTTGTATGGGACATGTGGTCCCAGCCGGCCAACCCTCCATACAAACCAAAATTTTTTTTCGTGCAAAAATTTTTTTTCTTACTTTTTCATAATAAGAATACTATACCAATTATGCCCTTAAAAGTATCACCAGCATTTTGGTTACTTTGGTTACATCTTGTACGTCTCTAATAATTATAATCAACCAAATGATTTTTTTTAGTAACAATTACAATAGAGAATGCATGAAAAATATTTAATTGAATTTGTTCCATAAACACGTTCAACAACCCCAAATTAATATAAATAAGTGGAAATCCGTAATATTTTTTAACAGTTTTTTAAAGATATTGCGGTTTAAAAACTTAAAATTTTAGGCATTTTTTTTTATACCTCAAATGTATTTTCGAAACTTCAGTTCGATTACTTATGTTCTAACAAGAAAAAAATGTACGACAACTATTGGTCTAAGAGCTGGCCACGTCAGATGTGACACAATAATGAGAGCAATGAAACCTGTCTAGTTAGACTGCTTTACCATCCTTATTGCTAAATCCGGGCATCTGGCAGCTTTTAATGGGTGCATGTCAGAGTGACAGACCAACAAAGTTTTTAAGTTGGAAAAAAGTAATACCAAAATAGATAAATAGTGCCAAAGTTGTGTAATTTATAAATGACAAGGCCTATATTTTAACATTAGATTAAAAACCATTCTCTATTATTGCGGAAACAAAAACAGTAGGCGACTAACTAAAAATTGCATTTTACATCATTTGGCACTACTTTCCCCCAACAAAACCTTCTGGATATGATATAACCTAATTAATTACATAATTTCCCATAATATTTCATTAAACCCAGAACTCTAGGATTTGTTTTCTTCAAGTTATTTGCATTCTTTGACCTCCACCACTTTACAGCTGCCAGATGTCCGGATCTAGAAATAAGCATAGTATAGCAAACTAACTACATGGGTTTCGTTGCTCTCATTATTGTGTCATATCTGACGTGGCCAGCTCTCCGTCTATATATAGCTAAACGCATTTTTTCGTGCCTAAAATTACAAAAAACTTCCAAAAACTTGTTCCTTCCAAACAGTTTTCTGCAACTTTGTGGTCGGTGACGTCACAATCCTCACACTTTTTGTATGGGGCGTTTTGACGCGCGGCGCAGACGCCTAATGGATTTTCACATTTTTGACGTTTCAGGGCTATCATAGATAGTAGGTCTATTAGAGACATTTGAATCTACAGGGAAATAGAATCGAAAGACGTCTTCCAAAAAAATCATGCATGTCCTAATTAATTGTTGAGTCACTCCATAACATAGACTAATCATAATAACCCAAGACCCCGCATAGCCGGGCGACCCCCGCTGCCACGTTCAAAGTAATGTCACCCTATAGTGAGACACTTATTTAGTGTAAGTGACAGTAAACTTAGAACGTCTCCATGGCAACCATTAATATCAGACTCTCTTACGCCCCACGAAACAATGGCGCGTTCCCTGTCTAGCATTGCGTGTTCCCCTCCCGCACCCCTTCTTTTTGGCAGATTAGGTTTCAAAGAAATAACACGCTAAGCGGAGTATAGAGATATCTTGTATATGCTCCATAATTACTATACCATGTGAAAGGTTATTCTTAGTAATCAATTTATTATCCTTTTTATCATACAAGACCTGATTTTGCTACATGCCACTACAATTTTGTACAATTTTATGTTGACGAAAATGAATTAAAGCCTCAATAATAAAAATATACCTTGAAGCGCCTCCATCAAAATACCAAAGTCTTCATCAGGAGTCCAACTAGTACTACTAAACAGTAATCCAGGTGCATCTGCCCTTATCTCCACCTTATTATTAACAAAGTTAGTGAAAGCTGTCTTGGTGACCATGTCTCCTGCAGGATGGTTGAGCAATTCTCGCCCTGGACAACTGAACTCGGGGTATTGCTGACTGATCTTGAGGAACCATTGGTGTTTTTCTTCTAAAGTTATTGGCTGGAAAATTTTTGGCGGTCTGTCATAGAGAACTGTTGCCCTGAAAAGTGGAATTATAAGAAAATAATGCAATAAATTCCGAGTATTTATTCAAGAAAGACGAAGACAATTTGTTATAGCATAGCAATGTATAAATAGAGGGGCATATTTTTTTTATTTTTTTTATTTTGATACATGGAAAACCAACAGCACTATACAGTATACATAAATTACAATAGAATCACAAAGCCAATTATTAATTATATCACGCAAAAATAGGTGCTAGCCGCGTTGCGGAAACCTACCGTACAACAATACAATACAATAGAAGAGTACAGTGTAAGAACTTGTTATACTCCAAGTCAGGGCCATCTTTTCTTAAGGCCACACGGGGCACGTGCCCAGGGCCCCCGTCCTCAGGGGGGCCCCGAAAGTTTTTTTTACAGTCAACATTGTCCCTAATTGAGCACCTGAGGGCCCCTGATTCTCAAAGTGCCCCAGGGCCCCGTCACATATTAAGACTGCCTTGCTCCAAGTTTGATAGCTTTACTACTAGATGTTGCTGTACACCCCCATACATTATGCGGTAACTCTGAAGTGCCATCTGAACCAGAGTTATATTTGTATAGTTTCAGTCTAAAAGAGATAAGAAGAGCTCGACATTGCATAATTGGTCCCTTGCTGTTTCCTTTCTGGCTAAGTTTAACCCAAAAGGTGAAAAAGATGAATCTACTCAATTATACAGATAAAGGTCCATTGCATAATTAATTTCTCAAATTATCAACTAAGTAACTAAATATTAAAAATATTTATAACGGGTTACTCACATAATTTAAGTCGATTTTTGCTTGACATGTGTCGTGAGTTATAAATATTTTATGTGACCCGTTATAAATATTTTTAATATGATAGTCTCACGAAAGTTCTATAGTTAAGTAACTAAATAGCTTTTGTAACAAATTGTAAAAAAATGTAAACAACTTACTCAATACCCCAGTTTTGGAACAAATCTGACTTCATAGCATAAGTCACACACATGTTGTGGCCCGCCGACTGCCCGAAATACCTCTCCAGTGCCTTCGCCAGCTTCAACAACCATCTATTCGGCGAAGCCAACGCCATTATAGAGAACGCGTAGTTATGCCAGTCAATAACAAACTTAGTCTTCGTTAACAGGCAGTAGAACCGGCAAACAGGCAATGTGGGGATTGCTGGCGGGTTCTGGCAGAGCAGATAATGGCATTTACCTGTAACAAACAGCGTCAGCAGCAAACTTATCGTCTGCCAAAACGCTTTCAATCCATACTGGATTATCTTAGGCCCTCTGTTAAATATTAGTGGATACAACTTTGTTATGGTAATATGCTCGTGCTCTAGTATCTCGGGCAGTGGTTTACTGTCTAAGTAACCGATTATATTCACATTTAGACCGCTATTTGCGAGTGATAGGGCGTGATATTGCATTCGTGGACTACGCCCGATGTCTCCTAGTACGACTACTTTAGCTGTCTTTCGTATGTTTTCGGCCATAGTCTGCAGGTTTGGTATAGGGTTTACTTAGTAAAATTTTGAGTTCCAAAAATGTAAAACTTTTTCAAAACAAGGACACGACAGTCGGCAAGGCACTGCAAGTGCAATGCAAATTCGTTTTTTGACACTATTGACATTGACGTTAGTTTTATGGGATACCTTGCTAAACATTATTTTTACCTACTTTTAAGCATCGGTGGCTGACATAAAGTTCTAAGCAGTAGCTGATAATAATGTCGGCAACTCGGCTTTAATAGTAAAATACGCCAGGTTCTCATTTACCCTCAGAATGTCATGTTTGTTTTGACCCTGTGCCCTCCACACCGCACACCGATAAAATAAGAAGGTAGGAAATCTTAATTAATTTAATGTTTCACTCTAATCAAGGCTGTTGTGACAATAAAATATTGAGTATTGTCTATGACCTGAGGTCTTTAGTTTATAGGCGTTTGGTTTTTGTTTTTGAGAAGCTTCACCGCTATGAATATGAGTGGTTCATAGCAGTTATATATATTAATGTATTAAACAGAGTCATTGAGTATTTTCCACGTCTTTTAATCATAAACCTATAACAGGTTATGGGCTCTCACTGCTCGTGATTTTGGTTTAAGTGGAAGCTTGGAGGAGTGCGAAATAAAGAGTCGAGGGAGAGGGACTCGGTGCTGCGTCGCGGAGGTCTGGGGAGGTCGTGCAAGGGTGTGCGTGACAAAAGACAAGCGGTGTTATTAGAGCGCAGGATGGAAGCGTGTTCGCATTCCGTAGCCACAGCTACAAAGCTGGAGGGGGCGAAGAATTGGAGCTCTTGGAAGTTCCAAGTTACAGTAGCTCTTAAAGGAGCTGATCTGTTTTAGATGGTCAACGGGGAAGAAAAGTTGACAGATACTAATAAAGTGGCTTGGAAGAAGAATGATGCTAAGGCCCAGTCGACAATCGTATCCAGACTCGGCGAGGCGGTTCTGGTACACGTTTTAACTTGTGAAACAGCAGAACAAATATGGAGTAAGCTTAAGGCGGTGTACGAGCCGAAGTCGGCTACAAACACTTTGATGCTGCAGCTGCAATTTCTGCAGTTCAAATATGAAGGTGGCGACTTATCAGTATTACTGTCAAAGCTTCAAGAGCTAAAATGCCAGTTGGAGCAAGCCGGAGAAGTCATTTCAGAGAAATTTTTAATGACTAAGGTTTTGATGTCTCTACCTGAAAAATATTCTCATTTCATTTCTGCATGGGAATCGGTTGATGCAAGCAGGCAAACCTATGAAGATTTGGTAGTACGTCTATTAGTGGAGGAAGAAAGAGTAAAAGCAAGAGAATGGACCGAGACAGAAAATGCGGCGTTGTTAACAAGCTTCAGAAATAGAAATATGAAGCAGAGTTTTGCGGTGTCTAATAAAGGTTGTTATCGGTGCGGAGTTAGTGGACATTACGCTAAAGAGTGTAGAAACACAACTGAGAATAGAAAATGTTTTGTTTGTTTTGGCGTTGGACTTTTAAAAGCGGATTGCCCCAAGCTGAAACGATCATCGAAATTACAAAGCGAAAGCGGGTTCTTCAAACAATGCGTTCATTGTGACAGCTCTGATGTCTGGGAACGAACAAACTGAACTATCATTCAGTGAACGCGATTTTGTGATTGACAGCGGTACGAGTGAACATATAGTGCGTGAAATGTCAGAACTGTCAAACTACAAATCTACGCCAAACTCAAACCGTTTTATCGTTGTTGGTGATGGTCGGCCTTTACCTGTTGAGGGGGTTGGTGATTTGGAACTGGAGGTCTACAATGGGAAGGAATATGTGAAATCAAGTCAGTGATGTTCTTTATGTACCGGAAATGAAGTGGAATTTGTTTTCTATGAAGAAAATAGCTGATAAAGGTTATATTGTGACTTTTACGAAGGAAGAGTGTATAATTACAAAAGCCGACTACGTGCGTGCAGTGGGTAACCGTGCGGGGAACTACTACTTGCTAAACGTAAAACATGAAGATGAAAACATAGGTGCATTTATATGTTCTCTGGATGTATGGCATGAAAGAATGTGTCATCAGAACAAAGTGTATATCAAAGACATTCTAAACAAAAATAATATAAAGTTTGTGGACAGTGACAAGAAGTGTGAGAACTGTGTGCTGAACAAAATAAGTAGGTTACCCTATACAACAAACGCGAATATAGCTAGTGATGTACTGGGGGTGGTACATGCCGATGTTGCGGGACCAATGGAGGTGGCATCTGTGGGAGGGGCTAGATATTTTCTTCTCTTAAAAGATGATTTATCAAACTACAGGGTGGTGTACTTTCTAAAACATAAATCAGAAGTACCAGAGAAAATCAAACATTACATTCTAACCTCTGAAAGATTCACCTCCAAGAAATTGAAAATATTTAAGTCAGACAATGGTAAAGAGTTTCTTAATCGAGAAGTGAAGGACCTGCTGGAAGCCAAAGGTATGATACATCAAACCACGGTCCCTTACACGCCCGAACAAAACTCCCGAGCTGAACACGAGATGAGAACTCTGGTAGAGGCAGCACGTTCAATGATTAGTGAATTCGGTAAGGAACTTTGGGCAGAAGCAATCAATATGGCAGTCTATGTTATGAACCGGACTGGTAAAAGTCGGGTGGAAGGAAAAACGCCTTATGAGTTGTGGGAAGGTAAAGAGTTTGATGTGAGAAGCTTGAAGATGATATTTGGCAGTGAGGTGGTAGTTCATATCCTGAAACAGAAGAGGCTGAAATGGGACCCAAAAGGAAAAAAAAGTATATTTGTGGGCTATGAGATGAGAACTCAAAAGGATACAGAATTTATTACCCTGAAGAAAAGTTTGTTGACATACGGAGAGATGTGGTTAGCCTATCAGACAAAGCCTGTGTTCCTGCCATTAATATAGAAAGGGAAGAGGAAGAAGTGGTAATTCTTTTGGATAAAGATGCTAAAGATCATTGGACTGATCAAAGTACCTGTCAACCAGACATACAACATGTGTCAGAAATGCAAAATAGAGAAGAACTTGATGATAATGAAGAAGCAGAAGAGTTGGTGCCATCTGTCCGCACTTCGTCTGAATACCAGACTGCAGATGAGGCTGTCATGCCCGAACCTGACAATCAAGCCGATATAATACAGCGTCAAGTACCTGAAGAAAATGTACAGATAAATCAATTTACCAGGTCAGGCAGGCATGTGAAAAAGCCTCAGAGGTTTGACGATATGGCTTTGGTAGTTGAACAAGAGAGTGAGCCGAAGACTTACAGTGAAGCCATGAGGTCAAAGGACAAGGACAAGTGGGAAGTAGCCATCAAAGCAGAGCTTGCACAAATGAAAGATTATAATACGTGGACTGAGGTCCAAAGTATACCAGAGTCTGCAAGTACTGTAAGTTCTAAATGGGTATTTAAGTAGAAAGATGATGGTACTTTTAAGGCCAGGTTAGTAGCAAGAGGTTTTGAGCAGGATTGTAATGATGACTATAATGTATATGCCCCTGTAGCTAGGCTTAATACCTTCCGTATATTTGTTTCAGTTGCTACAAAAATGAACTTACAAATCAATCAGATGGATGGATGTGGAGCATTTCTTAACGCTAACTTGGATAAGGAGTTGTACTTAAAGTTGCCTGAAGGTTGTAATGCAAGGTTTGGTACACTGAATAAATCTTTGTATGGGCTCAAATGAGCACCCAGATATTGGAATGAAACATTTAGTAATCTTATAAAGTCTAAAGGTTTTGTACAGTCTGAAAAGGATTATTGTTTGTTTTCAAAGTGTAATGAAAAGTCTAGAACATGGTTATTGGTGTATGTAGATGATATCCTTCTCTTTAGTAGCTGTCAAAATAAAAGTGATAATCTTAGAAACATGTTAAGCAAATCTTTTAAAATGAAAGATATGGGTAAGATCAGGAAGTATTTAGGGTTTGAAGTGTGTCAGGACCTTGAGAAACAGTGTACTACTTTGTCTCAGAAAGAATACTTAAATAAAGTGTTATCAAACTATGGAATGAGTGACTGTAAGCCTCTGTCTTTACTGATTGATAAAAATTTTGATTTTAGTGTACTTAAAAGAGAGTCTTCTGAAAGTGTTTGTGTGGAAAGCAAATGCAGAACTTTGATTGGAAGCTTGGCTTATTTAGCCGCTGGCACAAGGCCAGATATTTCTGCAGTTGTAGCTATACTAAGCAGATATCAAAGTTGCGCATGCGCAGTGTTATTGTATAAGTTACTGTGTAACATACTAAGATATTTGTCTGGCACGAGAGAACTTTGCTTGAAGTATGAATGTAATGGAGATGTAGTGGGGTATGTTGACAGTGATTGGGGAGGAAGTGATGATCGAAGATCAACTACAGGCTGTTGTTTCAAACTGTGGGGTTGTACTGTTATGTGGTTTACAAAGAAACAGCAATCTGTTAGTCTCTCTTCGACTGAAGCGAAATTTTGTGCTTTGAGTCACGCAACCAGTGAGGCTTGTTGGCTAAAAGATATATTAGCTGTGTTTAATGTTCCTGTAGGACCGATTGTACTGTATGAAGACAATCAGTCAGCAATAAAGATGGCTCATATGACAAGGTGGTTCACTAGAGTAAAACACTTGGACATTAAACAAAGCTTTGTTAAGGAAAAAATATCTAATGGTATTGTGATGTTAAAATACATTAGCACCACTGAGCAAATTGCTGACATATTTACAAAAGCCTTAGGTGGGGTTCTGTTTAGAAAGTTTAGGCAATTATTATTTGATGCTCAGGTACCTAAAGAGTTAGTTGCATAATGTTTGATTATGTAAAATGTTTGAGGTGTTCATAAATGTTAAAAGATGTTGAAATGTTTGTTGGTTACGTTATGTAGAATGTTTAGTTGCTGCTCAATGTGTTAAATTGCAAAGTTGAAGTGTTGGTTAAGTTATGTCGAATGTTTAGTTACTGCTCAATGTGTCAAATTGCAAATAATTTGCAGATGTTATTAATTATTAGTTTGATGTTTAAATGTCATAGGTGTCATAGACATTTACTGTTAGTGTTACTAGAGTCAAAAATATATTTTATTGAGGGGTGGTGTAGTGACAATAAAATATTGAGTATTGTCTATGACCTGAGGTCTTTAGTTTATAGGCGTTTGGTTTTTGTTTTTGAGAAGCTTCACCGCTATGAATATGAGTGGTTCATAGCAGTTATATATATTAATGTATTAAGAGAGTCATTGAGTGTTTTCCACGTCTTTTAATCATAAACCTATAACAAAGGCTAATATTGAATTCTTACGTTACGGTATCGCATACATGCGCCTGGAAAGTTGCGACCACACCACTGCTTAAAATACGGTTTCTAAAGGTTCCTGTCAAAAATATTTCGTACGAGGCACGTCACGGCGTACAAGTTGTGTCTGCGTATTTCGAGCAGCGGTGTGGAGAGCATGCGGTAAAGTATTGACGTTTACGGCACGTTATTCCGATTCCGTACCGTCAGCGTATTTTGAGCAGCGGTGTGGAGGGCATGCAATAAAAACGGTACGGATAATTGTATCCGTCCGATAATTGTATCGTTACGCATTGGCGTCACTGCAATTCCGTAACGTCGCCGTATTTTAAGCAGCGGTGTGGTCGCACCTTTACAGGCGCACGTATGTGATACCGTAACGTAAGAATTCAATATTAGCCTTGATTAGAGTGAAACATTCAATTAATTAAGATTTCCTACCTTTTTATTTTATCCTTATCGGAAGGGTAAATTAAATGATTTGGCAACATTTGATTTGACGTGCCAGCGTGCGTTCGAAAATTGTGTTGTATAAAAAAAGTGTAAAATATTGATGCAATACGTCAATCGTCAACGCTGTGAGTATTATAATATTCGTTGTCAACTGTTGTCAACGCATCAACGGTATATTTTTAAGAGATTATAAACTATAGGCAAGTATTTATCAAAACTTTAATTTAATTTATCTACACTCATACTGTAAGTACTCTAAAATGCGTTCAAAAACCGTAGACAATGACAAGCATTACAACAAACGATTTAACTATGATAAGTTTCTTATCTGCGGCAGTAACGTAATTTTAACGTTGCATGCTCAAATATTGTTAAGCAATGAGTTTCAAATTTGGAACATCGAATTTGATAACATAATGTTACCGCCCTGGCCAACTCGATTGGTCCCGCGCGAGCGCCGGCACAATCGAGTTGGCCATGACGGTACAATGGCGGTCATTCTATGGTTTCCGAACACTTAATTTAATATATATAATATGAGTGTAGATAAAGCAGTGTATGCAACTGTACGTAATTAGGCCTTAAAACACTCGTGTGATCTTATTATGAAATTCGCCTGCGGCTCATTTCATAAAACCACACTCATGTTTTAAGGACCCTTATTACGTAACAGTTACATAAACTACTATTGTATATTATTATTTATTTTGAAAGGATTCCAGTGGAGCACCGTGAAGTCTTAAAACAGCTATTAGACATGGCAATTTGTAGGGCCCAACCTGTCGGGTTGGTAGGTGTAATGGCACCTAGGGAGTAGGAGTCCCGATCTAGGGCGATCGGGGCGATCGGCAGTGCCCCGACACCCGCAGCTGTTTATGGAGGTCGTTAGAGTTATTTTACCTTTTTTATTTATAATTTGCTACACATTCCGTCTGGTTTTTTATTTAAAATAAAAGTTAAAATGTGTAGATTCGCTGGTAATTAATATATTAAATCCTGTACCTGTATTCAAAGCCTACAAACATAATGAGAAGCGTTTCCGTTTCCATATAGTATCAAGAATAATTTGACTACAGCTCCTGATATCCCTACCATCCCCCACCGCCAGCCTGGTGAGTCAGCCATCTTGGATGTGCCTGCTCGCCTCTTGCCTCATTAGCGTTTTGATTTCCGACGTGAACGCGCGGTCACGGTCTCAGACGGTGCCCGTCATAGACCAGACAACAAAGACTTGAATTTAGACCGTTCGTAACGTATAGTATCGTGATAATTTATTTATTCTTAACTTAGTCCTAACTTCTTAAGAATACTTTGAGGTTGAAAAATACCATCTTTTAAAAAATAACGGTAATTGCCGTTCGGTTTTTAAATTTATAGATTTAACGATTACAGTTCTGGTTTTATAGGATTATAATTGTGCATTTTGTTTAAAGTAATTTGCTTGCAGCAACAATGAGTGGTCCAGGTAAATACCTCGAGAGAAATCGGTCACGACAAAGAAGTTCCAGTTCAAGTTCGTCATCGAGGTCGAGTATTGAATCTTCTGCAAAGAAAAGGCGTCATAAAAAACGAAATCATCGTTCCAATAATGAGGTGAAAAAACTTGCAAAGGAGGTAAGCGAATTACGTAAATTATTTTACCGTCCCGCTAGTAGCACGCCGAACTACCCGCCATCTGATAATTTAGATTCGATTGATCATAATGTTGTGGCGATTTATATGATGACGGATTGCCAGATGATAATCTTGCTAATGATATCGTTGCCGATCAACAAGTTGCTGCAAACCCGCCTGCCCAGTCGTTGTTTTCTATAAATTTAGAAACTACGGTAAAGGAACCCGCTATTCCAAAAACACCCGACAATTATCTCGAAGCCTTGCATAAATTGAATCGTTTTACTAATAAATCGTGGACTGACGTGCGTTATCTAGACGTTCAAAAATTGTACACACATTCACCCGGTTTTGTGGAGCTTGAGACCAATGAGGAAGTGTTAGCTTATGATACATCTAAAGCATTGTCTCACACAGAGCGATCGTACGCTGCGCTTACTTTTGCATTGTTAAAACAAAAAGAAACGATTGAAAACAATATTCGGGAGTTCCTAGACTATAGCCAATTGACATTCGTGTCAATAAAAGAAAAACTAGAAGCACTTTTCGACACAGGTGAGTTTCACAAGGTTTCTGTAGATGCTTTGCAGCTTGTGTGTGGTCACCGAGCTGACATAGTGGAGCAGAGGAGAGTTAATATTGCGAGGAGTGCGGGACCCGCTTGACAAGTCCAATTTGAGGAAGATACCGCCGAGTACCACCAACCTCTTTGATCCTGTGCCTTTTGCAGCGGTACTTGAAAAGGCTGGAGGCGTTCGTAAAGTTTTCTGGCCTAAGCCGAAGCCATCCACTAGTGCTCCCGCTGCGCAAGCAGGTAGCAGTGGAAACGTACAACGCCCCGCGCAGGGGTCGTATGCTACTAATATGCCTGCGCAAGGCTATCAATATCAGAATAAGAGGCGTGGCCCTCCTCAATACGCACCCGCGCAGGGTAATTGCAGTCATTATCCCTCGCAGGGACCAGGTCCGAGCAACTGCCAACATTGTCCTGCGCAAGGAACAAACAATAGTGGGGATCAGAGGGCACAACCACGCCGCGATAACGCCACTTATCGTCCACGGAACTGGCGGCCAAACAGGAACGTACGTGACAACCGTGGCACCAAGAGGAGCGCATCCCCTTCTTATACATGGATAAATCTAATAAACGAAGGCGATTTTGACTCGAGGCCCTTTCAAGCAGGCCAGCTCCAATATTTTTACAAAAATTGGAAACCTACAGGCTCCGCCTTTCATTTTAAAAATAATTCAGGGATATCACATACCCTTTCTAGCAAAACCGCCTCTGATAACGCCCTTTCAAAGCGAGAACTACGTGACACAGTCATCACCGGAAATGACAGTTGTGATCCAAGATATGAAAGATCAGGGTGCCTTAGAGACAGGCCCCGCGAGCCCGAGCTTTTTATTAACAATGTTTCTGGTGGAAAAGGGAGATGGCTCCAAGAGGCCTATTTTCAACCTACGAGCTCTGAATTTCTATGTTCGAACCGAGCCGTTCCGCCTGATAAATGTTGTCAAAATACACGACTTTGTGCGAAGATAGATCTGTCTCAGGCATATTTTCATATCCCGATCGTAAAAGTCATCGGAGGTTCTTGCGGCTCGTCTACCAGAACCAGTTGTTGCAAATGACCTGTCTAGCATTTGGCTTGAGTTCGGCGCCAAAAGTTTTCGCTTCAATTACAAATTGGATGGCTCAAGTACTGAGAGAGCGCGGGGTGAGAATCCTGGTCTACTTGGACGATTTTTTGATTGCCCACCAGGACCCACATACTCTCACGACCCACATAAATATGGCGACTCAATTGTTGCAAAACCTGGGATGGCAAATAAATTGGGAGAAATCCATCTTAAGCCCCAGAACTCACCTGGAGTACTTAGGAATAATTTGGGATCCGTGGATGGACAAAAAGAGTCTCCACGAAAAGAAAGTACTGAAAATATTAAGGTTCATATCAAAGCTTGTTCACCAACAATCTGCGAATCTCAGAGACCTGCAATCCTTAGCGGGGATGCTGAACTTTGCAAGTTTCGTGGTACCGAGAGGTCACCTAAATTTTCGGTTCTTACAGAAGCGAGTCAACCAGCTTCAGCATCAGAGCCCGAAGAAACTGTTCCCGCTCCCCAGCTCCGTACTGACAGAATTAGTTTGGTGGAAAACCAATTGTCAGGGCACATCACCTATGCGGATCCCACCACCAACACATTATTTAACAACCGACGCATCGGATATTGCCTGGGGAGGAAAAATGAACAATGCGCACTTCTCCGGTCTTTGGACTGCAGCCGAGAAAGATTTACACTGCAATCCAAAAGAACTGCTTACTATTCTCAAAATTCTGCAGCTGAACCAAAGTCAAAAAATGTACGATGCGTCCCTATTAATTCAGAGCGACAGCCGGACTGTCGTGGCATATCTGAGAAACGAAGGAGGCACTCGGTCGGATATGCTTATGAACCTAACCTACCAAATATACCAGTTTCTGGATATGTTTCGGATTCAGCTGCGAATCTACCACCTTCCAGGAATATACAATATCGAAGCCGACCACCTTTCAAGGCTTCAGGTTCTCCCCGAGTGGCATTTGCTACCAAAAGCTATTTCCCCGATTTTTCGCAAGTGGGGAGTCCCTCAAGTCGACCTGTTTGCGTCTCAAAGGGCGCATGTCTTAACAACGTACTGGATCAGACAGACAATCAAGCACTATTTTGCGATGCTCTGAGCCTGACGTGGGATTTCAAACTAGCATGGGTTTTCCCACCCCCATGCATGATCCCCAGAATTTTACACCACCTAAATCAGACCAAAGGGATATACTTGATAGTAGTTCCCAGGTGGGAGTTAGTATTTTGGCGCGCGGATCTGAAAAGTCGAGCCATGGACCCCCCGCATACGATATGGTAACTGAGAGACGTGCTAGTCGATGTCGCTACCGGTCTTCCTCCACCGAAAGTAGATCAAATCACCCTGGAGGTCTGGAGGTGTGGGGGTGGTCTAGGGTCTTAGAAAGCTGGTCAATCGATCAAAAGTCCTTGCTTTTATCAAGTTAGCGTCCTTCGAGTTTAAAAACGTATTCGGTTGCGTGGAACAGATGGTGCCGCTGGGCTCAAGAAAATAATATCGATTTTTTCGCACCTACTGGGTCATCGCTAGCCCGCTATTTATCGGATTTGTTTCAAAAAAAGGGCCTTTCGTACAGTACAATTTTAGTGCACAAGTCAGTGGTGTCGTCACTATGCAATGTTAATAGCTCAGAAGTATTAAGCTCGCACAAGCTTGTCAAGCAAGTCCTGAAAGCTATAGCACTACAAAGGCCCAAAGATCCTAAACCACCTATATGGGATGTTTCAAATTTAGTATCCTTTATGTCAGCCAGGCATATTAAATCCGACAGTTTGTTCGACGTGTCCAGACAGACAGCTACTCTATTGTTACTGTGCTCGGGCAGACGGGTCCACGACCTTACACTCTTATTCATAGACTCTGAGCACATGATCGAGTCCGAGGACTATATTACCTTCTGGCCTCGTTTCGGTTCTAAGACGAACTCTGCAGATCATAGACAATCGGGTTGGAAGCTACTTAGTAACACGCAGTGCCCGGCCATGAATCCAGTGTTTTGGATAAAAAGACTTATAGAGCTGTCAAAACAAAGACGTGTAACTTGTAACAGTCAAAATCTATTTCTTACTGTAAATAATGTACCAAAGGCCGCTACAAGGACGATTATAGGCAGTTGTGTAAAAACTGTTACGTGACGCCGGCATCAAAGCTACATCAGGAAGCGTTCGAGCTGCGGTGGCCTCCAAAAGCTGGATAGATAATTTCCCTCTCGATAAGATTCTGGAGCAAGGAAATTGGCGTTCAGAAGATACATTTAGATTATATTACTGTCGAGAAATATTAAAATCAACAAAATCACGAGATTGCCATGTTACTAATCTAAGTAATATATTTAATTGTCCATAGTCATATTGCTTTACAATTCAATGATTAAGATTTGAAGATTTCTCTACAGAACATTTTTTGTTGACAAAATGATTGTATCTACTAAATAACATTTACAATAAATGTGTCATTGATATTGTGATTTGCGTACTTGAAACGCGCAGAGTGCTAGTGGAGCCCAAGCTGATTAGGCATACAGACTTACTTGAAGAACGAATACTAATTATTAATTAAAATCGTATTATAAACGAAACGTTGTTTATTTTCAATCGAGACATTGACAGAACTCATAACATATTTCTTCTTTATGTATAGAACAAGTATAGGTATAAATAGTTTGAATATAAAAAGTGAAGGTATAGAAACTCCTTCAACACTTTCCCTTATTCAATACTATTCCAAGAGCCTGGCAAAGGGAAGAGAATCTTGGACGCGGTAGTCCCTTGGTTAAAATATCAGCTGGCTGATCGGTTGTGCTGATTCTCTTAACTTCTATAGCACCTTCGGCAACTTGCTCTCGAACATAAAAATGTCGAATCCGAATATGCTTTGTTCGCTTGTGAAACTCGGGATTGTGTGCCAAGCGAACAGCTGCCTCATTGTCGACATATAGTGCAGGAATCTGCTTGAGTTCAGTTAACTCCTGCATTATTCTGGTCAGCCATACCAATTCTCTAGCTGCTTCACTAGCTGCTACCAGCTCGGCTTCGGTAGTAGAGATAGCAACTGACGCTTGCCGTTGGCTGAGCCAGGATATCACACCTCCTGCATAGCGACAGGCTACGCCTGTAGTAGATCGGCTGGTCTCCCGATCACCTCCATGGTCAGCATCGCTGAATGCTTCGAGTATTCCTGGTTTATGCTGTCCATACTTTATTCCATAGGAATACGTTCCTTTAACGTAACGAAGAATCCTTTTTACGCCAAGCCAGTCTTCCTTGGAGGGGGATTCCAATTTTCGGGAAGCAACACCCACTGCAAAAGCAATGTCCGGACGTGTACCGACCATCAAATATGCTAAAGCACCGACGGCTTCTCTATAAGGATACTTCTCCTTCTTTTCGGTTTCAACTTTCCCTGAATGAAAAGTTTCCTTATCGATGGGTGTTGTGACAGGATTGCAATCTGCCATCCCAAAACGCTCTAGAATTTTCGTAGCGTAGGCTTCTTGATTTATGAAAATAGAGCCATCGTTTCCTCTTTCGATTTGAAGTCCTAGATAATACGACGCGGGCTTAGTCGTGATCTTTAACCGTTTTCTTAAATCATTGAGGAAAGATTTCGATACATCTTCATCACTTGCGGCTACTAATCCATCGTCTACGTACAACGTGATTAATAACTTCTTACCATCTGTTTCTTTACTATATAGGCAACAGTCAGCCTCGCATTGTTTAAAGCCCATTTCAAGTAAAATGCTTTCAAAACAAGAGTTCCAACATCTTGGAGCTTGCTTTAACCCGTATAAGCTTCGGTTAAGCTTCCATACTTTAGGTGTTCCATCACTAAAGCCTTCGGGTTGTTGCATGTAAATTTCCTCTTCGAGTTTTCCGTTGAGGAACGCTGTAGCAACGTCGAATTGGACTAGGTGCATGTTCTCTTGAGCGCTGACGCTCAATAGTGCTCTGACAGTTGCTAGGCGTGTGACAGGACTGAAAGTCTGATCGTAGTCGATTCCTTTTCTCTGTTTAAAACCTTTCACAACGAGCCTTGCCTTGTATTTGTCGATTGAGCCGTCTGGATTCCTCTTTGTACGTAGAACCCATTTGCAAGGAAGCGCTTTTCTTCCTTTCGGTAGATCACATGCCGTCCACACGTTGAGGTCCTTCAGTGACTTCATTTCGCTATGCATCGCTTTTCGCCATTCTTCACAATCATTGCGATTCATTGCATCAGCAAAATTCGACGGGTACGTCTCTGTAATGCATACGTAGTCATCATACCGTTCAGGTCGCTGTATTTCGTCTCGATTTCGCAAATTGTAACGTGGCGCTTCAGCATCATAAAAGTCATCTCCTTCAGGATCATCGTTATGTGGTTCAGGTTCATGGACTTGGTCTTCTTGGACTGGTTCAGGTTCCGACTGTTCCAAGTTATCTCCCTCGAAGTCAAATTCATGATCGCTAGAGTCAGATGATTGATCATCTTCTAAAACTCCCTCAGGTTCGTCAGATAAAGGATCTTGATGTACTTCAGGATGTAGAGCCGGTTCCTCGTTTGCGTTGCTGTTGGCGTTATCCATCGGCAGTCGCAGTGTGTACTCCCTCGTATTGGCGTCGTTGTTTACGCAATCAGGGTGAACATCGCTGTTAGGAAGCGGTCTCTCTTCAAAAGTGACATCTCGTGAACGGACTAGTCTGTTATTTTTTCCGTCATTGATCCAAATCCGGTAGCCATCTTCATCGTAGCCGACAAGTCTCCCTTTAATGGCTTTTTTGTTCATCTTCTTCCGTTTTTGCTTTGGGACATGGACGTAGGCATTGCATCCTATGATACGAAGATGTTTGACAGCCGGTTTCTTTCCAATCCAAAGTTCGTACGGCGACTTGTCTTTGTTGTTTGTCGGACCAGTTCTATTGAGAATGTATGCGGCCGTATTTATCAGTTCTGCCCAAAGTTCTTGTGGCATAGTTTCGTGCGCATACATCATCGATCTCGCAGTTTCAACCAAGGTGCGGTTTTCGCGCTCGCTCACACCATTTTGTTCCGGTGTGTAAGGCATTACCAGTCTTTGTTTTATTCCATGGGAGCCTAGTATATCTCGAATGGACTTGTTGTCAAATTCGCCACCGTTATCGCTTAGCAGGCATTTTACGGTATGTCCAGTTGTCTTCGTCTGAGCTAGCATTAAGGCGAGCTTATCCTTAACCTCTGACTTGTGTCTTAGGAAGTATACCATACGGTAGCCTGTGTAGTCGTCTTTGAACAACACGTAATACTGTAATTTTGAAAAACTTGGTTGAAATGGTCCGCATACGTCGGTATGTACGAGCTCTCCAGGCGCGGTAGCTCTGGTTCTCGTACCGAATTTAAGCCTATGAGCTTTCCCATATATGCAGCCTTCGCATAGCTCCTTATCAAGAGGAAGATCTAAGTTCAGTTCGCGTTTAACTGTAGCTTTTACGTGCCTCTTGTTCTGGTGCGCTAATCTCTCGTGGTATAGTTGCATAGTATCGGACGTTGCAAAGACTTCGGCAGGATTCTCAGGATGTACTACATTTACGTCTAGTCTGTACAATCCACCTCCTTTCTGACGTTTTCCTGTTAAGCACTCTTCTCCATTGACATAGACGGTGCATTCTTTTGTCGTCGATAAGAATTTACTATTAGGAATCTTGTCGTGTACTGCTAGTACCGAGAATAAATTCTTTGTAATGGCTGGAACGTACCAAACGTCTTGTAGGGTCACTCGTTGTAGGTTCCCTCTTGCATTTGCTTCGACAATTACTGAACCTTTGCCCTTAGCACGAATCGTGTTGCCACTAGCCGTTGTTACAGTACGGATTTCATCGAAGTCAAAGCATTTGAAGTTTTGGAATAAGTCAGCCCGGTTTGTTACATGGCTCGTGGCGCCGTTATCCACGTACCAGTTTTCAGTGTCAGGAACGATTGAAAATACTTCAGTGCTCTCTACAGACATAAGGACCATGTTTGTGATGTTAGAGGTAGAAGGTGTTGCTTGCCGATTACTGCTTTTCGGAGGCTTGCCGTCTTTGATCCACTTCTGACAGTTTCTCACTCGATGGCCGATAGCTTTGCAGTAGTTGCATTTTAACTTCCTATCCTTCTTCTCTGCATTAGACGTAGTGCCGGAATTCGAAACCAGAGCTTCCTGTTGAAGTACGTTGTTACTCTGCAGGGCTCGTTCAAATGCACATAAATGGCTTGTAAGGCTTTCGATAGTTCGTTCAAATTTAGGCAGTAGTAGCCAGCTGCTTCTGAAGGAGAAGTAGGTTTCGTCGAGCGTATCGAGGATCTAGCAAAGTAGTAGCAGTTCTGGTAGCTCGCTTGTTTTGTCCTTACTTAACTCCTGATTAAGCTGTGTCCAAATGCTTTTCAATTTTGACATGTGTGTGGCTATGTCGTCTGCTGGATCTTTCCTAAAGCCAAAAAAGCTCATGCATAGATTGTAAGACTTATCTTCGTCTGTCCCGTCGAATAGTCTATGCAGCTCAAGCCATACGTCTCTTGCATTCGTAAATCTCATGACCTTTCTAAGTGTGTCTTCTTTCATATTGGTTGTAACGATGAGAAGAGCAGTCGCGTCTGCTTTTACAAACCGTTCTAGTTCAGCCTTGTACGTGGCGACTGCTGCAGCTTCTACTTCAGGGACGGGGTCTGCGGGTTTCAGGAACGAGCCTTCTACTACTTCCAGCGCGTGCGGGACGGTACGTAGCAGACTTACAGCTTTATATTTCCATGTGTCCCAATTCGATTTCCCTTCTAACAAACCAATCTGTAGTTTCGTTATGTTCTCCATTTCGTAGGTGGGACCGATAACCTATTGTGATTTGCGTACTTGAAACGCGCAGAGTGCTAGTGGAGCCCAAGCTGATTAGGCATACAGACTTACTTGAAGAACGAATACTAATTATTAATTAAAATCGTATTATAAACGAAACGTTGTTTATTTTCAATCGAGACATTGACAGAACTCATAACATATTTCTTCTTTATGTATAGAACAAGTATAGGTATAAATAGTTTGAATATAAAAAGTGAAGGTATAGAAACTCCTTCAACAATTGATTAAAACATTTTGTTTTAAATTATGTTGCCCTACCACTACCTAAATTTTTCAGTTTCTGTTTTGGTTTCGCAAACCAGTGTACGAGCTAACTTGTTTGTCATCACATTAGCGTTTTGTCTCCACCGCCAGGCGATAACAAACACGTCTCATTATGTTTGTAGGCTTTGAATACAGGTACAGGATTTAATAAAGGCGTTTTACCTTACAATAAAACACTTATTAAATACTTACCTTATTCAAAGCCTACAAAATAAGTCCTGCCTGGCGCATACTGAGCCGCAATGAGGCAAGAGGCGAGCAGGCACATCCAAGATGGCTGACTCACCAGGCTGGCGGTGGGGGATGGTAGGGATATCAGGAGCTGTAGTCAAATTATGCTTGATACTATATGGAAACGGAAACGCTTCTCATTATGTTTGTAGGCTTTGAATAAGGTAAGTATTTAATAAGCGTTTTATTGTAAGGTAAAACGCCTTTATTTATCTAGTTTTGTATTATAATAATAGAAGGGTTGGGCAGATGAAGTTAGATTCAGGCAGCTCGAGCGGTCATTTAAATATCTATAATAATAAAAACAGTTTCTTTTTTTATTTAATGTATACTGTTATGAGTACTATCACCGTGCTTCACCATTACATTTTTTAGATGTTTTGAAGGCATCTCTGTAAACGTTGGTAGGGACGATTTGTTGGTGAGGTAGGGTTTGTAGGGACGATTTGTAGGGAAAGTGTAATAACAGGCCCAACGCCGACAGGAGTTGGACACAACAGGTTGGGCCCTACAAATTGCCATGTGTAATAGCCGTTTGAATGTCAAGTCAAACGGGAACGTCCAAGCGGTCCAACCAAGGCCTTTCTTTCCTTTTCCTTATATTCTCTTTGGTTCTTCTGACCTATGATTGTTTGTTTATTATTTTCCGGCTCTTTCGCCGTATTTTTACTATTTGCATGATGTCGAAGGTATTAATAATCAGGCACCTTCCCACGGCACTAACACTTAAAGAAAAAGAACAACTTTTAAAGCAATTTGGTGCTGAAAAGGTTTGGGAACCTACTTCTAAAAGGAACTACACTTTCGCCGCCTTTTCTTCAGAACACACAGCGCAGCAGTCTCTCTATCGACTGCACCAGCTCCAAATAGCCAATAGGAGGCTTGTCGTTGAGTATTCGTTCGATAAAGAACCAGCATCGCAAAAGAAAGAAGATGACGAACGTAGTTCTGTCACAACAAAACATGTTAAAGAATTCCTTAGAAGGTTAAACGCTTGGAATCCTTCAGTCGATTTCTACCAGCCTCCAACCAATTATTTAAAATACAAATACCCAGACATATCTCCGAAAATAATTATAAACATTATCCATGCTTTAATTTCGCATAAGCCTCTGTATGTTCAAACTTTACATTTAATGAACAAAATGAGTCTTCAGACACCTTTCACTGAGAATGACAAGGCGATGGAGTACTTCAAGGAAACTTTTAGAGAGTTCTTTCTTGATCAAATAGTTGAAATACCAGTGCCTGATTTACCAACAAATCCTGAAAGTGAACCTGAGTCAGAATTATCAAGTGATGAGAGAGAACATGAAAAGCATCACCAACCAGCACTGAGCAAGAGGAAACATATGTTGCCCGTGACTAGAAAAAGACCAGCAGCAGTTCTAAAAACAGCTGTTTTACCGAAAGTTAAGAAAACTGTGATCAATCAAGAGGAAGTGTTTGAAACGGTCAAACCAGTACAAGAGCCTAAGAAAATATCTTTAGTTGTTCATCAAGATGCTTTACAGAAAGCAGTTGAAGAAACTGAGGTTGTTGGAGAACTAGGAACGTTCCAGAAAGAAGATGAACCTGTGCCGGAAGAGGCTCCTACGGAAGAACCAGATCTACCTACTATAACCAAGAATGAACTACTACGTAATAGAATATCACGAAGCGACATGAAAGTTATGAAAGTATTCAAGAACTATCATCCAGGACAGCCATCTATGAGGCTTTATATTAAGAATTTAGCTAAGTCAGTAACCGAACAGGAATTAAAACGAATTTATCGACGTTATATTGAAGGGGTTTCAGAAGAAGAGCAGATAGGTTTTGATGTTAGGGTCATGCAAGAGGGCCGGATGAAGGGCCAGGCATTCGTAACATTCCCATCTGAGAGGATGGCAGAAAGAGCACTTAATGAGACTAATGGGTACATGTTGAAGGAGAAACCAATGGTTGTTCAGTTTGCAAGGGCTGCTAATAAAACTGTTCAGTAAATAATGGTTTAAATTTTTCCTTTTAGACTTGAACAAATAATTCTTTCCAACCACATTATATAAGAGACAAGATTAGAAATTGTGATTACACTCCAAATTCAGCTTCAGCATAAACATCTTGCCAGTTTAAAAATTTACTAATAGTAATATACTTTTTTATACTATACAAACAGAATTATAATCTCGACAGAGGAACAAATAATTCTTTCCAACCACATTATATAAGAGACAAGATTAGAAATTGTGATTACACTCCAAATTCAGCTTCAGCATAAACATCTTGCCAGTTTAAAAATTTACTAATAGTAATATACTTTTTTATACTATACAAACAGAATTATAATCTCGACAGAGGAACAAATAATTCTTTCCAACCACATTATATAAGAGACAAGATTAGAAATTGTGATTACACTCCAAATTCAGCTTCAGCATAAACATCTTGCCAGTTTAAAAATTTACTAATAGTAATATACTTTTTTATACTATACAAACAGAATTATAATCTCGACAGAGGAACAAATAATTCTTTCCAACCACATTATATAAGAGACAAGATTAGAAATTGTGATTACACTCCAAATTCAGCTTCAGCATAAACATCTTGCCAGTTTAAAAATTTACTAATAGTAATATACTTTTTCATACTATACAAACACAATTATAATCTCGACAGAGTTTGCCTCCTCAAAAAGGGTTTCACTAGATAGTAGTATGTTATTCAATCAAATACAAACATTGAAAACATTGAAAAAATAATCAACCCAGCAAGACTTGAACTTGCATCGATACGCCTTACCGGGGCTCGATCGCTTTACCAATTAAGCTATGGGTCAAGTTACTAAGTTGACGAAATTCTCAATGCCTTTAATCATCTTTTTGCATTTATTTTTACATCGACTTTATAGCAGCCGTAAGCGACATCTAGGTGCTAACTACTAGAGTTAGATACCCTTCCCGCCGACCCTATTGCAAGTGTCACAACGGAAATAATAGATGGCGCTGCTATCAACTAGTAACTTGACCCATAGCTTAATTGGTAAAGCGATCGAGCCCCGGTAAGGCGTATCGATGCAAGTTCAAGTCTTGCTGGGTTGATTATTTTTTCAATGTTTTCAATGTTTGTATTTGATTGAATAATATACTATTGTATGAGTGGAATGCCCCATGCCCCAAACATGTAAAATAATTATTCACTAGATATTGCCACTATCTCTCATTCCTACATGTCTAAGGCGGCTTTCACACTGCTGTGGTTTCCGGATGCGGCGCCGGTGCGCGAGTGAGATAACGCTCGTTCCGCATGTGTATAGAACTGTCATGCTTGCACATTGTCGCCGCATCCTGTCCTATGCATTTCACAACACCTTGTGAAATATGGAAACCATGAAGAGTGTAAGAGAGTTTATTTATAAAAACTTTTTCAATTAAATAAATAGGTTTAAGAATTATAGTTTATTTAGTTATAAAATGTCATAATACATATATATTTTAAAAGCTTAAGAATAATAATAATAATTATTATTTTTATTATTATTTAGCTTTTTTCCCACATTAGTGGTCCGCAAGGGTATAAGCCTCCTCCATCTGTCTCCACCTCTCTCTGCCAGTGGCAACATCAATCCATTTTTATCCTGCAGCCTGAACGATGTCATCTGCCCATCTTTTTCTTTGCCTTCCTGCTCTTCTTTTTCCAGCTGGGCCTGGCCATTTGGTTACAGGGGTTAGCGAACGGGGCAGTCGCCAGGGGCCTTGCGCTTGTAAGGGCCTCTCAACAACTACACATTTTTTTACAAGGGCCTCACAGAGCCGATTTTTACCAGGGCCTCGCAAAGGTTAAGGTGTGTTTAAGGCCAACCCTGTTGACAAGCAGATACAATAATACTAAAGCCTCTCATCCTCTACTTTTATCTCACTGCATGTTGAATCTTTCATTTCCATGTCTAAGGCTATATCTTGTGCAAGGTTTTCAGTTTCTCCATTCCAAATGTTATAAATTGTGTCTTCGCAAAGAGTCTTTACTCTCCTAAATTTATCACTACTTTGTCTGCTTTGAAGATCCGAACCACATAGTAGTGTTGTGAAAAATTCAATCAACTCTACTGGTATTTTTAATTCACTGGAGACCAAATCTGAGGTGTGTGGATTGTTTAGCAAACCAATTTTTTGTCTCAGATTAAGTGCAGTCTCATTTAAGTTTCCCATTGTTCTTACTGTTTGATAGATGGAGTCATCTACAGTGGTATTAGTCCGACAAAGAATATAATGGTTTTTAAAACGAACAAATTTCAATCTATAACTAAATTTTTTGGAAATCTTGACCTTGATTAGCTGTAATAGCTTTGGATTAGATTCTATATCATCAATCTCTGACCTCTTGTGGCCTAAGTTCCATAAATTATTCTTAAAATACTGTAATAAAGAGCTCAGTAACATACATTTTCGTTGTACCAAGACTTGATCCTGGATAAAAGTAAATAATTTATCTGAAGCAACTTGGAAGTTATTTCTTTTAACATGCCAATTAGTCCTTGGGCTCCTTGATTTGATAATTGAATAAAATTTACCTTGGTAATCTGCTCTGCAATGATCATGATACTTTAAAATTTTATTAGTATTTAATTTTTTCAATAATTGTTCATCACACAATTCTGTTGCTTGGGCTTCTAGCGTATCCTTAAAATTATTAAAAGGTGCATACTTTTTGGCTGTACGTAAAAAGCGTTCTTTTCTTTTTACTGTTACGCGAGTTTTATCACAAAATATACATTTTTTATCATCGGCCGAGGTAGAGACATGGACAACGGAAGGTGTACCTTTTTGTTCATTTTCTTTTAAAAACTTAGCCATTAGCGTGGAGAAATAAGCACGACATTTTGAGTGATATCCTTTTGATTCACACGGGCCAGATGGTAAATCTACATCAGCATATTTCAATCCGTGCTTAATGCGAATTTGTTGAATGCTTCGGCACTTCTCTAAATCTTGTTCTGTGAAGAATTTTATTTTTTCACATGCATTAGTGTTACAAAAGACACACACTATTTCAGAAGTGGACATGTTTCCTGGTTCTAAAATCACGGATTTATCATGGTAGAAAAAACCGGTATCGTCATCGTCATCAGGCTCAGGGAGGGAGATGTACATACAATGTACAATCATTGTACATCTCCCTACAATGTCAAAATTGACTTGACACTGACAGAGGTGGCGTCTGTTATTATCAGCGAATTGTTTTTTTTTTGTGGATTTTTATGGCCTGGTTACCTTTAAGCCAAGTCCTTTTTGGGATTTCACGGCACTTCATATTGTTATTAGAGTTTATGTTTGGTTTGTTCAGAGAGTTCTAAACCAGGAGCGGCCTTATTAGGTATCATTACCCCTCCGTCAAAAGTATTGGCAGGAAAATCTAGTACATCTATAAAAACTATTTCAATTATCGATGTCACGCACTTTCGTCATCGCTGCGCTGTCAATGGATAACAAGCTCCGTGAAAATGCCCTTTTGCCATTGATTTATACAAAAAGGGAGATATGGTACCAGGCGCTCGATTGTGTGCCATCAAATATAGGTTCCGGGACCTATATTGAATTAATCGTTTGACAGAGTCTCTCAGGCACACTTTGTGCAAAGCGCAAAATATAGAGGTCTCCCTTGCATACCCGTGTTAACTATATAGGTTTGTCTCTTTTGCCCATGATGCACATACATTATAGCGGTGTGTAGCATTTTACAAGTGTGTGGGTGCTGGACGACATTTCAGTTTTGTTTACTATGAACGTCACTCATCTTCCTTTGTGTTTATGTCTATGCCTTTTGCGCTGTTTTTGGATGTAAAAAATATTATATTTCGTCTCGTTTACAAAAAGATGAAATACCATTTCAGATGTAAGTAATATTTTACTTTATTTATCATTACTTTAGTAATAAAAGATTTAACCTAAATCGAAAATCAAGCTTCGTTTACAGAACCGATTCAAAGACAATCGTTTTCTTTCTGACGGGCAGTAACTATTTGACGTTTGACACTTCTCCATATTTAACGCGCTTAAGGATTGCTGTCTTCTATGTTTTATTTGAAAATACAATCAAAAATGATCCTTGGCTTTTTTGTTTGACATTTGCAAAGACTGCATCCAATAATGAACCATATGTTAACATTGGTACAGTCGACTATCTATTGCTCCATTTATATAAAAAGAATATGTCAAATATGTTTGGTGTTTTCAAGTCAAAGGTACATCTTTGTCTGTTGTCAATAAAGCGTTGCTGCCATAAAAAATCATTTAGAAATAAACTGTATTAACAACCGACAATGATGTACGTTTGATTGAAAACATCACATGCGTGCTACCTTGTCCCCTTCAGATTTTGGCAGACTTTTTTGTTTGGAAAGATGAGGCGAAGCGTACTCCATTTATAGAGCTTTATGGGTTGGTTGAATAATTGCCGTGCCAGTAAAGGCCCTGTTACACTTTACTTTTTTTAAGTGTCCTAACTAGCATCCTAATTAGGACCCTAACTAATTTCATAGTAAATTTACTTGACACAAATTAGCGGAAATCAGTCGTATACGTAGACAAAAATATGTCTATGGTGACTGTATTTTTGTATGGATCCCATAGACAAAATTCAGCCGGAAGAATCCACCTTCAGGCCGTTACTAACAAGCATCCTATTTAGGATTCTAACTAGTTTTCATAGTAAATTTACTTGCTAAATGCGGTTACACTTGACTAAATTTAGAAACTAAATCATTTAGGAAGCTAACTAGGACAAGTGTAAGAGGGCTTTTCCGATGATTTTTGTCTACGGTCGACTGAATTCTGCATAGTGTTGTGTGTTAAGTTTCCTTTTTATATATAATGCTATTCTAAAGGGCTGTGATATCAAGCACTGCCACCTCTCTAAGGCAAAAAGATTAATACGACAGTTCTTACAGCCCCTAACATACAAGGAGACCGAGGACTTACTCTCTTGAAGACGTTTGTTAAAGTTTATTAATAACAGTCTATTATTCTTTTCTCAAACATGCTCGGAAATGTTCCTGTTACGTTAGTAATTAGAGACCAGTAGGGACTCTATTCCAAGGCAGGTTCAGCGCGACGTACGTAAAGGATTTTCATACAACATTAAATCACTCAGCCAGTAACTGAAGCACTAAACAAGTAATTTTATTTCCTTACATGTTTGAGAAAAGCACTATACATGCTTCGACCGTAATCAGCTTACCTGGCTTCGTATTGTAGCCGTCCTCGTCTTCGACTCGGACGGCTACTAAATACTCAGCCAGGAAAGCTTACTTACTGGTCTCTGATGTAATGTACTATTGTTTTACTTCTAGAGCTCCTTTTTCCTACATCTCACTTTACGTCCACTTAATTTACATCACGTCCTTACACACTTACATATAAGACACAAATAGTACATGAACTTAAGGAACATAATACGATTCTCTCAGTTATAGAATAACCCATTGCATATCTCCTTAATATCAATTCAATTTAATTATTTAAATAGTTCAAATGGCGCAATAGTAGGTCGAGCTTGTATGGAATCAGAAGATCGGTTTGCAAAGAATTGTTAAACGGCTATTAGACATGGCAATTTGTAGGGCCCAACTTGTTGTGTTGGGAGGTGTAATAGGAGGTTGGGCCCGTAGGGAGCTGAAGGAGGGTGAGGGAGAGGCAGGGTACACAACAGGTTGGGCCCTACAAATTGCCATGTCTAATAGCTGTTTTACTTTCACGTCAACCTACAGCTGCGTTCCGAGATAGCTTTAAATATACAGCAACTAAATAATGCTGGAATGACATACATCCACCCACCAAACAATTAAAAGTTTCAAATTACAGCTTAAACGACATCTTATGGCAAGACAAAGCATACCACCCCCTGGTACCATAGTGAAGCCCTCATATTTATAATGGTCATAATCGTGTATATACCCCTTCTGTCTTTTTCCGTTATTATTTATACGTTTCATCTACATGTAAAACTTATTCTCTGTACTTTTAAATCTTAGTTTTAAGGTCTTTTTATTTTTGTAGCATTCTCTGTAAAATTGTAATTCCATGTGATGTTAAATAAAATGTTTCTATGTCTTATAAGTCTGCATGCTTTTTTGATTTCATAAACCGCTATGTTTTTGCTAATCGATCTAATGTTTTTGACTTCCACGACACATGCTTTGCCTAAGTCGCTGATAAACTGTTAACTCCATATTCAAAAAAATCTTTTGGTCAATAAAACATTTTTCCTTTTTTGGTCATCATCGTCAAACTATGTGCACCTGCTTGCGTTAGTATTCCGCACCAGTAACAAACATACCAGGGTTATTTGGCCGGATAACGGATATGGAACTATTGGCCAGATATTTGACTCAAAAGTTTACCTACAGTTTAGCTGAAAGTGGCGAATATTAGCCAAATATCCGTAGTATCTCCACCTTACAGAAAACCACAGCCAAATAGCACGAGACTCTACTCATAGCGTTGTGTTCCTGCTGGTGAGTAAGGTTGCCAAAGAGCTCAAAGAGGACCCAGTGTGTTGACGATGAGGGACCCTCTTGTTCCTTTAGCCGTCCACACACTAAGTCCTCCTTTTGTAAAGGGTCGGCAACGCGCATGCGACACCTCTGGAGTTGCAGGCGTCCATAGGCTACAGTCTATCTTATTTATTTATACCTTGTAGCTTTGTGTCGTTGCGTCACTTCCATTTGACATTAAGAGGCCTTAGTCCCATCAACGTTCCTCAATTTCACGAAATCTTACTCGATAGATGGCAATGATCGACGATCGAACGATCATGATCGTTTTTCACTTCAATTACAAGTAAAATTCTTTTTACGCATAAGTTACACACAGGCTATTTATTTTCTTTTATACGGAAGATACTACTAATTAAAGTATGTTTAAAGGAAATATACGCATCTAACACCAAAAACAGGTAATCACTTAATCAGTAGGGACTTTTGGAGATACTTTTCGAATTAAAAGTATAATAAATTTCGAATTTCGAAAATTAGGTTTGTTTTAAATTCCAATATGGCTGAAATATTTTTTTTTGTAAAAATGGTCATGGTAGCCAATTTAGACTACTTCGGTGTGTAGATTTCGAAAATGATGTCTGTTTTTAAATCGAAGATGGCGGTTATATACTTTATTCAGAAAAATCGTCATGGTAGTCCTTTTCGGCTAATTAAGGGGTGTAAATTTCGAAAATTATGTCTGTTTTAAAATCCAAGATGGCGGATATACTCTTTTTTCTGAGAAATCGTCATAGTAGTCGTTTTCGAATAATTCAGGGGTGTAGATTTCGAAAATAATATCATTTTAAAATCATAGATGGCAGAAATGGACAATTTTATCAAAATCATCATGGTAGTCATTTTCGACTAATTCGGGTGTGTAGATTTCGAAAATAAGGACCGTTTTAAAATTAAAGATGGCGGAAACGGAAAATTTTGTCAAAATCGTCATGGTACTTGTTAGTTTTACCCTAATTTTTAGTATAGTTTTTCCGTATAGCTACACTGCTGTAAATTCTGACGTTCGTTATGTTGGCAGCAGTGTATGAGTTGAGTTGGAATTTGTCGAGCGAACACACAAGGAACGCTCCTAGTTAAATATTAAAAAGTTAAGTTAATATTGAGTCTCGCTTGGCCAAGGCAGTGGAACAAGTGCCCCGCTTCTATTTGATCTAAATATTCGCTGCGATTGCGGTTCGGCTGTATAACCTGTGTGTGCATCTTGGCGTGGTAGAACCAAGGAGTGAAACGTATGTAGGCCTACCGCTGCGTGAAACTTGGAGGAACTGCCTCCATCGGATGCTGAGCTTCGCCGAAAGGAGACCCAGGTGAGCCGTACTCGCAATCCTTAAGTTTGAGATCATTAAAAGTAGCTACAGGATCACGTGGCTTGCGCGGAAACCATTTTTTCCTACAGTCCGCTTGTTTTTTCGAAATTATCGTAGTCGTATAAGTAACATTTTTGGTCCGTCGACCGGATTTTGTTGAAAAGTACCTTTTGTCGTAAGTTTCCAAGCAATTTTTCGTGATTTTGTAAAATTATTTGTTTTTTTTTACTTTTCGTAGGTACTTGAGAAATTGCATTGGCCATTGTTTTATCGTGTGAGGTGTACGCCATCTTCTGTCGCTTTCGTTTCTTTCGTTTGGTTGGCAGTACACCTTCCTTTCCATTACCATAGACGTTACATTAACAAGTAGCGAAACGTAACTTAATTAAGTCTATTACTTGTCAAATATATTCGCGTGAAACGAAACGTTTTATAAAAGTAGGAATAGTTTATCTGTAAGACGTCAAACGTCAAGTGTCATAAGAATTTGTTTTGTTTACTACCTATACCGGTTCAATTACTTAAATTTAATTATTTATTGACTGTTTTGAACTTGCATTTGTACAAGCAAATCATTTTATCGTTTGTTCGTATCGGGATTAATACAATATGAGTGACAATGAACATAGTAGTGAAATGGAACCTCTGACTGTACAAGCTTATCGTATCGCGCGGTCGTATGCCATTTTTAGACTAGAGAATATGGAGCGATCGGACTTGCAGGGCTACAATGAATCAGACCTCAAGGATGTGGAGAAGGCTTTTCATGAGGCCCAGCTCCGCATCTTAAGGCCGCTTACGCCAGCGCAGCGCGATGAAGAGTTGGAGGTTACCAACGAGTTTGAGAACTGTTTCAAATCCGTTAAGTTTAGGTTGAGGCAAAATCCTCAAAGTCAAGTAAGTGATAAAACCGAGGTAAAACCTGTGACATTTGAAAATCAATTAGCGAAGCTTCCTAAAATATCTATAAAGCCTTTCGATGGTAAACTTGAAAACTGGGTGTCTTTTAAAGAATTATTTGATTCATTAATTCATAATAGGGACACTGTTAGCAATGTAGAAAAATTACATTACCTGTTGTCGAGCGTGCAGGGTTCCGCTTATGAATTGATACGAAGTTTTCCTTTGTCCAATGAAAACTATGTTAAAGCTTATGACACTCTTTGTAGTTATTATGATAGAAAAGCTTAAAGCTTTTGTTTTGTCGCCAATATGTGCCGACCAACCCCCACAACCTGTCGATGCGTCGGGGTGGTCACACATAAACAATTTGTCGCTTGCTGACCCAGATTTTGCTCACCCAGCGCCGGTGGACCTTCTGCTTAACGCACAACTTTTCGTCTCGTCATTGTTAGGTGGGATACGGCGAGGAGAATCTGGACAGCCTACTTTGTTGAAAACCATCTATGGGTGGGTGGTCATGGGTGAATCTGACGAAAGTCAATTCATACCAAGTGCTCTCGTTTCGTGTCGTAACAATAATAAACATTGTTTTTTCGTGTCGAGCCCTTCGCAGATTTTGTCGATTGATGATTCCATTAAAAAATTTTGGGAATTAGAAAACGTTAGTTCTCCGACCAAACCTTTCGTATCAGAGGAGGACCAACGCCGCGAAGACTATTTTCGTACTAAATACTTTCGAAATGAAGAAGGTAGGTTCGTAGTACCTTTACCCTTTGTCGATCCTGCGAACAAACCTGTCTTTGTCAATTCTCGAGAAATTGCTCTGAAGCGATTCCTATCGTTGGAACGCAAATTGAATTGCAACCTTGAGTTCAAAAGGTCTTATGTCGTATTTATGGAAGACTATGAATCTCTAGGCCATTTGGAAGAGGTGAACCCTCCCTCCACCAGCGAAGGTCGGTTTTACTACATACCTCATCATGCAATATTGCGCGATTCCGTGACTACTCCTCTTCGCGTCGTCTTTAATGCAGCTGCTAAGGACGCCAAAGGGGTTTCCTTGAACGCCACTCTCCTCCCTGGACCAAAACTCCAGACTAACATTTTCGATCTGCTCACTCGTTTTCGCTGGCACGCTGTCGTCTTCACTGGAGACGTCAGGCAGATGTACAGGCAGATTCTCGTTTCGGAAGAAGACGCTGAATTCCAGCGTATTCTATGGCGACCTTCAGCCGTCGGTCCTGTACGTGACTATCGTCTTAAGACTGTGACTTATGGAGTCTCTGCTGCGCCTTTCCAAGCTCTCCGTACAATGGCTCAGCTTGCCAAAGATGCCTCAGACTCATATCCAGCTGGTGCAACTGTTCTAGCTCGCGATATCTATATCGACGATGTCATCACGGGAGCAGCTTCTGTCGAGCAGGCCCGCTCACTTCAGGTGGAACTCACAAAAATATTGTCGTCGGGTGGTTTTCATCTGAGGAAGTGGACCTCTAATAATAGTGATTTCTTGGAAAGCCTTCCATCCTCGGATCTGTACTCGGAAGATTTTAAACATTTCGAAGAAATGTCTGACATTTCTCTCAAAATTTTAGGGCTGCTGTGGCGGCCTCAATCCGACTCCTTTAGTTTTCGTGTCACAGATACTCATAATGGTCGGTGCACAAAGCGCACAATCCTTTCAGAAATAGCTAGGATTTATGATCCATTGGGTTTCCTCTCGCCTGTATCGTTCCTCGCCAAGTACCTGATGCAGTTGCTCTGGGTTTCCGGTGTATCCTGGGATGATGATGTTCCGGAAAACATTGGTTATGAGTGGCAGGAACTCAAGACTCAACTTTCGTCGCTGAGTTCTGTGACTGTTCCTCGTCGTCTTGTCGGTGAATTCGAAACTCTACACCTTCACGGCTTTTGTGATGCGTCAGAACGCGGCTTCTGTGCCGTAATTTACTGCCGCACAGTAAATAGTGAAGGCGACATAGACATCAAATTGGTTTGTGGTAAGTCCAAAGTCGCACCGCTGCGCAAATTGTCGATACCACGTCTCGAGTTGGTCGCAGCGGTCCTGTTATCGGATCTGATGGCGTCCGTTGTGGAGGCTCTGAAGCCTTTCCACTCTGTAGGCAAGATTTGGGCATGGTCTGATTCCAGTGTTGCGTTAACCTGGATTAAATCGTGTCCATCGAAATGGAAAACATTCGTGGCCAACCGTGTCAGCCATGTCCAAGACATTATTCCTCCCGACTCCTGGCATCATGTCAGGACTACTGATAACTCGGCGGATTGTGGATCGCGCGGGCTACTCCCTCAAGATCTGGTTAATCACACTTGCTGGTGGAACGGACCTGATTGGCTCTGGCTTCCCGCCGAAAATTGGCCTAAGTCATCGTTGTCTATAGATAAAGATGTTCTTCACAAAGAACAAAAGATTACTGTTCTTGTCGTATCTAACAATGATACACTAGTCGAAAGCTTAATGAAAAAATTCTCGTCATTGAGGACACTTCAACGTGTCTTGGCATATTGTCGTCGATTCGTGCACAACGTGAAAAGTAAAAGAACGCTCAGCAGTTTGTTAAGCGGTCCTTTAACCCCTGTGGAAATAAAGGAAGCGCTTATGTTTCTCGTGCAGTTTACGCAACAACGCATTTTCGCTCAGGAGATGGAGAAAATTAAAAATAATCTGTCGAATTCACTCCCAAAAGCTTTCAGAAAATTGTCACCGTTCCTGGATGACGCGGGTTTCTTGAGGGTGGGCGGACGCCTGTCGCGAGCTTCTCTCGACTTTGATGTAAAGCATCCGTTGCTTCTGCCTCGCGACGATCGCCTCACCTCCCTACTTATCGATGAATATCACAGACGTTTCATGCACCCCGGTGTCCAGACACTCCACAACCTCTTGTCGCAGCATTTCTGGATTCTGTCTCCAAAGCGGGCCATCCACGCCGTTACATCGAAATGCATGAAATGCTTCCGTGCACGACCTCTCGGCGCTCCTGCGCCCTTTATGGGTGACTTACCCTCTTATCGAATAACCCAACTCAAAGCGTTTTCAAGCGCTGCTGTCGATTTCGGAGGACCTTTTGACATTGCTCTAGGCCGCGGTCGTGGTAATAAGACGTACAAGGCCTACATTTGTGTCTTCGTCTGCACGTCGACCAAGGCCATTCACACGGAGCTTGCGACCGAGCTGTCCTCGGACGCCTTTCTAGCCGCGCTTCGACGCTTCGTTGCGCGTCGTGGCCGATGCAATCGGCTGGTCTCCGACCAGGGTAAAAATTTCGTTGGCGCGAGCAACATCCTCCAGCGACTGGTAAAGGATGCTGCTACGCATGAATCAATCCGATTCGAATTTAACCCACCAGGCAGCCCCCATTTCTCGGGTCTTGCTGAGGCTGGGATTAAAGCCGTGAAGACACACCTGTCACGCGTCATTGGCATTCAAAGGTTGACCTATGAGGAATTTTTATCGATTCTGGTTCAATGTGAGGCTCTTTTGAACTCTAGACCGCTCACGCCTCTTAGCACCGACCCCAATGACCTGTCAGTCTTGACCCCAGGTCACTTTCTCACCATGGAGCCCTTATCGGTTGTTCCAGAGGAAAACCTCACAGACATTCGCGTTAGCCCCACCCAACGCTGGAAGTTGCTGCAGAAGATGCACCAGGACTTCTGGAATAAGTGGTCCAGGGAGTACATGCATACTCTACAGCAACGAGCAAAGTGGTATGAGAAGCAGCCGAATGTCGAGGTTGGAACTCTCGTGCTCATTCTTAAAGAACAGACGAGTCCCATGAAATGGCCTCTGGGCCGCGTTGTCGAGACACACCCCGGATCCGATGGGATCTGTCGTGTAGTCACCGTGCGCACAGCCACTGGAGTGTATAGGCGACCCGTGGTCAAACTGTGTCCCTTACCTGCTTAATTGTTTCATCGTATTATTATCGCACCTAGTGTTAGTTAATAATTATAGTTTTCGCAAGTCGTTCTTGTTCTTAGCATACTGCTTCACGACAGCATCTTTTCGTAGTTCTAAGTTTAAATATCGTTGCGGTGTTAAATCCTGCATCATCCCTAAGCCTGCCTCCGTATTTTGGTGAGCGGAAATGTTAGTTTTACCCTAATTTTTAGTATAGTTTTTCCGTATAGCTACACTGCTGTAAATTCTGACGTTCGTTATGTTGGCAGCAGTGTATGAGTTGAGTTGGAATTTGTCGAGCGAACACACAAGGAACGCTCCTAGTTAAATATTAAAAAGTTAAGTTAATATTGAGTCTCGCTTGGCCAAGGCAGTGGAACAAGTGCCCCGCTTCTATTTGATCTAAATATTCGCTGCGATTGCGGTTCGGCTGTATAACCTGTGTGTGCATCTTGGCGTGGTAGAACCAAGGAGTGAAACGTATGTAGGCCTACCGCTGCGTGAAACTTGGAGGAACTGCCTCCATCGGATGCTGAGCTTCGCCGAAAGGAGACCCAGGTGAGCCGTACTCGCAATCCTTAAGTTTGAGATCATTAAAAGTAGCTACAGGATCACGTGGCTTGCGCGGAAACCATTTTTTCCTACAGTCCGCTTGTTTTTATTATCGTATTATCGTAGTCGTATAAGTAACAGTACTCATTTCCGACTGATTCGGGGGTGCAGATTTCGAAAATAATGTCTATTTTTAAATCCAAGATGGCGATCATACATATTTTTAGTAAAAATTGTTATGGTTGTCATTTTTCATTCATTGAGGATGTAGATTTCGAAAATTTAAAATCCATGATGGCGGAAATGGATAATTTTGTCAAAATCGTCATGGTAGTCATTTTCGACTAATTAGGGTGTGCAGATTTCGACACTGTATTTTGAAATCCAAGACCGCGGTCATACACTTTTTTGGTAAAAATCGTTATGGTAGTCATTTTCGATTAATTCAGGGGAAGTAGATTTCGAAAATAAAGACCGTTTTAAAATCGAAGATGGCGGAAATGGATATTTTTGTCAAAATCGTCATGGTAGTCGTTTTCGACTAATTCGGGTGTGCAGATTTCGAAAATAATGTATATTTTTAAATCCAAGATAGCTCTCGCACACTTATTTGGTGAAAATCGAATGAGTGTCGTTGTAGATTAATTTGGGGATTTAAATTTCGAAAATAGCTACCGTTTTAAAATTCAAGATGGCTGAAATGGACAATTTTATTAAAATCGTCATGATAGTCTTTTTTGTCTCATTTGGGTGTGTACTGTGTAGATTTCGAAAATAATGTATGTTTTAAAATCCAAGATGGCGGCCATACACTTTTTTCTAAAACAATTTTATGGTAGTCGCTTGTGATTAATCGAGGGGTGTAGATTTCGATATAAGGACCGATTTGAGATCCAAGATGGGTGTTAAAGGACAATTATTGTAATAATCGTCATGGTAGTCATTTTTACTAATTCACGTGTGTAGATTTAGAAAAGAATGTCTGTTTTAAAATCCAAGATGGCAATCATACAATTTTAGTAAAAATCGTTATAGTAGTCGCTGTTGATTAATTCGGCAATGTTAATTCCGATAATAAACACTGTTTTAAAATATAAGATAGCAGTGATGACCTTTTTGTGAAAATCTTCATGGTAATCTTGTTCGACTGATTCAGGTGTTTATATTTCGAGAAAAGGGTCTGTTTTCAATTCCAAGGTTGCGGCCAGACACTTTTTTCTAGATAATCGTTATGATAGTCATTTTCGATTCAATCGGGGATACAAATAAGTATATGGCCGCCGTCTTGAATTTTAAAACAGAATTTGTTTTTGAAATCTAGATATCTGAATAACGACGACTTTTATAAATGAACCATTTATGCCATCTTGGATTTTGAAACGGACTTTATTTTTGAAATCTACACGCCTGAATTAATCGAAAATGGCTAAAATAACAAGTAAAGTGTGTGATCGCCATCTTGGATTTCAAAATAGACAATATTTTCGAAATCTACAGTTACCGAAACAGTCGAAAACGACTTCCATGACGAATTTAACATTTTTTTTCATTTCCGCCATCTTTGATTTTAAACCGTCCTTATTTTCGAAATCTACACCCCTGAATTAATCGGAAATGACTACCATATGGATTTTAACCAAAAAAGTGTTTGATCGCCATCTTGGATTTTAATACAGACATTATTTTCGAAATCTGCACACCCGAAGTAGTCAAAGACGACAACCATGACGATTTTGACAAAATTTTCCGTTTCCGCCATCTTTGATTTTAAAACGGTCCTTATTTTCGAAATATTCATCCCAGAATTAATCAAAAATGACGTCCATTACGATTTTTAAGTAAAAAGTGTATGGCCGCCATCTTGGATTTTAAAACACCCATTATTTTCGAAGTCTACACCCCCGAATTAGTCAAAGACGACTACCATGACGACCTTGACAAAATTTTCCATTTCCGCCATGTTGGATTTTAAAACGGTCTTTATTTTCGATTTAACGATTTTTAACAAAAAATTGTATGACCGCCATCTTGGATTTCAAAATAGATTTTTTTTTCAAAATCTGCACACCTAAATTAGTCGAAAATGACTACCATAACCATTTTGACAAAATTTTCCATATCCGCCATCTTTGATTTTCAAACTGTCCTTATTTTCCAAATCTGCGCCCCTGAATTCATCGGAAATTACTACCATAACGATTTTTACCAAAAAAGTGTAAGAGCGCCATCTTGAATTTCTAAATACACATTATTTTCAAAATCTGCATACTTACCCGAATTAGTTGAAAATGACTACCATGACGATTTTGACAAAATTTTCCATTCCCGCCATCTTGGATTTTAAAACGGTCTCTATTTTCAATTCAACGATTTTTACCAAAGAAGTGTATGACCGCCATCTTGGATTACAAAATAGACATTATTTTCGAAATCTGCACAGTGCACACCCAAATTAGTTGAAAATGACTACTATGGCGATTTTGCCAATATTTTCCATTTCCGACGTCTTTTATTTTAAAACAGTCCTTATTTCCAAAATCTACAGCCCTGAATTAATCGGAAATTACTTTCATAACGATTTTTACAAAAAAATGTATGACCGCCATCTTGGATTTCAAAATAGACATTATGTTCAAAATCTGCACACCCGAATTAGTCGAAAACGACAACCATGATGATTTTGACAAAATTTTCCGTTTCCGCCATCTTTGACTTTAAAACGGTCCTTATTTTCGAAGTCTTCATCCATGAATTAATCAAAAATGACGTCAATTACGATTTTTAAGTAAAAAGTGTATGGCCGCCATCTTGGATTTTGAAATACACATTATTTTCGAAATCTACACCCCTGAATTAATCGAAAACGACTAACATGATGATTTCTACCAAAACAATGTATGACTGCGGTCTTGGATTTCAAAATAGACATCATTTTCGAAATCTCTTTTTGCCGGACCCGGGGTATGTCCTTAAACTACGTCCGGACTTGGGTATGTCCTTAAACTATGCCAAAAAGAGAGGTATGGGCACTGCGAATGGCATCTCGCTTAGTGTGGTAGGGCACGTTCAGTGAATGTCATCTCGCTCAAATCTGGAGCAGAGCCCGACTGGGGAAGTACCTCCACCTTACAGAAAACCACAGCCAAATAGCACTAGATCCTACTCATAGTGTTGTGTTCCTGCTGGTGAGTAAGGTTGCCAAAGAGCTCAAAGAGGACCCAGTGTGTTGACGATGAGGGACCCTCTTGTTCCTTTAGCCGTCAACACAGTGAATCCTCCTTTTTGTAAAGGGTCGGCAACGCGCATGTGACTCCTGTGGAGTTACAGGCGTCCATAGGTTACGGTAGCTGCTTACCATCAGGCAGGCCGTATGCTTGTTTGCCACCGTCGTAGTATAAAAAAAAAAAATCTACACCCCCGAATTAGTCGAAGACGACTACCATGACGATTTTGACAAAATTTTCCATTTCCGCCATATTGTATTTTAAAACGGTCTTTATTTTCGATTTAACGATTTTTACCAAAAAAGTGTATGACCGCCGCCATCTTGGATTTCAAAATAGACATTATTTTCGAAATATGCACACCCAAATTAGTCTAAAATGACTACCATGACCAATTTGACAAAATTTTCCATTTCTGCCATCTTTGATTTTAAAACCATCCTTATTTCCGGAATCTACACACATGAATTAATCAGAAATGACTACCATTACAATTTTTAAGTAAAAAGTGTATGGCCGCCATCTTGGATTGTGACATAGCTATAATTAGAAAAGCACCGAGCAAGTACGCTTTTAAAAAATCTGTGCGTGATTACTTTGCTGGTGGATCAAAGAAATTCTAAGTATCTTCTATAACAAGATTCTTCGGATATGTATTTATATATGTATGGTCGTATGTATGTATGTATGTATATACTACATATATGTATCTATGTATGTATTGATTTATGTATTTTATGTATATTAGAATTATGTAGTTTATGTGTAAGAATTAAGGATGTAGTTTCGCATCTTTTTAAAGTTTTATGCTTCTGTCATATAATTTGTTTTCTGTATAGTTAGAAGCACCGCCTACAATCTTTCTGCTTGGCCCTAAGGTTGACTGGTAGAGAATGCCTCATGGCATTAAGTTAGCCTTTTGTACGATAAGTTTTCTTTTTGTGCAATAAAGATTAAATAAATAAATAGCTATGTCACCAGCGCGCCATGTCACCGCAGCGGCGCGCCCCGCGTGGAATCGAGCCCGCAGGCGACCACACCGGCAGCGCGCGGAGCAGTGGTGGGGATCACCGACCGACCCTATTTAACGGCGCGCTGCGTACGGCACAGTCCCGTCCCTTATCGACACGTTCAGTCCCTTATCCACCCGGTACCGCCACATACCGGATAGAGTCACCCCGACAGTCGTCGGGCCTAGCTGAGTTTCTTGCTGGAGTCTTCTCAGCTAGGCTAGGAGTAGCGAACCAGCGACAAAACTCCCACTAGCTCGATCCCCCCCCACTCACCCAGATCAGGTTGAACTCGCTGGAAGCACAAGCTCGGTAGGAGCATTCCAGCGTAGCAACCACGTCACGTCTGGTTGCGGAACGGTCCTGGATTTTCCCCCGGCAACCATCCCACCAAACAGCCCGCCCGCTTTAGCGCTCCAGAAGCATAAAGTCAGGTTCAAAAAAAAAAAAGGCACAGTCCCTTTCCGTCCCCGCCGCTTGACCGTGGTGTACCTATCCCTCTCTCCTTACCTGCCAGGCCGGGGTGAGTTTGCGCGCCTAGGCCGGGACTTCTCTTCTGTCGCGGGCTTGTGGCGGTCAGCGCCTGCCAGTGACTTCCTGATTATCCATTCCTACCATCCCCCAGTCGGGGCCAGGGTGATTTGCGCGCCTAGGCCAGATTGGTATCCTGTCGTGGGCTTGTGGCGAACACCGCCTGCCAACGGCTTCCCGATTGCATGATCCTTACCTACCAGGCCGGGGTGAGTTTGCGCGCCTAGGCCGGGATTTCTATCCTATCCTCCCCGTAGATAATTTCGTGCCGCTGAAAGCCCCTCAGGCTATCCGAGTAGGTTCCGTTTGATCCCGGCCGGCCAGGGAACGTTAGCTACCGCGTAGAATAAGGCGAACCTAATAGTTATATATAGTGCTATAGGAATCAGCCCTGATTTTACATTGAATAAACGGCATAAAAGTCCGAATAGTTAAGCGAAAACGTGCGTTTACATTTACTTTCCACACACACCTTTCTACCATATCTGAGACTAGCTCGGTAAAACCTCTCAAGCCCATCAGGCACAGAGGATATGTGAGCTCTGCGCAGGCAGAACATCACAGGATTTAAAACACCCTTTATTTTCGAAGTCTACACCCCCGAATTAGTCAAAAACGACTACCATGACGACCTTGACAAAATTTTCCATTTCCGCCATGTTGGATTTTAAAACGGTCTTTATTTTCGATTTAACGATTTTTAACAAAAAATTATATGACCGCCATCTTGGATTTCTAAATAGAATTTTTTTTCGAAATTAGCACACCCAAATTAGTCGAAAATGACTACCATAACCATTTTGACAAAATTTTCCATATCCGCCATCTTTGATTTTCAAACTGTCCTTATTTTCCAAATCTACGCCCCTGAATTCATCGGCAATTACTACCATAACGATTTTTACCAAAAAAGTGTATGACCGCCATCTTGGATTTCAAAATAGACATTACTAGCTTTTGCCCGCGGCTTCGCTCGCGTTAAATTCGGGGTAACACGGTTCCCCTTTACCCCCCGGAATGCTCCATACAAACTAGAGATGTGTAGCTCGCGAGCGAGTGATTCAAAAGATATATATCTTTTCATTCAACTCACTCACTCTCTCGCTCACTTGTGAATCGAACAACTCACTATATCAGTAACTCTTCCCGATCTCGAGTACACTAGGAACGAAGTGATCGAGCCGAGCGATATGCGAGCGAGTCGGATCGGCCGATGTGCAGGTTGTACTGTTCGCACTTATTAACCGAATGTATATATTTGTCTCTCTTTGTCGCGTGCAGTGTAGTGCACTGAAGTGGATCAGTGTGTGAGTGGCTCTTTTGTATTAGTGTGGGTGATATATTGTAACGCTTCGTTTCACCACTGTTGCCGTGTTTAGTTTTACCGCTGTTTATATTAAAACTAAACTATTTCTAAATAAATACTGTCTCGATAAATGAAAAAATACATTCTGTTTAATTCTTATGTCTCAACCTCACGATTTACACAGTAGGAAAAATCATGTGTTAAATTCAATTTTTTTTTAAATATCCATGTGTGATGCTTTTTTTGTAATTAAATCATAATCTGAATTAAACTCGAAATTTTTAATTTATTTTAAGAGAATTTAACTTTCGTAATACTATACGAACAGTCCGATAGTAAGATTGGCCAATTCTCTAAAATTTTATCCGTTTTTCCTAAATTGACAGATCAGTTCGCGAACGAGGGATCGAAAGAACCGTTTGGATCAACTGAGCGAAGTGAGCGAAATGAGCGAAATGAGTGATACATATTTTCGCGAGCGAAAGATATGAATCAATCTTTTCACTTCAGTGAAACGTTTTGCGCATCTCTAATACAAACTTCCACCCCCCATTTTAGGGAAGTGGGGGGTTAGAAAGAGACAAAAAGTAGCCTATGTCACTCTCCATCCCTTCAACTATCTCCACTTAAAAAATCACGTCAATTCGTCGCCCCGTTTTGGCGTGAAAGACGGACAAAAAAACAAACAAACAAACACATACACTTTCCCATTTATAATATTAGTATGGATGTTCAAAATCTGCACACCCGAATTAGTCGAAGACGACAACCATGATGATTTTGAGAAAATTTTCCGTTTCCGCCATCTTTGACTTTAAAACGGTCCTTATATTCGAAGTCTTCATCCATGAATTAATCAAAAATGACGTCAATTACGATTTTTAAGTAAAAAGTGTATGGCCGCCATCTTGGATTTTGATATACACATTATTTTCGAAATCTACACTCCCGAATTAGTCGAAGACGACTGCCATGACGATTCTGATAAAATTTTCTATTTCCTCCGTCTTGGATTTTAAAACGGTCTTCATTTTCGATTTAACGATTATTACAAAAAAAGTGTATGACCGCCATCTTGGATTTCAAAATAGACATTATTTTCGATATCTGCTTACCCGAATTAGTCGGAAATGGCTACCATGACGATTTTGACAGAATTTTCCGTTCCGCCATCTTTGATTTTAAAACGGTCCTTATTTTCGAAATCTACATTCCTGAATTAATTGACAATGACTACCATAACGATTTTTACCAAAAAAGTGTTTGACCGCCATCTTGGATTTCTAAATAGACATTATTTTCGAAATCGGCACACCCGAATTAGTCGGAAATGACTACCATGACGATTTTGACAAAATTTTCCGTTTCCGCCATCTTTGATTTTAAAACAGTCCTTTTTTCCGAAATCTGGACCCCTGAATTAATCGGATATGACTACCATAACGATTTTTACCATAAAGTGTTTGACTGCCATCTTGGATTTCTAAATAGACATTATTTTCGAAATCTGCACACCCGAATTAGTGGGAAATGACTACCATGATGATTTTGACAAAATTTTCCGTTTCCGCCATCTTTGATTAAAACCGTCCTTTTTTCCGAAATCTACACCACTGAATTAATCGGAATTGACTACCATAACGATTTTTACCATAAAGTGTATGACCGCCATCTTTGATTTTAAAATAAACATTATTTTTAAATTCTGCACACCCCGAGTTAGTCGAAAATGACTACCATGACGATATTGACAAAATTGTCTAGTTTTCAAATAAAAAAATCATTTAATAATATTAAGTACAGTAAATATTTCAATTTTTTATTTCAAGGATCTTTATAAGTCAATCGCACTTCTCGCAACTATAGGGCAATGGAAACAGGTCACTACGTGTTGGGGATTTCATACAAGTTTACCCGTTTTAGTGGCCTCTTAGTGTATCTAGCTGGCAAACTTACGTAATGCGCGTAGGACGATTTAGCACAGGTCCGTCGTCTGTGAGCTCTCGTTCCATACTGAGCCAGAGGCGACGGCAGTGTTGTTCTTGTTGAATTTTGGGGTTGCCGTATTCCGAGGCGTAATTTGCCGTATCCCTACACAAATTCTTAAAATAATTGCCGCTGAATTGCCGTATCCAGAAAATTGGCGAAAACGTGTCTAAAAAATGTATGGAGATACGGCAATGGGACCGCTGCCGTGTGCCGTATTTTTGACTGTAATGCCCCTGAATTACCGTATGTTACGGCAATTACCGTATCCGGAACAACACTGGGCGACGGCGCGATGTGTCTTGTCCGAAGTTTTGAACCGATTTAGAGTCATCTTCAAAAAATTACACTTAATTTAAATTTTGCGTTACAGTAATGATTTTTTTTTCGTGGTAGATCTATAGCTGAACTTTGACATATTTATATTTTTATGGCAGAATATTTATAGGACTTCCGTGAAAAAAATTAAATGTAAACCCGTTTTCATCAAAAAAATTGCAATATTCAGAAGGTAGTTTGTCGATTATCCAAGATGAATCTTCAATTTTTCTTACCATGGCCGTCTTGAACATGATATACTGAATTGAATTGTATTTAAATTTTATAAGAAAGGTCCCCTTTATTTGAGTAATCTGAAAAAAAAACCAGACGTCTAACTGCAAACTCTGAAGAGGCCTGCCAAGAGAAGCTATGTTTTGCAGGTTTTTTTCTCAAAAATTTAATTTTTTTCCCATGGCCGTCTAGATAAAAGAACGGGCTATTATATGCATTAAAAGTTAATTTAAAAACACAAAGCATTTTCGCTATAACCTCTGAAGAAAATGATGCATTTCGCAAAATACGCGCATTTTGGGACTAAGGCCTCTTAAGGAGATATATATAACGAAGCGAGTCGTCGAAGTCTTTATTTGATTATCTTAGTGTTAAATAAAACTATCAAGGCAAGGCGTATCGATGCAGGTTCAAGTCCTGCTGGGTTGATTAGTTTTTCAATGTTTGTATTTGATTTAATAACAATCTATTGTGTGAGTGGAATGCCCCACTTTAAAAACATGCAAAATAATTATGAAATAAAACTATGTTTAGGTGTAACATCTATATTTCCATCAATTCAATAGAATACGGTAAATCCTCTCCAGTATCAACAGTTTTACTGTACAGCAGTTTATACATCACCGCAATAGTGCTATTGACCAGCCCCAAGTCTTCGATTAGGTCTTTAATGACCGCCAGTGTCTGAGTCAGCACCTCAGTCACCTTATTATCTTTAGTCATCAAGTATTGCTGATAAAAAGCATCCATGATAACCATACACCAGTCTAAAAGCTTACATTCTTTGACTGCCACACCTTTTCCCGTCTTTAATAAACACGCTACGTATGCTAATAAAAATAGCGCGTTATCCAAAGACATGCTACTCCTTAGGTATGTTAGCAATATTGAATCACTAACGGATATACCAAGTACATAGTCAAGAAGATTAAACTCTGATACATATTCGCTGTAAGCTGCAACAACTCTGTCACTGATAGAACAATCTGAATCTTGATTAATCTTTTTCATCACATGATTTATTAAAACCACAACCACAGATTCGGGGACGTCTTGAAACTGCTTCAAAACGTCAATAATCTTTTCGCTATCAAGGTCGGATTCTTCAAAGATATTATTAACGACTTGTGCACATAAAGTTCTTTCAGATAATCCTTGTTTTAATGGCCTACCATTCCAAGTTAGTGAAGACTGGGTTTGACCAATCGGTGGCCCCCAATCGGCGATTTCTAAACAATCATCTTCAACTATTTCATGCGAGCCTAGTAGACTTGACAGATGGCGTTTTTCTTCTACAACATACGGCAGTATTCCGACATGGTTGGAAGCTTCTAGAATGATCCGGTCATCGAAGCAGTATAGTTTAGCGTCTGCGGTATACATTTTCATGGGGTATTTGCAGGAGCTGATATTTAGGGTGACATTATAGGCGACTATGATGGCTCCGTCGCGGTCTACATTAGAACCGAAGGCGACAATGTGGTTGTGTCCCATCCAGCCCAGGGACACGCGGGAAGGCGCGGAGAGCCACGGGACGGTGCCGACGGTCTTCCAAGAGCGCTTGGCCAAGTAGTAGCTGCTCATTTTTGAGTCGCTCCCTGAAATTTGAAAATTTCCTTCCTTATTACACGTTACCCACAGCTGCAGACAAAATACCCATTGTTTGTGTGTTAGCTAAATAGTTGTACAACAAGTGCATAAAATAAAACGCACGATTTTACGCGAGGCGTTTATCCATACGAGTGAGGATTGATATCAAGTCGAGTGTAAAATGGGTTTTATGGACGAGTTTTACACTCTAATTTTCACTTCAACTGCGAGGAAATTATTTATCGTTAATCGTGAAACTATTTCAAGTTGTAACAAATGTATTGCAATGAAAATAAATATTGTTCCCGCCACTTAATTTTCTTTCAACATGTGAATTTAGACATAGATTGTTTGTTGTTTGTTGCCAAAATACAAGGTGATAAGATGCCCCGAAATGTTTTTATGACTAAAAACATTTCTGGGTATTTTAAAACTATTATCACCTCGTATTTCATCTGATTTCATTTATTTAATTATAGGAAACACGGAATTCAAATAATTATAGCAACAATACAATAAAAGAACAGGTTTCAGTATTCTACGAAATTTTACTGCCCTACTAAATTGTGTAATATATTTTGACTCTGTTTGGCTGTTGAGCCTTATTCTTAGTCTATAATTAAATAATAGTTTAAAAAACTAAAAAACACGCTTTTAGACGCACTAAAAATTACAAAATGTATTGTCATCACTCATCAGAACTCAGAGCGTGTGCAAAATTTCATCCTAATCGAAGACCGGGAAGTGGGTCAAATTAAGATTCCAAGATTTTCTTACATACATAGTTAGTTACAAGTGAAGCTAATAAAAGCGTGTTAATTAATGAAATCACATAAAATAGGAGTTGATAATAGTTACTAAAAAAGCCCCGACATGTTTTTATGACTTGGCAGAAAAGAAGTATCTATGTCTGAATTCACATGTTGAAAATTAAAAAAAAAAACATTAAAAAATGAATTGGCGTGACCCATATTTATTTTCATTGTAATATTTTTGTTACAATTTGAAATAGTTCCATGATTAACCATAAATCATTTCCTCGCAATTGAAGTGAAAATTAGAGTGTAACCCTCGTCCATAAAACCCATTTTACACTCGACTTTTTATCAATCCTCGCTCGCAAGCTCGCTCGGACGGATAAATGCCTCGCGTAAAATCGTGCGTTTTATGCACTTGTTGCACAATCTGCTATTACTGATACAAATTTAAATATTCAAAATAGGTTAGGTTTATTGACTTATGTGTACGGTCAACCAACTTAATGGCCATTGTAGAAATGTAGTTCAGTGGTGCATAGTTACGTTATATGTATGCAGGGGCAACAGCGCACAGCTCGATAGCTCCTACCCCACTATAGAACCTTGTCATGTTGATTTACTTCTACGTATAAACTATTACAGAGATAGGCCTAATAGACGGAGAGCTGGCAACGTCAGATATGTCATATGACATAATAATGAGAGCAACGGAACCTCTGTATAGTTAGTTTGCTGTACTATGCTTGTTTCTAGATCCAGACATCAGGCAGCTCTAAAGTGGTGGAGGTTAAAGAATGCAAATAACTAGAAGAAAACAAATATTAGAGTTCTGGGTTTGATGCAATATTATGGGAAATTATGTAATTAATTAGATTGTATTATAGCCAGAAGTTTCTGTTCAGGGAAAGTAGTGCGAAATGATATATAATGCAATTTATAGTTGGTCGCCTAATTTGTTATACTTATAATGTTAAAATTTAGCCCACCCCTTCTATAAATGACACAACTTCGGCAGTTTTAACTATTTTGGTGTTACTTTTTATCCCACCAAAAACATAAATGTAAAAAAGGAGAGCCAAGTTCAATACAAAAATTATGCTTGGCTGTGGGCTTCGGCGCAAAAAGAATGGAGATCTAAATGAGTGCCAAGTTCTATGCAAAATCCAAATATGTATTCATAGGAACAAAATAACATTATGAACAAGTATTAAACTCTATTTCTTTGCTGTATTGGATACCTATAACAATTGCTGTTATTTAAAAATGTGAGATCTTAACGTAGGTTAGATTTGACTTGGCCAGTTTTCATTACATCAGTCATTTTATAAAGTTATTCAACATATATATATATATTTTTTAATTCTGATAAATATTGGGATAGTTTCAAATATCTGCTTATACTGGGATACTATAAATACATATATTGGGATAGTTTCAAATATCTGCTTGTAACGGTTCCAACGATACAATTTTTTTTTTTGTATGGGAACCCCCCCTATTTTTTAACTTTTTTTATATTTAGATTTTTTCCTACGCTTACACACAATTACCGAGCTGGATTCCAAATTTCATCCTTCTAGGTCATCTGGAAGTAGGTTAGGTTTAGGTACTATATGTCAGTCAGTCAGTCAGTGCTAAAATTTATGACTTTTTGACCTTCATATCTTTATAACCGTTTGAGCTAGCTTCATGAAATTTGGGCTTCTAGATATCCTTATGGATATAATTAAACACACGTAGTTTTATGTGTTTACGTTAAAGAGGTTTTGAGTTATAGAAGGGTCAAAAGTGGCACCAAGTGGTTCGTGTAAAATATACACTTGGCGCTGGCTAGCCAGTTCCTTTGCTTGAACTTGGCGTGACACGCTGCCGCGTGTCTAGACAACAGATTTTTTTGTAGGTCTGTCACTTTGACCTCCAACCATTAAAAGCTGCCAGATGCCCGGATCGGGATGCCCAATAAGGATGGTAAAGCAATCTAACTAGTCAGGTTTCATTGCTCTCATTATTGTGTCATATCTGACGTAGCCAGCTCTTAGTCCATAATAATACATTTAATAATACATTTTATTGCTTTCATGTTGATACAGATAGTATAGTTTAAAACTAAGAACAACATGTGACCCCAGACAGGGTATTGCAAATTTAAACACACAATAAAGCTATTACATAAAATAAAAAATATAGGAAAACATACTTAACTAATTATAATCCAATTATATACATATCAAGGCAAATCTAACGGTATTTATGGTATTTGTTATCATCAAAATATTCTTGCAGCGAGTAGAAACACTTTTCTATTAGATATGTTTTTAGCTTCTGAACAAATTTTGCATATTTGAGCTCTGCAGTTATTTCTTTAGGAAGATTATTGTATATTCTTATAGTCATTACATGGGGGCTCTTATTGCTCATTTGAAGGTTACTAGTAGGTATGGCTAATTTATTATTATGTCTCAGATTTAAATCACTTAAATGGCGTTCTTTTGCTGTAGTATATAGAGCTGGTTGCTTGCGCACCAATTTACAGGCTTCCATAATATATAAACTGGGCAATGTTAAAATCTTTAATTTTATGAAATGTGGTTTGCATGATTCAAAATTTTTTATATTTGTAAGAATTCTTATACACCTTTTTTGCACTATAAACAAATCCATTATGTCTGTACTTTCCCCCCACAAAATTGTGCCATATTGAAGCCATGACTGGGTAAACGCATAATATGCATTTACTGCAGTTTTAAAGTCTGTACTTGTTTTTATATTTCTTAACACATAACAAAATTTAGAGAGCTTTGTGCAAATTTTTTCTATATGAGATTTCCAATTAATATTTTCATCTATATTTATGCCAAGAAGGCAACTATTACTGGTTTCTTGAATTTTATTATTTAAGTATGTATAGTCTATTTCTATTGGTAGTCTTTGGTAGGGTCTAAATTGAATAAGATTCGTCTTATTTAGATTTAACTGTAAGTTGTGGTCTTCGAGCCAATTCGTAACGACATCTAGGATAGTGTTCATATTTTGTACGACTTCAACGTTATTTTGACTAGGGAATACTATGGACACATCATCGGCATATACAAAGCATTTAGTATTAAGGGAATTCACTATTTGCGGTAGGTCGTTTACGTAAATTAAGAATAGGATACAGCCTAAGACACTGCCTTGTGGTATTGAGCATGTAATGTGTCTACTTTGTGAATTTACTTTCATAACAGTGTTAGTCTTTTTATCATAATAGTCTAACTGAATATATTGAACCCTATTTTCTAAGTATGACTTAAACCAGTTGTGTGCAATCCCACGTATACCTATACCGTTTAGCTTATTGAGCAGTATATTATGTTTGACTCTGTCATATGCCTTGCTCATATCGAGCAATAGCCCAAACGCATTCTGGTTGTTGTCTATTATACGAATAACTTCTTGGTTAAATTTGTGAACAGTAAGCACTGTGCCCTTTTGCTTTCTGAAACCAAATTGGCTATCGTTAAATATATGATGTTTCTCACAAAAGGCAGATAGCCGTTTGGCCATAACCGATTCAAAGAGTTTGGAGAAAGTTGGAAGCATAGCTATCGGGCGATATTGATCGGGCTCAGTAACATTTTTCTTTTTAGGGACAGGTCTGATAATTGCAACTTTCAGGGCATTTGGGAAAGTTGCTGTAGAAAAAGACTGATTTATTAGAAAAGTTAACGGTAGAACTAACTTATTGGAACAAGATTTTACTAACGAGGGAGGTATTTCATCGATTCCGAAGCTATGCTTATTTTTTAGACTTCTTATAGCTTTGTCAATTTCTGCGTGACCAGGTGGATATAGGAAGAAGGTATTGCTTATGGGGTTCAGGACTGGGCGCCCAATTGGCTGATTGTTATAAGTATTAACCCCTACTGAGGAAAAGTAGGCGTTGAAGGTATCTGCTATAATTTGGGGTTCATTTGTGAATTTCCCGTCCACTTTAAGGGTAATATTATTCATAGGCTTTATTGTAGGTTCCTTTTTTTGTTCAGCAATAATTTTCCATGCTGTCCGTACTTTGTTGTTTGAGCTATTTACCCTTTTATTATTATATTTTTTTTTCGCAAACGTAACACATTTCTTTAATACCTTTGTGTATGTTTCTACATATTTAATTAAAATAGGATCATCTGTTTGCGTGACAAGATTTTTTAGTTGTCGTTTATGTAAACAAGATTTTTTAATTCCTGGGGTTAGCCACTGTCTTTTAGGCCTTGTTTTAAATTTTCTACGTTTCTTAGGGATACAGCAGTTAAGCAACATATTCATTACACTATTGAAGTGATCAAAATTTTCATTCATACTATTTAGAGGTGACAAGATAGTAAACCAGTAAATTTTTTGTAGTTCTGTTTTGAATAAATTGACATTTTTTTCCGTAAATAAACGTTTATAGTGTATTCGTTCATCAAGTTTGTTCATCTTTCGGTCTATTACGTTTGGCACTATGACTCCTATACCTTTATGATCCGAAAATCCAAGCTCTTGAACATCAACTACTAAGCCATCGGCATCAAAGTTAGTAAAAATAACATCTAGGCAACTCGCAGTTTTGTTTGTGACCCTAGTAGGCTCATTTACATGTTGTACAAAGTTAAAAGATAGCAATAAATTTATTAAGCACTTAGATAGGGTAGTTTTTTTTAGAACGTCTATATTTAAGTCGCCTCCTATAATGACATTTTTATTTTTATATTTTATATGTAAAATGTGCAAAAGTTGTTAAAATTTTTCAAAAAATAAATCAGAATTTCTTTTACTATTAGGCCAGTAAATCACGATAAGTATTACATTTGTACTTATTTCTACAGCGCACGTTTCAAATACATATTCCACTGATACATTATTTAAATCTATTAATTCAGTAAAATTTATGTCTGCACGAAGGAATATACATACTCCTCCTGCTTCGTAATTGGATCTGCAATAGTAACTGGCCAGACTATAGCCCTCAAGGCGCAATAGATCTATTTTTGAATTAGTTATCCATGTTTCTGATATACATATTGCATGTAAGTCGGGTTTGTCATCTATTAAGGCTTCAACTAAATGTAATTTGTTATTAACGCTACACATGTTCTGGAAAAGTATTTCTAAATTATTAATTTTAGGGACGAAAATTATTTACACACGATGCTTTGGATGTTACAGTTTCTCTATCCGGATTCAGATTGCCCCAGTTTGTAGCGCGGCGCGTATTCTCTTGTGGTAACATTGTAGCTAATGAAGGTGAGGGGTGCGGTATTTGTTCCGTCGGGGTATTTCTTATAATCTGATCTGTTATATCTCGTCCATTGATGATAAGTCTATTGTTCCGTATTACAGCTTTTTTGCCGCTTTGCCTGGCTTCTTGGAGCCTATGTATTAGTTTATTTCTTAGTTGTAAGTTTTCTGCATCTAGAAACTCAGCTATATGGAGTCCTGTATTCTTCAGGTATCCATTAGTTTATTTCTTAGTTGTAAGTTTTCTGCATCTAGAAACTCAGCTATATGGAGTCCTGTATTCTTCAGGTATCCTGCTGTCGCAGATAGCTTAAAATTGCCATTGTTTGTGTATAACTAGATCTAAGTCAATCATTTTCTCGGTTTATACCAATTTGTTTGTGTTAATAACGTGTATAAATATTGTGTTTCTATGTCTAGTTGCTAAGTCTTATCTGTGTCTAATTTTATTGATATCATGTCATAATACGCAAAATGTCTAGATTGTAAGAATTTTGTACTAATTTACGAAGAAATGTCCTATATAAATATCAATTTTAACCCTCCTACAAACATGTAATACTGTAAGCTTATTAGCCAATAAATGTCTCACATACACGGCACATACCAGCCACTAGTACGAGCACGCTAAAAAACCCATAAAAGAGGCCAGCACTCGTACTCGTTGCTCACTTCAACCTCACTTCTACAACAACTCCCAACGGGGAAACACCTGCAACTACACTGCTCAAATGTTTTACAATTTTAAATAAGCGTTATTATTCATCTCCCTACATGACCTGGTAAATGGTACAGCGGGTCAGCGCTGCTTGGTTCAACGTGGTAATCCGGTCTGCACACAACAGCTGGTCCTTCGAGCTCCGGATATCAGAAAACTGCGGCCAATTGAAGAAAGAAACAAGTACGCGCTGAGCTGGATTAATTTCGCTCAGAATCTTCATACGGTGTCCGGCCTAACCGCTGATACACCTGCCCGCTTTCGCGGAAGAGCCCTGTGCTATTTACCAGCTTGCTGGACGGACCGCTCGTGTAGAGGCCATACTCCACGTTCGTGTCCTGGCAACTTTCGTTGCAACGTCACATGGTTGACGTCTTCACACTGCTTTCGGACGCTCTGGCACTTGCACTTAGCCTTTGCGCGAGATTCAGTGCATCAGGGATTAACGCCCACGAGTAAGTAAAGTGAACGTAGGGCCGCTTTCACTGCACTAGGCAGTGTCAGCCATTAGGTTTTAGGTAGGTAAGGTTAGGGAACCCCACGTGCGTCAAGAAGCAAGAAGAAAGAAGAAGATGTCCGATCATACGCTCAAGATGTCTCTTCGCTCACACAAGGGACAACCCTCCAGAGCCGTTACCCCGCCGTCTGGTGAAACAACCTCCGGCGATACCAATACATGGGACAAAGGCACCACCAGCACTCTTGGCGATGGTCCTAGTGTCGAACCGCGTCTACAGCCGCCGCCGGCAATAGCGCCGGCGCCCGCTTATTCGGAAATATCGGAAGACGAGGCGGAAAAGACGTTAGTTAAAAGTCCACCGGGGACATCGTGTAAACCTAACACGTCCGCCGGGGAAAAAGACCGCTTTTCTCAGTGCGGCGACCGCGGTAGTAAAAAAGTGCGCGAAAATCGAAGTGTGTATAGTGAAAAGTGCGACGAAAAGTTAGCTCTGTTGCTAGCGGAACTCGAGGTTCATAAAGCCGCCCTCGCCGTTGCTAATAAAGAGACGGAAACTGCCAAGTTAAGGCTACAGATTGCCCAGCATGAGGCGCAATCTGTTAGCGGTAAGTCCGAACCTCTTGTCGAAAAAGACGAGCAACGCGTGAGGAATTGGGTAGAACGACAGTCCCAGCTAGATCAGAGCAATTACGTAACTAAAAATGAAGCGTCCGCGTTACACACAATACGTAATTTCGCCTCTAGCGCGCCGGCGCCCAGCGCCCCCGCGCCCCGCGAGCCGCATATGAGTACTCATCGCCCGCCGCGAGATGTGTCTAGTCAGTATGCGCCCATTATGCATAGGCCACCCGAATTACCCGCTTTCGACGGTAATATCACAGAATGGATCGCATTCCGTGCCGAATTTAACGATACCGCGCCCATGTTTAGTTACGTAAATAACGTCAGTCGAATTAGGCGCGCGTTGAAAGGTGAAGCGCGTACCGCGGTGAAATCCATAATGTATACCGTCCAGGATCCATACGAGATAATGGAGGCCTTAGAGAGGCAGTTCGGGGACCCTGAAGAGATCGTGTTGACTGAGCTACATAATGTTAAACGCATGCCGCGCCTAGCCGAAGATAACAGTAATATCGTGTCTTTTGCCGCGCACGTCGCAAATGCAGTAGCGACAATAAAATCATTAAAGCAAGAAAAATACTTGTACGCGCCAGAGCTAGTCAACAAGATCGTCGATAAGTTGAACCTTATTGTTAGGTACGAATGGGGCAAGTTCAAACAAGCTAATTTGAACTCGCCCGATTTAGTCGCGATATCAGAATTTCTGCTAGAAATTAGTTCCGCGGCTAAAAGAACGAGTCGTCATCGAGGTCCGAAGCCGAAAAATGCCGTGAACACGGTTTCCTTTGAGCTGGACAATAGGTCAGGGCGTCATACCGCCCCCACCCGTACTCCCGCCCCCGTGTTCTCCCGCGACTATTCGAGCGACTCCAACGACAGCTACCAGAGCACTCGCCCGCGAAATAGAGTAGATAGAGCTCACACGGGGGAGTATAGGTCGCCGACGGTAGCTCAAACGAAGCCCCGCGAGGCTAAAAGGCCCGCGTATACGGGGACCAAGCCCAAACAACATTCGGTACCAGCACGATTTACGTCACGTGATAAGTGTTTAATATGTCATAATCATGAACACAAAGTGGAAGCGTGTACTAAATTTTTGAATGCATCGGTATCCGAACGTTGGGATTGGGCGAAAAACGAAAAGCTGTGCTATAAATGTCTAGGCGCGGCGCACCGTGGTCGCTTCAAATGCAGGTATGTGGCTTGCGGAGTGCAACAGTGCGAAGCCGGGCATCACAGGTTACTACACGGTTTGAACGCATCTAAAGCGCCCGTGGAAGACAAAAAAGTCAGTAACGTTCACGCGATTAGAATAGCGCCCACGTTTTTGAAAATGATGCCCGTAGAGGTTACGGGCCCACTAGGTACTACGCAAGCCTTAGCCCTGTTAGATGAAGGGGCGGCACTTAGTTTGATTTCACACGAAACAGCCGATCGTATAATGCCCCGAGAGCGGGGAGAAACGCTCGACATAGAAGGTATAGGTGGGAGCGTGAGCGATCCGGACTCTTGTAACGTGCGATTCGCAATCCGCGGCTTTTGCAGTAGGCATCTAGAAATGATGGAAGCGCTTACCATCAATCGATTGAACGTAGGAGCGCAAGGCGTCTCCAAAAACATAGTCGCGCAGTGCGACCATTTAGCCGACATAGCCGAGGAGCTGTGTTACGATTCTGCCGCGCCTTCAATAATTATAGGTCAAGATAATTGGCATTTGATAGTGACGCGCCAAATTATCAGCGGTAAATCGCACCTCCCGGTAGCTAGTTTGACGCGGCTAGGATGGTCACTGCACGGACCGCATAGGTCATCGGAGGCAACCGTAGCGTTTGTAGGCCACATGGGGCCACAAACGGCCGACGATGAAGCTTTAGCTCTCATGAAGGAACATTTCGATATCGAGTCACTAGGGGTAGTTAAAAAGTTACCTCGGGCCGATCCCGATCAAAGAGCAATAGATTTACTAGAAGCGACATGTGAAAAAATCCCCGGGGAAGATAGGTTCCGAGCGGGTTTGTTATGGCGTACCGATAACGAAGAATTGCCAAATAATAAAGCGCACGCGTTACGGCGGCTGTACAGCCTGGAAAATAAGTTAGATCGCGACCCTATTCTGAAAATCGAGTATACTAAACACATAAATAACCTGTTAGACAAAGGTTACGCGGAAAAAGTAGACTCGCCGCCCCCGCAGGACGCGCCTAGGGCATGGTACTTGGCGCATTTCGCAACGTTTCATCCGCAGCGCGGAAAAATGCGCGTAGTCTGGGACGCAGCCGCTACCGCGTACGGCAGGTCGCTAAATAGCGCTCTTCTAGCGGGTCCTGATCTGTTAGAATCCTTATTCGGCGTGTTAGTCCGTTTTAGGGAAGGCAGGACCGCGGTAATAGCCGACATTAAAGAAATGTTCCTGCAGATAGAGATTATAGAACGCGATCGAGATTCGTTACGTTTTGTTTGGCGGGGGGAGGACCGCTCAGCCTCACCGCAAGAATATAGGATGAAAAGACTGATATTCGGGTCCGCGGCTTCGCCGACGACGGCATTGTACGTCAAAAACAAAAACGCATACGAACATGCGAAGGAATTTCCGATCGCCGCTGAGAAAACTATAAAAAACACGTATATGGACGACTTAGTCGTAGCTTTCGACCAGTGTGAGAGCGATGTTAGGCGCATAGTAAACGAAATTTACGCGCTTAATTTACGCGCGTCGTTCGAGCTCCGCGGGTTCGCCTCTAACAACCCAAACGTAATTTCTGACGTAGTTCCTAGCAAAGAGGATACGTCCCTCATCGGGGGAGGCGAAAGCGAGCGCACATTAGGTTTAAAATGGAACCATAAACGCGACACATTAGGGTTTAACGTAAATTTACGCAACACGCCCGAAGACGTGCTCAACGGTACGAAATTACCCACTAAACGACAGGTGACGAGTAGCGCGATGTCGATATTCGATCCCATAGGCTACGTAAGCCCGATCTCTGTCTTAGGGAAGGCATTGATGCAGGAAGTCTGGCGTACAGGGATAGGCTGGGATACCGTTATACCCACCTCGCTCGCACCCGCGTGGAATTCATTCGTGAGTAATATTCAGCAACTTAGGTAGTTAGAAATACCGCGATACGTACCCGCGAGAAATAGAGAGGCCGACATGCACGTTTTTTGCGACGCTAGCGAAAAGATATACGCCGCCGCGATATACTTAGTTAGCGAAGGCCCGGACGGACAAAAGTCCGCAGCCTTAGTAGCCGCCAAGGCGCGAGTCGCACCGTTGCGTATTGTCAGCATTCCTAGGTTAGAATTGCAAGGTTGTGTACTAGCGACACGACTAGCCGACACAGTAGTGAAGGAGTCCGATTATGTCATCAAACATAGGTATTTCTGGAGCGACGCTCGGACAGCGCTATCCTGGATAAGGTCGGATCCACGTCGGTACAAAAGCTTTGTCGCACATAGAGTAGCCGAAATAGAAAACACAACTAAACCTACCGATTGGCGTTGGGTACCTAGCGCGTTAAACGTCGCCGACGACGCTACTAAGGGCGTCCCGGCCCAGTTCGGAGCTAACCACCGGTGGTTTATAGGGCCTGATTTTATACGGCAAGCGGAGGAGCATTGGCCGCGCGAGAAAACAATAGAGCCCGTCGTAGAAACGTGCGAAGAGCGCGTCATAAAACCGGTTTGCTCTGTAAATACCGTTCAAAACAAGTTCGCATACTTGCCCGAGATATGTAGGTTCTCGAAGTTCACTAGGCTGGTTCGCACTACGGCCAGAGTTTTGATTGCTGCCGAGGTATTCAAAGCCAGATTGTCTGTCAATAGAAATCCAGAAACAGAAATGAATAACAGACACATAAGTCTAGCGGAGATACTGCTGATTAAACGGAGCCAAAATGAGTCGTATGCCGAAGAGATACGACTAATGAAAGCCGGGCGCGCGCTGCCGAGGAGGTCTGCATTACATCGAGTTGCTATGAAGCTTGATAAGAACGGAATAATTGTGCTAGATGCCCGAATAGACAGAGACGAAGCCCATATACCTGTCTTGCACGCTAAGGAGGCATTTACCAAGCTGTTGATCCATCATTTCCACGCACTTTTCAACCACGGAAATCATGCGACGGTGATCAACGAATTGAAGCAAAGATATTACATAGTCGGACTGCGCGGTACAATTCGTTATCTGACGAATAAGTGCCAATGGTGTCGGACCTATAAAGGAGCTACCCTCAAGGTTCCTGTAGGCGACCTGCCGCCAGAGAGGCTCAAGGCGAATCAACCGCCATTTACCGCAGCAGCCGTAGATTTGTTCGGTCCTATGCAAATTGTCATAGGCCGCCGCCGAGAAAAGCGATGGGGCGTCCTTTACACGTGCCTCACCACTAGAGCCGTGCACCTAGAGCTAGCCGCCTCCCTATCGGCAGCCTCTATGATCCTATCGCTACGAAGAATGATGTCTCGACGCGGCGCACCCACCGTTCTGTACTCAGATAACGCCACAAACTTTTACGGCGCAGAACGCGAGCTATCAGAGGCCAAAAACTCTCTGCCCGATAGTCTCAAACAATTTATGACCGAACGACGCATGATCTGGAAGAAGATCCCGCCTGGCAACCCCTCCGCCGGCGGGGCTTGGGAGCGTCTAGTCGGAAGCGTGAAAACAGCTCTGAAAGTCACGCTAAAAGACAGAGCACCCCATGAAGAAGTTCTCCATACGCTATTGCTGGAAGCTGAACACCTGGTAAACTCCAGACCGCTGACCCCAGTGAATCCTGACTTAGAGGCTGAAGCGCTCACGCCGAACCACTTTCTCATCGGCCGATCGAACGCTATGTCCCCGCTGGGAGTCTTCTCCGACGAAAATATGAGCCTTTCGTCCTGGAAAACAGCTCAAGCACTAGCTGACAACTTCTGGAAACGCTGGCTGAAAGAATATCGTCCAAACCTGATGCCACGATCCAGTGCACACCAGAACGCGACGAAACTACACGTAGGAGATGTAGTAATTATAGCCGACGGCACGATGCCACGAGGTACTTGGCCTAGAGGCGTGATCGCACAGCTCTTTCCAGGTCCTGATGGCCACATAAGAGTAGCCATTGTACGTACTCGCGCAGGAGAAGTTCGCCGCCCGGTTTCCAGACTCATTCTCATCTGCTCTGCACCAATCGACTGTGCTGACGCACGTGGGGGAGAATTGTCGCAGATAGCTTAAAATTGCCATTGTTTGTGTATAACTAGATCTAAGTCAATCATTTTCTCGGTTTATACCAATTTGTTTGTGTTAATAACGTGTATAAATATTGTGTTTCTATGTCTAGTTGCTAAGTCTTATCTGTGTCTAATTTTATTGATATCATGTCATAATACGCAAAATGTCTAGATTATAAGAATTTTGTACTAATTTACGAAGAAATGTCCTATATAAATATCAATTTTAACCCTCCTACAAACATGTAATACTGTAAGCTTATTAGCCAATAAATGTCTCACATACACGGCACATACCAGCCACTAGTACGAGCACGCTAAAAAACCCATAAAAGAGGCCAGCACTCGTACTCGTTGCTCACTTCAACCTCACTTCTACAACAACTCCCAACGGGGAAACACCTGCAACTACACTGCTCAAATGTTTTACAATTTTAAATAAGCGTTATTATTCATCTCCCTACATGACCTGGTAAATGGTACAGCGGGTCAGCGCTGCTTGGTTCAACGTGGTAATCCGGTCTGCACACAACACCTGCATTATCTAAAAGTTGTCTCGTCATCCTTTTGCTTAGCAGTTCAAGCACTAGTGGCCTTCTAGATGTTTGTCGTCCTATTCTGTATAAATCTTCTATAAATCCTGTGAGGTCTAAACCATAAAAATCATAAAACAAATTTTGCACTCTGTCCATTAGTTCTAGGTCTGTCTCACGCCAGATTTCTCCTAGACCGTAAAGCACGATTTTTTTAGAATTTTCTGTGGCGCTTTTTGCATTAGTATTTCGAATGTCTTCAGGTTTTCTGTAAATCGTATTTGTATGATACTGTACTTTAGTATCATTAACGTAGGACATGGGGCACTTCAAATGTTCTTCTAATGAAACGGTTTGCTTTTTTAGTGAAGAGAGCTCTGTTTCAAATCGTCGTAGGTTGAAGGCGTCAGCGTTTAGGGTTTGAGTCAAAGTTTTATTTTGAATTTCACGTATTTCCATTTGTAACTTAAGGCTTTCATTTTCCAAAGATTCAATTTTTTTGCACATATTTTTTATGTTTTCACTTGTCTGTTTTTGTACTTTAGCAAGGTCGTTCGTTGTTTGAGTAATTTCTAATTTTAATGAAGCGATTGCAGCATGAATTTCAACTTGGATTATTGACTTCAATTCTGCAATAGTCATCTTACGGTGTGAAGCCAGCTTCTGGTCTAAAACTTGACTGAGAGCATCCATATTATTAGCAGTAATAGCCCCGTCGACCAAATCCGGTTCAGAGCAATGTGATATGTTCAAGGTGTCGCCTAGTATACTGATATCGGAAGATTCGCTATTTCTCGACTGAGTATTATACATTGCTTTTAATGTAGCTGGAGGCTTTGGTCTTAAACTCATACATCTGTAGGTGGTATTCCTTGTATTCGTAGCTACAACAGGCGATTTTTGATGACTGGTACCTGTCTGTTGTTTAGCTAAGGCTTTCTTACTATCGCTATTATTTAGGCAGTTTACCCCCTCAGGGGTATAGGCTTCGTCGTGCGCTTGAATCCGCGTAGCCTTCACCGGTACTGGTATGTTAGTGACGCTGCCCTTCGGTTGTTTTTGTTTGCATCTCATGCAAACCCACGATGCTTTGCGATTTGGGCTCATGGTACTAAAGAATCTTTTTTCTGCATTAGCACATTGTAGACATGAACGCTCTAAACACTTAGAACATTGCAAATAACATCTATCAGCTTCGGTAAATATAATTTTACATCCCGCACAGTGTTTAAGTGGCGCCATCTTTATCGTGTAACTTAAGCGTTGGATCTTATCTATATTCGGTATCTGTTATATTGGAGAAATGAACTAGTTACGACATCTGGCGGATATTTAGTAAAAGACTGAGCTAACATTGGCAGTCCATATTTATTAATTTGCAGATGATATCTCATAGATGGCGGTGTTATGCAGCTCGGTCTGAGAAAGATCCGACCGGACGGTTTAGTTTTGTTATTGTTGGATAGATGTCACCGTCAAAATCAATACTCAAAAACATGCGATTTAAATGTATTTATGTGGTCTGTATTTATTTATAATCACTTAAATTTGCCTTAACACTGCCCACACTACTGTTCTTTTATTGTGCTCATTACAATAATACAGGAATAGTAGTTGACACGAAAAGGTCATTGACTTTTACACCCAGCGTCACTTTTGGCGGCGTTCTTTTTTGAAAGTTTAACGTTATTGATATAATTTGTTATAAACGTTGTAACTTTACACTCGGTCTCTTAACTGTTTGGCACTGGTACTAGAACTGTTGTCATGGATATTGTATGGTTTGTTATCACTTATAAACTGCACTTTTTGAAAATAAATTAACTGTTCGAACTGGTCATATTTATATCACTAGAATTGTCTATTCTCTTAATATTAGAACTGGAAAACGATGTCACTTGATATTTATGTTGTACTCTGCACTTAACACTAATAATTACAACTGCAACTCACTTTATTACTTGGAAAAGGAATTAAATACGGAGATGTAGTGTTTACGTTTTACCGCCATCTTGCGCTTGGCGTGAATATTTGTGAAGAACAAGTATGTACATTACACTTACAAAGTATATAGACCGTCTTATCGGCGGCGTGTATCAGCTGACCGGCGACGTGCACGTCTGGCCGTGTCACCTTCATGCGATGCAGCTTGGACTTGTCCATGTCTCCCAACTCCACTCGCAATGGGCATTGTATGATCTGAAACACATAATCGTCATGCTAAGCTGGCAAGGCAGTCTTAATACGTGACGGGGCCCTAGTGCACTTTGAGAATCAGGGGCCCTCAGGCGCTCAATTAAGGACAACGTTGACTGTAAAAAAAAACTTTCGGGGCCCCCCTGAGGATGGGGGCCCTGGGCACGTGCCCTGTGTGCCCTTATAGAAAAGACGGCCCTGTAAGCTGGAAGACGTCCACAGTGTAGCATTATCGGACTGTAAGGTTTGTCCGCAATAAGTCGGACAGCTATTGGACGCCCTAACTCAGGCCCATGTTGGGACGGTCCCGCAGCCGACCCGGCGGACCAGGGACGCGCTCGCGCGAAGTCGCGGGAAACAGACAACGCGCGTCTCTCGCAAACATCCCTGATACGCTAACAGAAGCGACGCTGTCCCACTAAACTTCATAGTCTTTTCAACACACCTGCTCGTAACGAGGTTCTTATTCCACCGCTTTTATGCTCATAATCCAAGATATTAAACACGCGTGCATTTCACAATAATTATCCAACTAGTGGAATAATTTAATAATCCGATCAAGTGACGTTTGTACTCTAGTACCAAGTTGTACGTACGCAGACGAATCGTTGTAATTTAGTCGGGTATTACCTTTACTTTTTTTTAACTCTTTATGAGTTTACATTCTAATAAAGTAAATATATTAAAAATATACACATTTACGATAGAATACAAATTATACAATCCTGTTTGTGAATAAGAATCATTTCAACTTATTATATTACTCGTAATACACAATAAATTACGTTTATCTACACTCATACTGTAAGTACTCTAAAATGCGTTCAAAAACCGTAGACAATGACAAGCATTACAACAAACGATTTAACTATGATAAAGTCTTCTCAAGTATTAAAATAAGTTATAGTTTCTTATCTGCGGCAGTAACGTAATTTTAACTTTGCATGCTCAAATATTGTTAAGCACCGAGTTTCAAATTTGGAACATCGAATTTGATAACATAATGTTACCGCCATGGCCAACTCGATTGGTCCCGCCCGCGCGAGCGCCGACACAATCGAGTTGGCCACGCCGACACAATCGAGATGGCCGCGGCGGTGCAATGGCGGCCATTCTATGATTTCCGAATACGGCATTTATAATAAATAATATGAGTGTAGATAAAGCAGTGTATGCAACTGTACGTAATTAGGCCTTAAAACACTCGTGTGATCTTATTATGAAATTCGCCTGCGGCTCATTTCATAAAGCCACACTCATGTTTTAAGGACCCTTATTACGTAACAGTTACATAAACTACTATTTAAACACGAATTGTCTATTTTAATATTGGCTGTTTGGCATTATACGCGCCTTTCCTCGCAAGTGTGTTGAAAAACGTCGTATGAAACGCGTGTGCTTGATCATTACATAAGCTCAGCTTCCTTATGCGCACTCACGTGCGTTCGTGCGCACAATATCGCTTCGTATGTAAAGATCAACTTAGCACACTTGTATCATAATGTACAGTCAAGTGCAAAAATACGTATCGAAAAAATCGTCTCATAAATATGGTACTACGCACTTATTACAACGGGGTAAGATACTATGGGACTTATTTTTGAGTAAGATGAGTACACCCATATTTTTACACTTGACTGTACTATAATCACTCCCGAAAAAGTCTAACTACCTATATTATTCCCTCTAAATGTTCTCACCTCATACTCCTGGTCACTCTTGACAACGAAGCATATATTATCCCCTCTCTCCTTGAAAGTGCTGACGGCCACGATCTCCTCAGCATCCTTGATTGTCGCCTTGCCGTCGTACGAGTTACGGTTTTCAAGCGCGTATGCCAGAGATGCGGAGTTCCCGTTCGCGAAGATGATCAGGCCGGGCAGGACGCGGAAAATCGGGAGCGGGAACTGAAAAGATAATACTTTAGTGGTTAATAAGGACTTGTTTAGAAATAAAGGAAAAGTAGAGAAATCCACTGCCTCAGGCGAGACTCGGTGAATTCTCAATACAACTTGGGACTCCGATGGCCGGTTGAGATGTGTACAAGACTTCTTCGGCAAATGTTAGGCGTCCCGTCCCCTTAAGACGCATAAAGGATATAGTGGAGGAGAGGAAAACATGCTGCGCCGACCCCAAACAAATGGGATCTGGGCAAGCCAATGATGACTTGGGGTTCCGGATTGGTATATCATCATTTATTTATTTATCGTATGGCATTACGAGTCACTGGATTATATTTAAACATATTAAAAGTACATGGTGTAAGCTATAGATTGAGATTAGCCTTCTTCAGATACTCAATGGCCTCTTCGCTAAGTCTCGCGAGGTCCTCAACCCGTCCGTTGAATTTGGTGATTGAGCATTCCATCCAAGACCATGTGTTCCACTGTTTGGTCGGTATAACCAGCCCCATATGCATAAAATATAAGGGGCTCATTTTTAGAATGCTTTGTAACTTTAGTTCATCATTTTGCAAGTTAAAGCGTCCCAGAGATCAGGGACATTACACGTACCTATGTCATTTACTCAAATATGCAAGAGCGATTGGTATATAGGCAGATCGTCAATTTACGAACTTCTATATTCGCGATAGGCTGGGCACTAAATGTACTAGAGTTTCTTGAAATAATGAGACAATCGGATCTTGACCGAGAAATTACACCGTCCGTAATGATTCCAGCTTTCAGCCCAGCACGACTGCTATTCACAACGAACCTTACACATTTTCACACACGGTCCAGTATAAGTCTGCCATCTGATCACATGTTTCCTACGAGTCTTGAGTCAAACAAAAGACGAGCTAAGTAAAAGGTCGTTTCGTGAAACTATCAGTTCTATTATTCTATTCGCATAACCCTTTAACGTGCATAAGGGTGTCGGAAATTTCGCAAAATTGAACCTTACCACTCTGAAATAAAGTCCGAGTAAAATGGGAAACATATTCCCTGTGTCTTAAAAATATTAAACTCTCAATTTAACGAATGTGATCTTCGCATACGCTACTTCTCTGATATTTATTACATATAGAGTCGCTTAATGCCTATCAGTAAAGTCTCGGTAACTCTCCGAGTTATTTTTATTAACTTTTCCGAAGTAACACTGGTTTGACGCATGTGCGCGCTCGTTAAGCGAACGCAATACAGGGCCACTTAGGGTCTGAACTGAATGATTTAGCCAGTTATCCAATTTATCTGCAATAAGTTTAGTTCGCAACCTCACTCGTGTTGTGCTCGCGACAGCAGGAGGTAAACAAATCTGGCGACTTGGACACAATAATCATCATGGTAATCTAGTATACTACGTAGTGTATAGTGGCGCAATATTCAGCCCCTGTCCTCTTTTTTTGGTCCTCTCTACTGCCAAATGCCTCTCAGGGAATGCCATCTTGGGTTTTCACCCGCTGCAGTTTATAGTTTGTTCTGGCAATTTCTCACATAGATGTCTATACACAGAGAGTCATAATTAATATTTTTTCTTACGCTAGTGCTATCACCCCAATAAGGGATAGGTATAGTTTTTTCTTCTATTGCTACTGGCATATTTGGTTTGCCAGACTACAGAAGACCTTATCTAGTTGATAACTGTGTAGAAGATAGCAACATTGCTATTATCGTTTTTTAGACCTAAGAAAAGCTTGTGCAATGTTTGCGAATGTAGTTTTTTAGCTACTATAAATTACATTTATCCCTACAAATATTAAAATTCGATATTAACTCTGTTTCTGTTATCTCTTTACGCTTAAACCACTGAAGTGATTTAGATGAAATTAGGTAGGTAATTGGTATCAAGATCGTTTTTTTTAGTCCAAGGGAAAGACACAGAACAATTTTTTAAACACTGATGATATTTAACCATTTGTTTTTACATTTTTTTATGGGTTTGTTAATCATTATATTCTTGACTAAGTACTAATTACTGATAGCCTTTTTCCTCAGACGTTTTGTCTAGTTGCCTTTGGCATAGGCTTGACCTTGACAAAGTAATTCTTATATTAATTATTAATATTATGTATCTTACTTGCTCCACAGTTACACAGCCTATCTAAAATGAAGATTGTAGCCATCCTCCTGCTGTGTGTGTATGACAGTCACAACAAGGATCTACTAGTTGGCAGCACGGTGAACAGTACACTCACATATATGGAGGTGGCTTATAACAATGCTGAGCCTGCTAAGTCCTGGGAAGAAGACGTCATATACTTCTCTGGTAAGGCAGAGAAGACTATTAAGGTAAGTTCTGGCCCGCTGTTAGGTTGTACTATGTTTAGACAGAGACTACATTAGCAGAGGCAACATTAAAAAATAACAATGATTTGTCTCGACTTTTTTTAAACTGCTTATTACTCAGTTTTATTTAATGACAAGTCTGTTTTTTGGTATTCATCAACTTTCTATTTTAATTTTACGGTAAGATGCCATGGGATACTGTTCACGCAGTTAGCGTTTTCTAAAGTATTATCATACTCAGTTCATTTTTGTGATCTTACATAAGACTCCCCCCCCCCGTGTAATAAAAAAGACATGGTCCTCCTCCGCCCTTAATCATCTTACGTAATAAATGAACGACCCCTGAAGGCTTGAACCGGAATATTTATATTTCGTAAGGCCTTAAATTTTAATTTTGCATCAAAATTTTATACTCTCTATTTGTCTGAGAAATCAACATTGATGTATTTACAGAAAAAAAACATAATTTTAGATGACTATCTTTTGATAGCATAGTTTGTGCCCTATTATCATCAATTCAAAGCTAACAAACCATTGTTTCAGGCCATAAAAGTTCAGGACCTGGATGAAACCAATGAAAAGGACATTGCTACCATCAGTTCAGGTGGAATCGGGCACAACTTTGTGAACATAAGCCTCAAGAGTGAACCAGGATACAGTCTCAACTACCAGATAGAAATATACTCGTAATCCTACAACTTACTTTTAATAAAAATATTATGACAGTTGTTCCAGTTTTTGTCAATTTTCTTGTCAGATATGATAAAGAATCATTATTCTGTATCAAGATTGTAGTACTGAATGCAAATATGTAGTCAAAATGAATGGGTCTTTCTAAGTTAAGGGATACTTTCGAAGGCAAAAAACACATTTATTTTTTAATTACTTAGTAATACTCGTAACTTATTTGTCTCTTAAAACTAAACGTTCTTCATGGTCACTTAAATTTATAATTGAATTGTACGTGATCTCTCCCCTGGTCTGTCTCGACTGTCTCCCAATAGATTTTATTTGTAAATTAGTAATCATGAATGCATTGAAATTAAATGATTACTTAGATATTGTTAATGTTATAAAGAAGGATAACTAAGTTACAGTATCTAGCAAGTAAGATTACTTATATTATATCCTATTTTTTAATATGAAATATTAACGCTGAAATTTCTTTTTTCCTCCATGTTTCATGTTGGGGGATGAGCCCAGCATTTTTTAATATTCAAAATATTGTATGTGTGATCTTAATTATGAATACATTTTAATTAGATATTTTCAACAAAATTATCTAGTAAGTTGATCAATATTATTTTTTAGTGCAAACCATACAATTGTACTTTAAACTGGCTTGGTGACATTTGTGACGAACAAGGAGCGAGTGGCCGACAAAACCAATGCCAGTTTAACGTACAAATGCATGGTTTGCAAGTAATATAGCAAACGATAATATTGATCAACTTACTAAGTAATATTGTTAAAAATGTCTAATTTAATGTATTCGGTTAACAACCGATTTTTAACCGTGTTTCATAGCACCGTCCCGTTTACTCCCCAAATCACCCTATTGTGACGTCATTGCCACAAGAGTCCGGGGTCTAATAATGAGGCACAGGCTTGCACACAGAGGAGGTATAAATACTTGTTTAAATGAATAATTATGTTTTGATTTGCTTATATCTGTAAGATAGCCGTGAATGTGTTTATATAGAATAGATTTTTAAAGCCATATTAAAAAAAAAAATATTTATTTCATCCAGAGTAAGTAATTTAACTCTAAATAATATATTTGTAAAATCACCTTTGTGTATACCTAGATATGTTTCTAGACCACTAGGCAAGATAAATAAGACTGCTTACCTTATATTTCTTAACTTTATCTAAATTGTCTGAATCTTCCTTCCACATTTTAATAGTATTACTGTTGAAGACGCCCACATAGCAACTGTTTACTGTGTCGTAAATGACAGGCGCAGTGATGTGATTTTTGGACGTCCATCCTCCCGTTTGCTTCTGATCTGTAAGCTAAATTATAAACATTTTAGAACATAACCTCACTTTTGTACATTACCAAATGATGTTATATGAAATAAACACATTTTAAAGCTACGATGTATTGTTTTAATTATGGTATTTTCAAGCTCCTTACTCGGTATTTGTTGACCACATTGCGCCCTAAGGTAACAATCACTGTTTGTTCCTCTTTATCTTCTGATATTCCAAGAAAGCTTTTCTGATCTATTAGGGGACATAGCACATAGTAACTCTGTAACTTGGCCATTATTGACAAGTAATTAACACGTTAAATTATTTTAAACCATGGATTTTAAAGGAGAAAAGCACATGGGTCTGTTTTGAATGCAGGCACAGCATACTGTCATTACTGTCATAATGACAACCACGGTCACTGTCAAAATATGATTGTAATCTTTAGTTGATCACGCCGTTTAAAAAGTGAGCTTGAAAAGCCTGCTTTGATTTGTCTGTACGGTCGACAACATAAGTTTGCAAAGAAAATTAGGCAACAAACTTGGTATTGTGCGTGTGGAAAAAAAGGGACAAATCTTTGCGAACCCTAATAACATGATAAAAATTATAAAAACAAAAAAGCTGCAGTCACACTTACACATAAGTTTGTCAAAGGTGTTTTGTTTTTGTCAGCGGTATTGCTGACTGTACACAGAATTCATTTGTCTGTTAATTCACTCACGTTCAAGGTTGTGGGCTTATCCATTCCATTCCATTTTCCATTCATCACTATTTATAATTCTCAAGTCCTTATCACATGCGTATGCATACCGATTATTTGGTTATCAATAAAGTTTAATTAGTACTTTATAGAATCCGCTCATTTTCTGATTGGAAGTCGGTCGGGGTGCACGTTCCAATAAGCCGGTATAATATTCAACATGTCTACAGCTGGAAAAGTGATCAAGTGCCAAGCGGCGGTCGCCTGGGAGGCCGGCAAGCCGCTTTCCATCGAAGAGATCGAAGTGGACCCTCCTAAAGCGGGTGAAGTCCGAGTCAAGATCACCGCAACCGGCGTGTGCCACACCGATTCTTACACCTTATCTGGAAAGGACCCGGAAGGAGTGTTCCCTGTCGTTTTGGGACACGAGGGTGGTGGAATCGTCGAGAGCGTCGGCGCGGGCGTCACCGCGTTCAAGGCTGGCGACCATGTCGTCCCGTTATACGTGCCACAGTGCAAGTCTTGCAAGTTCTGCCTCAACCCGAAAACTAACCTCTGCCAGAAGATCCGTATTACCCAGGGACAAGGAGTAATGCCTGATGGCACCCGCCGCTTCCACTGCAAAGGTAAAGAGTTGTACCACTTCATGGGTTGCTCTACTTTCAGTGAATACACTGTAGTCTCTGAAATTTCTCTCTGCAAAGTCAATGAGAAAGCTGCTCTAGATAAGGTTTGTTTGCTCGGCTGCGGAATCCCCACTGGCTATGGTGCAGCCCTGAATACCGCTAAAGTTGAGCCCGGCTCCAACTGTGCTATCTTCGGTCTTGGTGCTGTCGGATTGGCCGTTGCACTGGGATGCAAAGCTGCTGGTGCTAAGAGAATCATCGGTGTCGACATCAACCCTGACAAGTATGAGGTTGCGAAGAAATTCGGCGTGAACGAATTCGTCAACCCTAAGGACTATGACAAACCCATCCAGCAGGTGCTTGTTGACATGACCGATGGTGGTTTAGATTACACTTTTGAATGCATCGGTAATGTTAATACCATGCGGGCAGCTCTGGAGGCTTGCCACAAGGGCTGGGGAGTGTCTGTCATCATAGGAGTGGCTGCGTCTGGAGAAGAAATCAGCACCCGCCCGTTCCAGCTAGTCACCGGTCGCACATGGAAGGGAACGGCTTTTGGAGGTTACAAGAGCATTGACAGTGTGCCTAAGCTTGTGGATGAGTACATGACCAACAAGCTGCCTATTGACCAGTTTGTGACCCACAATGTGCCTCTGAAGGAGATCAATGAAGCGTTCCACTTAATGCACACCGGCAAGTCCATCCGTGCTGTGGTCCACCTATAAATTGTAATATTTGTTCTGTGCTGTGCACTCTTTTCACAACCAGTTATACTCTCACACGTATTTATATCCTGTTAAACATACAATGTAAAAAGCATTTATTAAATGTTAATTCATTTGTATGTTTGTAATTGCATTTTTGGTGTTTGAATACTCTTATATTTTTACACTATCTTTTGTTTTATTGGTAAACCCTCAGCTCAGTCCCACAAATTTTAGTCTTACTTATTTTTTTCTGTAGGTACCCGAAACATGAAGAACCTTGGTTTAATTATCCATAATTTCAGTCAAATTTCTAAAATATATTAATGCAATTTATTGGTTAAAATATATGAACACAACCTTATTTGTATGGGTTTAAGGTTGTGTACACATACTTTTGTCCAATTTTTCGCAGCAATATTTTAGAATTTAACTGTACAGTCACTGGCAATAGTATCTTCCGACACGAAGGCCGCAAAAATATGTGACACGCCCGTATTTGTAGGGCCATAAGAGCGTGTCACATATTTTCACGGCTTTCGTGTAGGAAGGTACTATTGCCGGTGACTACCATACGATAAATAAATAATACCAAAAACCTTCTGTTTTTTATTGTGTGTAATGCTAGTGATCTATATCTATAATAACATGAGTAATCAACAAATATCTACGCAAATAAAAATGTTATGAAAATAATTGATAAACACTACTCTAATAAAATACGTCTCTCAAGTACGTACAGTCAACTACAAAGAGATGTATCCACTTTTACACCTTATTGGGTTGTAATATTGTCCAAAAGTGAATACATCTCTTTGTAGCCGACTGTACTGTACATCATAAAATCATAATAAAATTGAATGTGGATGTAGTTTGTCAGTGTATTTTACATGACAACAAATAGATTGTACGACTGGCTTGCACAAAGCGATAAGTCAAGGTTAAACCGTAACCTGCATTGGTTGTCGACGATAACAAGTTACGTAAGTACTTAACAATATATAGGTATTTGCTATTAACAAAAAAAACGAATGAAAAAGTAACTTATAAATTTTATTTTCAAAGTATTTACATCAATAAAATAATTTATCTACACTCATACTGTAAGTACTCTAAAATGCGTTCAAAAACCGTAGACAATGACAAGCATTACAACAAACGATTTAACTATGATAAGTTTCTTATCTGCGGCAGTAACGTAATTTTAACTTTGCATGCTCAAATATTGTTAAGCAATGAGTTTCAAATTTGGAACATCGAATTTGATAACATAATGTTACCGCCATGGCCAACTCGATTGGTCCCGCCCGCGCGAGCGCCGGCACAATCGAGTAGGCCATGACGGTACAATGGCGGTCATTCTATGGTTTCCGAACACTTAATTTAATATATATAATATGAGTGTAGATAAAGCAGTGTTTGCAACTGTACGTAATTAGGCCTTAAAACACTCGTGTGATCTTTTAAGGACCCTTATTACGTAACAGTTACATAAACTACTATTAGACATTTGATAAAACTAACATTTATAAATATTTAATATTGATTTCGTAATTATTAACAATTATTGACATTAAATAAAATGATTTAATTTCTAAGTTACAACAATAAAATAATGTAATTAGTACTTATATAAAATAGGTGCATACATAATTAATTTGGGACCTTGTCACAATCACAATGATAAGTGTAGCATATCAAAGTAATTAAGACATGGTTCCATCTTTAATGACAATAATGACAAACAACAAGAAACTACTTCACATCTAGGTCTAACTAATATGTTTAATTTTATTACTTAGGTTGTAGGTATAGTCGCGGAATGAAAAGGTTATCACTTTTCAACTCTGTCTACGAGTTAAGATCGAAAAGTGATAAACAGGTACAGAAACGTCGGATGTATATGTAATCCGACCATAAAAACGAGTCGGCATAAATGCGAATTTATATGAAAATATGACGTTTATAACGATACGTTTCATGCGCAGCTGTCTTGGTCGGACTACCATCCTTATTAGTAGTTTATGTAACTGTTACGTAATAAGGGTCCTTAAATTACGAGAGTGGTTTCATAATAAGATCACACGAGTGTTTTAAGGCCTAAATACGTACAGTTGCATACACTGCTTCATCTACACACATATATTATAAATCCTAAATGACGTGTGCGGAAACCATTAGAATGACGGCCATTGCACCGCCATGACCAACTCGATTGTGCCGGCGGTCGGGAAGGCGCGTGCCCCGGCGGTCGGGGAGGAGGGCGGATTTTCATTACGTTATCGTAGGTAAGTAATGAATTTTCATACGTTTTTACCACACTGTGATACACTGATGTTACGTTACTGGTTGCAATAATGGTGGTAATTACATTCGGTTTCCGAACGCAGAATAGAAGATTTATGATATGGGTGTAGATAAAAACATTTACAGTACAGTCAAGGCCACTAACATTTAGTACACTCACGGTCTGAACTGTCTGAAGTTATAATTATTTTTCAATAAAAATTATTTATATGAACTCGACAATAATCACAGATCAGTTTGTTTAACTTACTACTAATTTTATAACGATTTAATAACCCAAACTATGCATTGCATACCATTTAATTGTCCAGTCACCACATGGGAATGTTGAGCCAATTGCCATTGTCTGTAATTTAGCGTGTAATGAGTAATGAATGAGCGATGTTGATGAATGTGTAGTGTCAGCTAACACTGCTGACATATTAAATGGCCAAATTACGAACAATAGCAAGTGACTCAACAATCCCATGACTAATGACTGTACCTATATCAAAGAAATAAAATAGTGGTTCCAATCTTGCGCCAGCTGGGTGCCAGATTTACTAATAAGCTCAGTAAGCAGTTACTTAGGCCCCAAAGACTCTGGAACCATTCTAAAATGCTGAATGACTTTGGAGAGATATGGACACCATGGTCTAGCTGGAAATACTGGGGGCATCAAAATGTTAAGGGGCTGACAACAGCTAAATTCCCTCCCTATCTTTTTCAGCGCGAGTGAAAGAGAAACACAGTGTTACGATTAGTATGGGAGCTCATTGCAAATTTTGCAAAATTATGAATTTAAAAAAACTACGCATTAATTGTGAAATATAAAACAACGAAGTTTTTAGTATTAGAGTGGTAGAATTTTGTCCTTAGTTACGGACGTATAAGTCAAGAAACTAAAGACATACAACTGTTTAAAGCTAATTTTGAGATGTAACTTTGGAATTATTTTCTATCGAGCCGTTACCGTCCAATCGTGTATCGGAATTAACGAAGTCCTTCCAAATATAACGAATATTAACATATATATTTTTTTACTTTCTCAAAACAAGTAGTTATAGCTAAAAATACTGTTTGAGTAAAGTCAATTTGAAGATCATCGGGTGTTGTCGGCCTCTTAATCCGTCTACTCCGACCGCTAATGTCCGTGTGCTCTACGGCTACAGGGTATTCCAGGGTGTGATCGGTTTAAATTTATGAAACAGCCGAAAAAAATCAAGATTTCGAAGTTTGTCCCCAAGTAAAAGTTGTTCAGTATGGCCTATCTAAAATCATCTCGCACAATGTCTTAAGGGTTGAAGAAAACACCCTGTATGTATAGGAAAAGGACAAGTACGGCCGACCCCAAAAAAAGAAAAAAAGATTAAGAAAGATTATACGAAAAATGTCTTAATTCGGCGCTGGCGTCCTGTATTATTTAAGTGTATTTAACCAACTTCAAAAAGGGAAGTTCTCAGTTTGACCCGCATGTTTGAATGTATGTATGCACATTTGTCCGCGACTATCTCGCGTTAGGCTAAACCGATTTTGATGCGGTTTTCAGAAAAGTATTTGTTTAATTTTGGAGAAGGTTTTAGTATACAATATGGATACCCCGTGACTTGGTCCGTTGTCTGCATAGATCCGTTATTTTTACAGTAGCTTGGGCATTTGCCCTTGGAAAGGTGGAGTTGCCTAAGTGAACCGGTTTCTTTTCCTTAAAAAATATTTACCTTCCAAATGGGTCTAGTCTTGATTGGCTAAAAGGTTTATAGTCTTAAGCGAAGTAGGTATTGTAAAAACCTGTTGCTAACTTATTTTGGTGAAACAGGTTTTTACTCGGACATAATCTGCTTGTAGTATTCCACGTATGCGTCGCATTGCTCGCCTGTAACAATATAAACATAAATCTTAGAATCTTCCAATATGAAGTAGTGCGAAATATAGTACTCGCAATTTTGATAGCTTAGTCAGAATTTAGTCATAAAGAAATAAGTAAGGAGTAAATTGTAAATAAAATGCCTAACATCGGGTTAGACTTTAATTTTTTTATTAATTGGTTTACTCTAAACTCCTATCTGGGCCGTTTTATTTAAAGTTCTACAAACCACTTTTTGTTTTGATTTGGAAAATTTTTGGTGATTTCGACTCAGAATCACGAGCTTTTTCGATCTTGTTAAGACAAAAAATGTGTCCCAAATTTCTTTTTTCCATTCCGTTACCATTTTTCCACGCACTTCTTATAATATAAGGGCGGAATGTAAGAAACAAAAAATATATGAAAATTTTTGGACACTTTTTGTGTCCTAGTAGGATCGAAAGACAAATAAAAAAAAGTAGAATGTACAACTTTAAATAGAATGCCTACTCTAAGTTTGCATCGACTCTGGCACTATTATGGGAGCGCCATACTTGAAGCATAACTTAGCATGTAAAGTTAGTGAGGTTGGACTCTATCCGATAGTCTATATTTTCTGTTGACATGATTTATATTTCCATCACGGCCTGAATTCATGTCCATATCGGCACCATGACACCATACTGATAGCTTACGGCATGGCGGGTCAGACGATAAGAATAGACGTCAGTGAATATCGCACTTGGATATCAAGACATGGAAAATGTTATGTAAGTTTATGGTGACATCTTTATGTCTTGTTACTATAGCTACCTATTTATAATTATTTTTACATCCACAAATATAGCAAGATTTTTTAAAGATTTCAGAATCTGAAGAATAGAGAAATTGAGATGGGGACCAACTGCGAACGGGACCAGTCGCGAACAGGGGGGCGATTTTTGACAATCGAGCGCTCGAATTCAAAGAAGTTAACCTGGAATATAATCGCACACAATAGTTTGTCACCATTATTTACGCATGAAATTTTAATTAGTATCGCTGTTTTTTTTATAAATCATTTCTTCGTTTTATTCAGAGCTTTAATTGTCACATTCGAGCGCACGAATCTCAAAAATCGCCCCCCAGGATGATTTCCTAGTGGGACAATTTGCTAGCGGGGCGAATTGTGAACGGGAGGAGCTGCGTTTGCGGGACAATTTGCGAACGGGACGAATTGCCAACGGGACGAACAGCGAACGGGACGAGTTGCTAACGGGGCAAATTGCGAATGGGACGAGTTGCCAACGGGACGAACAGCGAACGGGACGAGTTTCTAACGGGGCAAATTGCGAACGGGACGAGTTGCCAACGGGACGAATAGCGAACGGGACGAACAGCGAACGGGACGAGTTGCTAACGAGGCAAATTGCGAACAGGACGAGTTGCCAACGGGACGAACAGCGAACGGGACGAGTTGCTAACGGGGCAAATTGCGAACGGGACGAGTTGCCAACGGGACGAACAGCGAACGGGACGAGTTGCTAACGGGGCAAATTGCGAACGGGACGAGTTGCCAACGGGACGAACAGCGAACGGGACGAGTTGCTAACGGGGCAAATTGCGAACGGGACCATATGCGTCAAAACCAGTAGTAACTCTTTGTAACATTAGGACTTATGAAAGAAATCTCTCTATACTAAGGCGGCTTTCACACTGCTGCGGTTTCCGCATGCGGTGGCGGTGCGCGAGCGAAATAGCGCTCTGCATGTGTATAGCGCTGTCACGCTTGCACACCGTCGCCATATCCGGTTGCGGCGCCAGTGTGATAATCACCTAATTACGCTATGAACGTCTAACGAAATAACAGGGTGAGGCGTTGAAAATCATTTTGACACGACTTTAAAGTTAATAAAATAGTGGTGGTTGTGGGCCTGGTACTCGATTGCTATACAAAATCGCTCGACACAGGATCTAATTCATCAATTCATAGACAACTAGCTTTTGCACGCGGCTTCGCTCGCGTTAAATTCGGGGTAACAAACCATACAAGCTTCCACACCCCATTTTAGGGAAGTGAGGGGTTAAAAAGAGACAAAAAGTAGCCTATGTCACTCTCCATCCCTTCAACTATCCACTTAAAAAATCACGTCAATTCGTCGCCCCGTTTTGCCGTGAAAGACGGACGGACAAACAAATAAACAAACAAACACACACATACACTTTCCCATTTATAATATTAGTATGGATTGTCAATGGTTGTGGAAATGTGTGCATTGTAGCTGTATTTTTGTATGGAGGCCATAAACAAATTTCCGCAACCATTATAGACGATTGGGTATGAATTGATGTATTCAGAACTGAAATCAGATCAAGTGTGTGAAGCGCCAAAATCAGTACGGTATTCGTCGAACTCAATTCTTACCGACTTGCCTATTTTGAGCACTCGTAGAATAAGTATTGTATATGTACAACAGTGACATGATTAAGATTTTCAATCTCGTACCTTACTTAGTCCACTCAGCAAGCTTCGTGGCTTGGCAAAAGCTCTTCATTATATCACGGTTGTATATAATACTAATAAAACATAGTGTAACAAGGACGCCGCTAGTATGTCAATCATAACGGCATCCTTTGACACTGTATTTTCAACCGACTTCAAGATTTCGAAGGAGGAGGTTATCGATTCGTCGGGAATGTCGGGATCTTTGTTTATGTATCTCGGTTCACCGATTATTCGAAGACGGCTAGACCGATTTGGAAAATTATTTTTTGGTTTGAAAGAGTATACTTCACAGTTGGTCCCATTGTAACCAGGTCAGGATCTGATGACAGGATCCTGGAGAAATCGAGGGAACTCTTCAACTATTATAGGCACACCTAAAGTGATTTGCTTATTTTTTACAGCAGCTCGAGCATTTGCTTTTGGAAAGGTGGATGCTAAGTGAAGTCGGTTTTTTTTTGTTTAAAATTATATTACGTTATATGCAGAGCTCGGATTTTTCACGGCAAAACAAAACACTAGCGTAATTTAGCCAGTGCTTGAAATATTATTTTATGGATATCGATAATTCAGAACTAGAAGAAATAAAAGTCACCAAATAAAATTAATATGTAATAAAAAAAATAAAAACATTTGTATAAAGTTACTATATATTAGAAACAGACGCAATTTCTTCTTCAAAATCTACGTCAGTACACACAGCAGCACAAGACATTTTATTTGGGTAATAGTGATAGGAGTAGATGATCATTATCTTTTCAACATTCTCTGGGAGTAAACAGTTGCGTTTATCACTATAAATCCATTTATGTACACTAAATGTACGTTCAACTTCAGTTGACGTCAAGGGAGCAAATTTATAGAATTCATTATCAGTTCGGGTAATATTTTCAGATATGTCTCTTAAAATTTCGTAATCAGGATTTCGTTCGAGCACGGCTTCAAATTTACGTATCACTGGTAAAAGTTTACTCCAGTTTACGTAGCAACGAACAGTATCCAGAATGAGGAAGGATTCCGCAATGGATAAAGTCGAACATTGCAATTGTTCTATTGAAGAGGCTATTACTTCGTAGTTGTCGCGAATGAAATTTAACTGCGGTCGTAGTTTGCGTGTTTGAAAACATTTTTTTGCAGCTCTTATAGCTGCCGAGTCATTAGCAAGTATGGAGACGACATCACGTATTTGCTCATAGTATTGAGCGTAATATACCGCAGCAGATATCCAAGTTCCCCATCTGGTGATAATTGGCTCGGGAGGTAGGGGAATGGACGGATATTTTGCCTTAAAAAGGCGTACACGCTCTGGAGATTTTAGGAATATCTTTTTGACATTCGATATCAACCCATCCACACCTTTGAAATTATCTCGCACTTCTCGGCAACCCGGTGCAGACCATGAGCTAAACACGTAATGTGTTTCATACGAGGAAACGTTGCTTTTAAAATACGACCGGCTTTAAGCATATATGCGGCACTATCTGTGCAAAGTAAAAGCAAATTGTTTACGTTATCATTGAAAGAACTTTGAAACAAAAATTTTAATTGGTTTATTATTAGGTTTGCTATTGTTTCCCCATTTACCTTCTCTAAAACCTTCGACCCCAAAAGATAAAATTGCTTAGAACAATTTTTTTGCAAAGACCGAATCACCACGTTTGTCACACATTTTCCCATGAAATCTGGTGTTTCGTCTATAGATATCCACAAATAATTGGTTTTGTTTACCTCTCTTATACCCTGTATAGTTTTTTTGTACACGAGATTTAAATAAATTTTTCGCAGGGTCGATTCGTCCGGTAAAGAAGTCATAGAGCAGTCGCAACATAAATACTTGTTAAAAAAATGACGAAAATTATTGTTGTTGACTGTTGCCCATGGTATGTTGCATGAAATAAGAAAAATAATTAAATCGAAATAAAATTGATGTTTCCTATTTGGTTGCCCCGAACGGTAATTGTGGCGGTTGCTTTTCACATGATTCTCAATATTGCATTTCTTCAGTTTTAGATGCATATCGCACATAGAGCAGTATTAGACGTGTGCGCCGCCATAAAAATCCGCGGCGGCGGCGCGCCGGGAATTTTTGGCGGCGTGGCTGCGCCACGCCGGCGTCAAGGTCGCATTTGGGTATGCTCTCAAGGCTCACGTTTCGCATTAAAAATATGTTAAATAGCAAATTTTTTTTTGAAATGAGGAACATAAAACGATATAATAATTAAGGGTGTTTTTTCTAGTACACTTCAGTCCTGCCTATTTTTCGGAAATCGCTTTTATGTTGATGTTTTTATAATTGTGATAAATTAAGATCCTTTTAAAGCCAACTCCATCTAAAGCATGTACCAAGGCCAGCTACCATGAAATGTGACAAGCTAGACGGTCCTGTTTTGCGCGAGCTCGCCAGAAGGTTGTCTCTCAAGATAAAGAACGTTATAAGGGATCCTTTTGAAGATACAGAGACAACATGGAATGGCTTCAAGGCGGTTGTGTCCGAAACAGCGAAAGGAGTCATCCTCACTCCTGGGAGCCAAGCAAGATGGAAACCCTGGATTTCTGATGCTACCTGAACTTATTGAGCGACAGACGACTCTCAAAGAACAAGGACTTAACACAGACATAGCAAGAAAGGAGTATTCCAGGCTACATACTTGAGTGAAAAGGGCATGCAGACGCGATAAGAAAAATTCAATCCATGCTTTGTGTGACAAAATCGAAAACCATACTGCAACTGCCCATTCTAAAGACTTGTTCTAGAAAGTCAAACTTCTCACCCGCGACTATAGCTACTAGCTACCCGCGACTAGAAGCTGGCAGATAGTGGATACTGATGGAAACACTTTATCAGTCCTGGGAAAAGTGTTGGCTAGATGGAGAGACTATTCGGAACAACTCTATCGAGAAGTTCCGAAACGTCTTTTAGTGCGGAATGACGCTGTGCATCCACTAGAGACGGACATACTTATTTCCGAAGTGGAAGACGCTATCAGACGGCTGAAAGTTAATGCCGTGGGTACTGATGGTATATGCGCTAGTCTCCTAAAGAATCTAGGTGGCGAAGGTACACAGTTCTTACACCAGACTTGCTGCAAAGTGTGGAGAACTGGCCGTGGCCAGTGGCCGAGAGACTGGACTGATTCCATGGTTATACCTCTCCATAAAAAAGGCTAGACGCTAAAATGTGACAACTATAGAACTTTGCCTATTAAATCGCATGCCAGTAAAGTATTTCTTTACATCACGAATTCACGATTGACAAAGCTCCTGGAGCGGCAAATACTTGCAGAGCAGGCTGGCTTTGTGTCTGGGCGAGGGACACGGGACCAGATCTACATCGCGCGCCAGATCATCGAGAGATGTCGTGAATGGAACAAGCCATTAGTCCTATGCTTCATAGATCTAAAGCATTCGACTGTGTTTGATGGAAAAACATGCTGTACGTGCTCCTGGAGATGGGTGTCCCTGCTCATTTAGCTCACCTTATTGAGAACTTGTACGCCGAAAGTACTGCCAGAGTGCGCATCGAGAACACCTTGTCTGACCAGTTCAAACCGGAAATAGGAGTAAGACAGGGCTGTATATTGTCTCCAAAGCTCTAATATCTACGGCGAAGACATCTTACGTAAGGTCACCAAGAACTGGGATGGTGGCATATCAATTGGCGGCAAAACGATCTGCAATCTACGCTATGTTGACGACACAGACACAACGCTCTTGGCTTGGAAGCCAAGAGCGTTGTGTCTGTGTCGTCAACTCCTCATTGGAATGAGGAGGAGATGTATTGTGTATTTTGTTCCGGCGAATAGAAGCGGAGAGCATCGAATTAGCACTTCACGTCAACCATGCCAAAACCAAGTTAATGTTCGTAAACCGGAAACAGTACTAACTAGCACTGAAAGACCTAGAATGCGTCAGCGCCTTCACCTACCTTGGCTCACTTATATCTAGCGATGGTAGCTGTGAACGTGAAATAATCCGGAGGATTCAAATAGCGAAGGGTACTATGACTCGGTTAGATAGGATCTGGAGAGATCGCGGCATACAGAGGCAGACTAAGGTTAGACTTATGCGTTCCCTGGAGTTTCCAATTTTCCTATACGGTTCTGAAACTTGGACTATCAAGGCAGATCTGAAAAGCCGTATCGACGCGTTTGAGATGTGGTGTTGGCGACGGCTTTTACGGATACCTGGGACTGCGATGCGCACTAATCAGTCCATACTAGAGGAGCATAAAACTACGGTTGACTACGACGTGCCAGGGCCACATACTAACGTTCTTCGGACACCTCTCTCGACGCTCCTCGGATAGCCTGGAGAGGATCATCATGACGGGAAAAGTTGAAGGCACAAGACTAAGAGGCCCTCCCCCTGCAAGATGGTGTGGCCAAATCACTGCACCCATGCAATTAAAACTGCAAGAAGCCATGCGCTTAGCGAGGGATAGAAGCCTATGGAGGAACCTGGTCTTCAACAGAAGGACATGATCCTTAGCTCTGAGGGAACGACTAGTAATGATGAAGATCCTTTTTGACTCGCAGTAGGTCCAATCATATCATTCCGTATTAAGGATCAATCCTGCCACCGAAAACACTTCTTTTCTCAGGATAATTTAGTTGATGGTACAATTTTGATGGCAGATTTATTATTTTCGTTACTAATCTTATTAATTAGGCCATTGACTTCATATTTGTTAGGTGAGCGGTTAAATCATACTCACGAAACTCAACGAATTTACTAAAACCTAACTATTTCAATGTGTAGATGTTTTCATGGTTTAATTCGTCAATATACGTTGTTAAATTTTCAACTGACTTTCCTTCATCGGTAATTGTCATTGGCTAATTTTTGCCAAATTTTGGCCAACGGCGTGGATTTTGAAATCCGCGGCGGCGGCGGCGGCGTGGGTCCCACGGCGCGGCTACGCCACGCCGGCGCGGCGCACACGTCTAAGCAGTATATAGTGGAGGTCACTTCATTATAGACTAACTCAGGGTGATTTTCAATCCACGTTTTGATCCGATCTTGTACATTACTCATTTTTGTATTAATTGATACCTTGCAATATTAAGTTATTATACGTATATCCAACACGTCGGATTCAATGCGTTGCGAAATAAATAATACCTAGATGCAATTTACGTTTTATACGTAATGAAATGACAGTTAAAGTGTGAATGTCATATGTCATGTGAGATGAAATTTGCAGTCGTTTCTATCATTTTAAATGAGGTGGTATAGTTACTTCGTTCTAAGTTGTACATGCAGACCTACCTCTTTGTTGCTCGACTATGGCAAAGCTAAAATGAAAAGTTATTTTATTTTATACGTAATGAAATGACAGTTAAAGTGTGAATGTCATATGTCATGTGAGATGAAATTTGCAGTCGTTTCTATCATTTTAAATGAGGTGGTATAGTTACTTCGTTCTAAGTTGTACATGCAGACCTACCTCTTTGTTGCTCGACTATGGCAAAGCTAAAATGAAAAGTTATTTTATTACTTATACAGGATGTCCGGTAATTAATGCACAACCTTCTAACCCCCAGTAGGTCACCTTAGACTGGTCAAAAATATTGATTTTGAGCTCTAGTAAGTCTCCTGTTTTTCGAAATTTTCGCACGTTTGTTAGTTTTTAAATTTTGACATTCACACTGATAGGTGTACCATCGAATAAAAAAAGAAAAAATGTACTGAGGCAATACCTGTCATATACTCTAGTAAGACTCGATAGGTGTCGATAAAATAATATTTCAAGCACTGGCTAAATTACGCTAGTGTTTTGTTTTGCCGTGAAAAATCCGAGCTCTGGTTATATGTATAACATCAGTGTAGGTGTAGAACCACCATAGCATTGTAAGTACTTCATAGATTTTGCATGAATGTACATAATATATCGATTTATCCCATTATCAATTAAAGATAGCGATAAACACGCTTATTATGGTGCAGGTATGATACATACGTAATTAGACGCGATGTTAACATTTGTTTATCGCTGTATATAGTCTGGCCAACCATTTCTGTCAGTAGAAAAGCTCGGCAAATTCAAAATTCGTACATGTGGCAACCCTTTGTGCTGAGACACCGTATTTCGTGACGAACATTTCAATTCACATTTCTTTTACATTGAATTTGTTTCTAGTGCATTCCACTCTCTCATCTTCAGCGCGAGTGAGATAGAACTCCTTCAACGTTCTACATTGAATTTGAATTCGTTTTTAAGGCATATGTCAATTGCCTCAATCAGATTATCTGTTGCAGTTGATGACAGATCAGACGAAATATATCCGTCTTCTTTTTACACGCCGTAAATGTCACCTAATGAAAGGAGCGGAAATATCAACTAAAATTAAAAACATAGAATTTGATGACCATTGCTGCTTTTTTCACTGATTCTTAGTGTTGTCATACTTTTGTTCGCTGTACATTGCAACTGCGTTCGTTGGCTGGACAGACTATAGTTACGACATTGTCTCAATCGCCCTATATCAAGGATGATATAGACATGGATGGACAATACCCATTCAAAATCGCGTTCTCTTTTCAGGTTAAAGCACTAGCGTCATCTATCGGTCACACCAGACACTAAATCCTAGTTTCTAATACTTTGTTCGTCGCTTAACGCTGACAGAATAACTCGACTCCAGACTCGACTGATGGCGCTGTTACACTGTGTACCGAAAACAGACGTATAGCCTGAACGCGATTTTGTATAGGCATTGTCAATCCATGTCTTAATCATCCTTGATGCCTATACAAAATCGCGTTCCTCGAACCTTCAGGCTATACGTCTGTTTTCGTTACGAAGTGCCACAGCGCCATCTGTCGAGTTATTCTGTCAGCGTTAAGCGACGAACGGAGTATTAGAAACTAGGATTTAGTGTCTGGTGTGACCGATAGATGACGCTAGTGCTTTAACCTAAAATAAGAGAACGCGATTTTGTATGGAATTATGGATATTGTCGATCCATGTCTATATCATCCTTGCCCTATATTAAATTAAATTAATTTGTTTTTAACTAGTCTGCCCTGCTAAGCCAATGGGTCTATCTCAAAATGAAATGATTTTGTAAATGGAACTCTTGAGCTGCAGAAATTAATGTTTATGTTTCCATTCATACAAGATGTAACAAAAATGTTGGTGATCATTTTATCGTATTGCAATTATGAAAAACGGAGAAAGTATTTTTTCTCAAATATTTTTTCTAAAAACAAATTGGTTTTGTATGGAGAGTTGGCCAGCCGGGGATGACTAGTCCCATACATAATTTTTTTTTTAAAGACCAAAAATTTTTTCGCTTACTTTTTAGGGTTCCGTACCTCAAAATGAAAAAAACGGAACCCTTATAGGATCACTTTGTTGTCCGTCTGTCTGTCTGTCTGTCTGTCTGTCAAGACCATTTTTCTCAGGAACGCGTGGAGGTATCAAGCTGAAATCTATACCAAAAACTCAGGTCTACTGTCCCTTGAAGCTGTGAAAAAATCAGACTTCTAAGCCAACGCAATGAAAAGGTACAGCCGTTTATGCCGCAAATTTTCGCTCGCAAGGGAATCAAAACCTACAGGGTACTTCCCCTGAACTCAGAATCTTGAAATTTGGTACGAAGCAACGTCTTATAGCACAGATAAAGGAAAAATTGCGAAAACCGTAAATTTTTTGTTACTTACATCATATAATAAAAATATTTTTAATAATTTTACACAATTTAAAGTTACTACCCCTGTATACCTACAGGTTTGTACGGAACCCTCGGTGCGCGAGTCCGACTCGCACTTGGCCGGTTTTTTCTTATAGACGGAGAGCTGGCCACTTCAGATATGACACAATAATGAGAGCAACGAAACCCCTGTAGTTAGTTTGCTATACTATGCTTATTTCTAGATCCGGACATGCCTAGCAGCTGTAAAGTGGTGGAGGTCAAAGAATGTAAATAACTTGAAGAAAACAAATCCTAGAGTTCTGGGTATAATGCAATATTATGGGAAATTATGTAATTAATTAGGTTATATCATATCCAGAAGGTTCTGTTGGGGAAAAGTAGTGCCAATTGATGTAAAATGCAATTTTTAGTTAGTCGCCTACTGTTTTTGTTTCCGCAATAATAGACAATGGTTTTTAATCTAATGTTAATATAGGCCCTGTCTTCTATAAATGACAAAACTTTGGCATTTTTTACCTATTTTGGTATTACTTTTTTCCAACTTAAAAACTTTGTTGGTCTATCACTCTGACCTCTACCCATTAAAAGATGCCAGATGCCCGGATCTAGCAATAAGGATGGTAAAGCAGTGTAACTAGACAGGTTTCATTGCTCTCATTATTGTGTCATATCTGACGTGGCCAGCTCTTAGAACATTACTCGCAACAGGATACCAATTATGCCCTTAAACGGATCCCCACTATTTTTGTTACATTGTATAAATGTATAAATAGAAGTATCCTCGTATCCTAATATTCCTCGCCTGGAGCGCCCGGTACACGGCCGCGAAGGCGCCCGGCTCGCCGTACTGCTCTGCGTACTGTTTAGCTGCTTGAGTCAGTTTCTTCACTATATATCGTGCCTGGCATGTTGGTATCTTAGTCACTGACCTTTTAGGAAGTGCGGGGACCCTCGTATCCTGTCGTTCCTGCCCTGGAGCGCCCGGTACACGGCCGCGAAGGCGCCCGGCTCGCCGCACTGCTCTGCGTCTACTGCTTGAATCAGTTTCCTCGCTATATATCGTGCCTGCTGACATGTGGTATCTTAGTCACTGACCTTTTAGGAAGTGCGGGGATCCTCGTATCCTGTTGTTCCTGGCCTGGAGCTTCCGGTACACGGCCGCGAAGGCCCCCGGCTCGCCGCACTGTGTTTAGCTGCTTGAGTCAGTTCCCTCATTGTATATCGTGCCTGACATGTGGTATCTTAGTCACTGACCTTTTAGGAAGTGCGGGGATCCTCGTATCCTGTCGTTCCTGGCCTGGAGCGCCCGGTACACGGCCGCGAAGGCGCCCGGCTCGCCGCACTGCTCTGCGTACTGTTTAGCTGCTTGAGTCAGTTTCTTCACTATATATCGTGCCTGACATGTTGGTATCTTAGTCACTGTCCTTTTAGGAAGTGCGGGGACCCTCGTATCCTGTCGTTCCTGCCCTGGAGCGCCCGGTACACGGCCGCGAAGGCGCCCGGCTCGCCGCACTGCTCTGCGTCTACTGCTTGAATCAGTTTCCTCGCTATATATCGTGCCTGCTGACATGTGGTATCTTAGTCACTGACCTTTTAGGAAGTGCGGGGATCCTCGTATCCTGTTGTTCCTGGCCTGGAGCGCCCGGTACACGGCCGCGAAGGCCCCCGGCTCGCCGCACTGTGTTTAGCTGCTTGAGTCAGTTCCCTCATTGTATATCGTGCCTGACATGTGGTATCTTAGTCACTGACCTTTTAGGAAGTGCGGGGATCCTCGTATCCTGTCGTTCCTGGCCTGGAGCGCCCGGTACACGGCCGCGAAGGCGCCCGGCTCGCCGCACTGCTCTGCGTCTACTGCTTGAATCAGTTTCCTCGCTATATATCGTGCCTGCTGACATGTGGTATCTTAGTCACTGACCTTTTAGGAAGTGCGGGGATCCTCGTATCCTGTTGTTCCTGGCCTGGAGCTTCCGGTACACGGCCGCGAAGGCCCCCGGCTCGCCGCACTGTGTTTAGCTGCTTGAGTCAGTTCCCTCATTGTATATCGTGCCTGACATGTGGTATCTTAGTCACTGACCTTTTAGGAAGTGCGGGGATCCTCGTATCCTGTCGTTCCTGGCCTGGAGCGCCCGGTACACGGCCGCGAAGGCGCCCGGCTCGCCGCACTGCTCTGCGTACTGTTTAGCTGCTTGAGTCAGTTTCTTCACTATATATCGTGCCTGGCATGTTGGTATCTTAGTCACTGACCTTTTAGGAAGTGCGGGGACCCTCGTATCCTGTCGTTCCTGCCCTGGAGCGCCCGGTACACGGCCGCGAAGGCGCCCGGCTCGCCGCACTGCTCTGCGTCTACTGCTTGAATCAGTTTCCTCGCTATATATCGTGCCTGCTGACATGTGGTATCTTAGTCACTGACCTTTTAGGAAGTGCGGGGATCCTCGTATCCTGTTGTTCCTGGCCTGGAGCTTCCGGTACACGGCCGCGAAGGCCCCCGGCTCGCCGCACTGTGTTTAGCTGCTTGAGTCAGTTCCCTCATTGTATATCGTGCCTGACATGTGGTATCTTAGTCACTGACCTTTTAGGAAGTGCGGGGATCCTCGTATCCTGTCGTTCCTGGCCTGGAGCGCCCGGTACACGGCCGCGAAGGCGCCCGGCTCGCCGCACTGCTCTGCGTACTGTTTAGCTGCTTGAGTCAGTTTCTTCACTATATATCGTGCCTGACATGTTGGTATCTTAGTCACTGTCCTTTTAGGAAGTGCGGGGACCCTCGTATCCTGTCGTTCCTGCCCTGGAGCGCCCGGTACACGGCCGCGAAGGCGCCCGGCTCGCCGCACTGCTCTGCGTCTACTGCTTGAATCAGTTTCCTCGCTATATATCGTGCCTGCTGACATGTGGTATCTTAGTCACTGACCTTTTAGGAAGTGCGGGGATCCTCGTATCCTGTTGTTCCTGGCCTGGAGCGCCCGGTACACGGCCGCGAAGGCCCCCGGCTCGCCGCACTGTGTTTAGCTGCTTGAGTCAGTTCCCTCATTGTATATCGTGCCTGACATGTGGTATCTTAGTCACTGACCTTTTAGGAAGTGCGGGGATCCTCGTATCCTGTCGTTCCTGGCCTGGAGCGCCCGGTACACGGCCGCGAAGGCGCCCGGCTCGCCGCACTGCTCTGCGTACTGTTTAGCTGCTTGAGTCAGTTTCTTCACTATATATCGTGCCTGACATGTTGGTATCTTAGTCACTGACCTTTTAGGAAGTGCGGGGACCCTCGTATCCTGTCGTTCCTGCCCTGGAGCGCCCGGTACACGGCCGCGAAGGCGCCCGGCTCGCCGCACTGCTCTGCGTCTACTGCTTGAATCAGTTTCCTCGCTATATATCGTGCCTGCTGACATGTGGTATCTTAGTCACTGACCTTTTAGGAAGTGCGGGGATCCTCGTATCCTGTTGTTCCTGGCCTGGAGCGCCCGGTACACGGCCGCGAAGGCCCCCAGCTCGCCGCACTGTGTTTAGCTGCTTGAGTCAGTTCCCTCATTGTATATCGTGCCTGACATGTGGTATCTTAGTCACTGACCTTTTAGGAAGTGCGGGGATCCTCGTATCCTGTCGTTCCTGGCCTAGAGCGCCCGGTACACGGCCGCGAAGGCGCCCGGCTCGCCGCACTGCTCTGCGTACTGTTTAGCTGCTTGAGTCAGTTTCTTCACTATATATCGTGCCTGACATGTTGGTATCTTAGTCACTGACCTTTTAGGAAGTGCGGGGACCCTCGTATCCTGTCGTTCCTGCCCTGGAGCGCCCGGTACACGGCCGCAAAGGCGCCCGGCTCGCCGCACTGCTCTGCGTCTACTGCTTGAATCAGTTTCCTCGCTATATATCGTGCCTGCTGACATGTGGTATCTTAGTCACTGACCTTTTAGGAAGTGCGGGGATCCTCGTATCCTGTTGTTCCTGGCCTGGAGCACCCGGTACACGACCGCGAAGGCCCCCGGCTCGCCGCATTGTGTTTAGCTGCTTGAGTCAGTTCCCTCATTGTATATCGTGCCTGACATGTGGTATCTTAGTCACTGACCTTTTAGGAAGTGCGGGGATCCTCGTATCCTGTCGTTCCTGGCCTGGAGAGCCCGGTACACGGCCGCGAAGGCCCCCGGCTCGCCGCACTGTGTTTAGCTGCTTGAGTCAGTTCCCTCATTGTATATCGTGCCTGACATGTGGTATCTTAGTCACTGACCTTTTAGGAAGTGCGGGGATCCTCGTATCTTGTCGTTCCTGGCCTGGAGCGCCCGGTACACGGCCGCGAAGGCCCCCGGCTCGCCGCACTGTGTTTAGCTGCTCGAGTCAGTTCCCTCATTGTATATCGTGCCTGACATGTGGTATCTTAGTCACTGACCTTTTAGGAAGTGCGGGGATCCTCGTATCCTGTCGTTCCTGGCCTGGAGCGCCCGGTACACGGCCGCGAAGGCCCCAGGCTCGCCGCACTGTGTTTAGCTGCTTGAGTCAGTTCTCTCATTGTATATCGTGCCTGACATGTGGTATCTTAGTCACTGACCTTTTAGGAAGTGCGGGGATCCTCGTATCCTGTCGTTCCTGGCCTGGAGCGCACGGTACACGGCCGCGAAGGCCCCCGGCTCGCCGCACTGTGTTTAGCTGCTTGAGTCAGTTCCCTCATTGTATATCGTGCCTGACATGTGGTATCTTAGTCACTGACCTTTTAGGAAGTGCGGGGATCCTCGTATCCTGTCGTTCCTGGCCTGGAGCGCCCGGTACACGGCCGCGAAGGCGCCCGGCTCGCCGCACTGCTCTGCGTACTGTTGAGCAGCTTGGAGCAGTTTCCGCGCAGGGATGGCGTGCCAGACGTGTGCGCCGGATTGCTTGGCCGCGCCTATGGCGGTGACGGGCTCGTTCCAGCTTAGTAGGACCTCTTCTATCTCCTGTTAATAAAGTTATTATGTAAAATTATACTTGGATTTGTAAAAGAACTCTTACTTTAGATGACAACTGGGGTCCATTTCTCCAAAGCTTGTAACTTGTAATACAAGCGGAAGTCCCTTTCTAGCAAAAGATTTCGAAAAGTGACATCCGCTTGTATTACAAGTTACAAGCTTTTGAGAAACGGAGCCCTGGTGTTTCAGCTCTGTGGTCAATAACTGCATGCAAACTCTACACAGCGCACCATGTGCGGTTCTAAGATTTAGTTGTGATTGTTGTGAAGAGCGACGAAACTTAGAAATACTTTCTTAAAATAGGTAATTTCGCCAGTAAAATTTAGGTTTATGCAATTGACGCTTTATTATTCGTCATTAATTAGTGACGATTCAGTTACCATAAATTCACTTTTCTTGGCTTCATAAACAGTAGAAATTTCAGAATCTGTGACGAGGGCTGACTTTTACTCATACACGTATTACTTTGATACCGAAAATGGAGAATACGACGAAATTCACAGCCATAACTTTTGTTCACTGACATCGGTGAGTAACGCCATCTGTATCTTGCCAGCCGGATCAGCCGGTCTCACCTGCACGGCATCCAGCCTCCACATCATGTCGAGCGCCAGCTGCGCGTGGTGAGTGTGCTTGCCGCCCAGCGCCAGCAGCTGGCAGGCCAGCGGGCGCGCGTCGGGCAGCGCGCCGCGCCGAGCCAGCGCGCGCAGCCGGTCTCACCTGCACGGCATCCAGCCTCCACATCATGTCGAGCGCCAGCTGCGCGTGGTGAGTGTGCTTGCCGCCCAGCGCCAGCAGCTGGCAGGCCAGCGGGCGCGCGTCGGGCAGCGCGCCGCGCCGAGCCAGCGCGCGCAGCCGGTCTCACCTGCACGGCATCCAGCCTCCACATCATGTCGAGCGCCAGCTGCGCGTGGTGAGTGTGCTTGCCGCCCAGCGCCAGCAGCTGGCAGGCCAGCGGGCGCGCGTCGGGCAGCGCGCCGCGCCGAGCCAGCGCGCGCAGCCGGTCTCACCTGCACGGCATCCAGCCTCCACATCATGTCGAGCGCCAGCTGCGCGTGGTGAGTGTGCTTGCCGCCCAGCGCCAGCAGCTGGCAGGCCAGCGGGCGCGCGTCGGGCAGCGCGCCGCGCCGAGCCAGCGCGCGCAGGCGGCCGGCCGCGCCGCCCGTCACCAGCGCGCGCACGCACAGCGCGCAGCACGCGTGCTGCACCGTGATGCTGTGCCGCGCCAGCGACGCCAGGTACAAGGTCACCACCTGGGAACATCATACAAGTACTCGAAAGAGGCGGCTTAACCGGACGACCCCCGCTGCCACGGATTGAATAGCTTAATTTATTTATTTATTTATTTAAACTTTATTGCACAAAAGAAAAACTTGATGTACAAAAGGCGGACTTAATGCCAGTAGGCATTCTCTACCAGTCAACCTTAGGCATTCGATGTCTCAGACACGCTTCTTTTCGACCCTTTAGTCCGTAATAGTACATAACTTACCAAGGACTGTAAAAGAAAGAAAGCCCGAAATAACACGTATTTGTAACCCGAGCCGCAGGCGAGGGTTGTAAATATGCGATAGAGGGCTTTCTTTTTTACTGCCCGTGGTGACTGCACCATTTTACGTCTCCACCTGGGCATAATGCGAGTTTTACCGTATGCGTAGCGTGCGGTAAAACTCACATTATGTCCAGGTGTGATGAAAATAGGGATTTCCGGCCAACTAGGTATAGATAGACGCATGTTTAAGAAAATGTCGTTGTCGTTAGTGATAATAGGATCAGAAGCACACATCGGTCACATAAAGGCTGTAAGAAAAATACTGGTGATCCGTTTAAGGGCATAATTGGTATAGTATTGAGACTAGAGAAAGATTTTTTCATTTCTCATACTCTGAAAGTGGGTCATTGTTCATCTAAGTGGCCTGCTGAAAGTGGCACATTTCTGATTTAGAGCAGAAAAGTATTTAAAAAAAATTGTATGGTTAATCGAAGTTATATTGGGCAACGGCCTTAACCTATACAGCCATAGTACGATTAATTTTAAATTTATTACTTTTTTATAGACGAAAATATTTGATAATTGTTTTTGATATTATTACAAATAATGTTTAATATAATAAACATAAATTATTTATGACTCGCTTTCAAGACAAGAGGCAAAACTTTGAGAAAAAAGTAAAAATGTTGTTTAAGACACAGATTAAACTACCAGGAATTCGTGAAAAAACCGGCCAAGAGCGTGTCGGGCCACGCTCACTGTAGGGTTCCGTAGTTTTCCGTCCGTCACAGTAAGTGTCCCCACTTAAGAGTTAATAACACCGCTATGTAGGATATGATATGAGAGTTCCACGTACAGCGACATCTATCGGCAAATTAAGTAAACTATTGCGCGCGAGCATAAAGTATGGAAGATGATTTTTATGGGATAATTCTTTATTGCGTGAACCGATTTTCACCGTTTTTACTTTATTTGAAAGCACGTCATTTCATTGTAATTTTGTAGAAATTACAGGTACAATAAACACCTGCTTATACGGTTAAATTACAAACTTAGTTCAGAAATTATTTTGTATTTTTTTTTCAAAAACTATTCATCCTATCAAGTTCAAAATCATTTTCCTAGAAAGTTTTTATAAAGTTCTACTTTTGAGATTTTTTTCATATTTTTAAAACTTATGGTTCAAAAGTTAGAGGGATGGGGGGACGCATATTTTTTTACTTCTGGAGCGATTATTTCCGAAAATATTTACATTATCGAAAAATGATTTTAGGAAACCCCTATTCATTTTTAAATACCTATCCAATAATATATCACACGTTAGGGTTGAAATGAAAAAAAAAATCACTCCCCACTTTACGTATAGGGGAGGTACCCTAATAAAAAAAAAAAATCCACTTTTTATTTTACCACTTTGTCGGCGTGATTGATATACATATTAGTACCAAATTTCAGCTTTCTAGTGCTAACGGTCACTGAGATTATCCGCGGACGGACGGACGGACGGACGGGCAGACATGGCGAAACTATAAGGGTTCCTAGTTGACTACGGAACCCTAAAAAAATGGCTGACATTATGGCGTAAAAAAAGTAAACTGGCGGGAAACCTAAAATAAATAAGTGCAAATCTTTCTTTGGAAGTTCTATTAGCTGTGTTAAATTTCGAAATTATTTTTAATAAGATGAGTTCTAGCGGTTTTTCAATGGATTTAACACCTAATTTTATAAAAGAAGAGGCTCAAGCTGTCATGGAGAACCTTTTACCGACAGTGTCAAAGGAACGATATATGAAATCGTATAACAATTTCATGAAGTGGCGGGGTGAAAAGCGAGTGAAATCCTTATCGGAAAGTGTGTTCCTTACTTATTTCAACGAATTATCAAAGAACCTTCAGCCTTCAACTCTATGGAGCATATTTTCAATGTTAAGAACGGTCATAAGTACAAAACACGACATCAATATAAAGAACTACACCAGGCTGATATCATTTTTGAAGAGGCAGTCAGATGGTTTTAAATGCAAAAAGTCGAAGGTTTTTACTGCGCAAACAATGGCGCACCTGCTGGCGTGCCCAGCATGCCCGTACTCCTGCTCGGAACTTGACCTGAGGGACGCGACGGCCAGGGCTGTCAACACCGCTGCCTTCTGGGCATCCATCGTATAGGAACCGTCGACACGAAAGAAGAAGAAGAAGAAGACTGCGCAAGAAGTAGAAACCTTCTTGAATCAAGCCCCTGATGAAATATATTTGGCAACAAAGGTATGGGAAATCATTACAAATATTATTTAACTTAACGTACACTCAACATAATCTCATCGAGTTTAGGATCGTTATAATCGTCTTGGTGTAGGTATATTTAATGAACGACACAGTCTGTGAAAAAGCTTGTAGGTATCCACAATTTAAATTTAGACAGACATTTCTTAGTAGTTACAGGTGTTGTTTAAAAACCGGCCAAGAGCGTGTCGGGCCACGCTCAGTGTAGGGTTCCGTAGTTTTTCGTCCGTCACAGTAAGTGTCCCCACTTTAGAGTTAAAATAACACCGCCATGTAGGATATGATATGAGCGTTCTACGTACAGCGACATCTATCGGCAAATTAAGTAAACTATTGCGCGCGAGCTTAAAGTATGGAAGATGATTTTTATGGGATAATTCTTTATTGCGTGAACCGATTTTCACCGTTTTTACTTTATTTGAAAGCAAGTCTTTTCATTGTAATTTTGTAGAAATTACAGGTACAATACACACCTGCTTATACGGTTAAATTACAAACTTAGTTCAGAAATAATTTTGTATTTTTTTTCAAAAACTATTCAACCTATCAAGTTCAAAATAATTTTCCTAGAAAGTTTTTATAAAGGTTTACTTTTCAGATTTTTTTCATATTTTTAAAACTTATGGTTCAAAAGTTAGAGGGGGGGACACATTTTTTTTTTACTTCTGGAGCGATTATTTCCGAAAATATTTACATTATCAAAAAATGATTTTAGTAAACCCCTATTCATTTTTAAATACCTATCCAACAATATATCACACGTTAGGGTTGAAATGAAAAAAAAAATCACTCCCCACTTTACGTATAGGGGAGGTACCCTAATAAAACATTTTTTTCCACTTTTTATTTTACCACTTTGTCGGCGTGATTGATATACATATAAGTACCAAATTTCAGCTTTCTAGTGCTAATGGTCACTGAGATTATCCGCGGACGGACGGACGGACGGACGGACGGGCAGACATGGCGAAACTATAAGGGTTCCTATAAGTTGACTACGGAACCCTAAAAAAGTCTGCAACGGTAACAATGTGTGTTAATAAGATTATTATATTGCAGGTGGCACTAATTTTGGGCATAAGCGGCGCATGTAAGTAGGAGCATTGAACTCACGAATCTCACTATGGAAAGCATAGAAAAACACGGCCAATTACATGAAGAGCGAAAAAATTCACTTCATACGTCTACGAACGAAAGTATTCCTTCTCCGACATTTACAGCCCTGCCTATAAATGATACTCAAATATCACAACAAGTATCGAATATTAATATCCCGGGAAAGAATCTTTCTCTAACGTTCAATAATTGAACGAACGAACGTTGTTGTATTAATTTTAAGTAGGGAACTTTATTGCACATTTTTTATTAAATATTTTTATTATACCTGGCTTGTGTTTATTTTCCTCATATTCGAAATGAAAAGTAGAGTGTTTAACTTGGGTGAAAGCACCCATTTCTGCCTCGAACTATTGGCGCTCTCACTTCGTTCGAGCGCCAAAATACCTCGACAGAAATGGGTGCCTTTCAGCCCTCGGTTAACAATCTAATATTTTGACGCAAAAAAAGTCGAACGCACATGGTGATAAGCGATGTGCCAACACTTCCCTCATTAGCCCTCAAATACGGTAAGCGCATCAGAAAAAACGGGTACAGTCAGCATCAAATAGTTAGTAGCAACCAAGTCGCCAAATATATCGGTACAAATCTTTATTTGTATGGCAGTAAGGATGTGTTACGATATATTTGGCGACTTGGTTGCTACTAACTATTTGATGCTGACTGTACAATGGAGAGAAACATAGTGACACCCCCCTGGTATAACAATAAAAAATGTATATGATAATAGTACATTGTGCACCAAGGGTGGGAAGAAGGAAATTACTAACGAGAGTCTATTAGAAGCCCGACGCCGAAGGCGGAGGGCTTCTGATGACTCGAGTTTGTAATTCCCTTCCTGCCCAAGATACACACAATGTTTGTTATTTCTAGCTCTCCAGCCGACACCTGGAAATTCCTTAAATCAATAGGGATAGGAAAATCTCCAAACCATTCAAATACATTTTCTGCCTTTTCTTTGAACGAATTAAACACGCATTTTTCAAAAGGTTCCACTCTGGATCCCTCAGCCCTTTCTAGAGGTATTTCGTACCTTCGCGCCCTCCCTTGTGCTTCTAAAACTACATTTACTTTCACTTCGGCCTCTGATGATGAGATACTAAAAGTAATTGTATCCATAAAGTCTAATGCGTTAGGACATGATGAGTTAAGCAGAGTTATGATTTTGCACATCGCGGAATGCATTGTCCCTGTGATAACCCATATTGTTAACTTTTCTTTACGTTCAGGAATATTTCCCTCTTCGTGGCGCAGTGCCTTTGTTATCCCTCTGCCTTAAGTCCCTAACCCTTCATCGCTCAAAGAGTTCCGTCCTATTTCAATTCTCCCATTTTTGTCCAAAGTCCTTGAAGCTATAGTTCATAAACAGTTAACGTCCTACATTTCTGCTAATCTAATCCTCTCTCCGTTTCAATCAGGTTTTCGTCCAGGACATAGCACGAGAACAGCTCTTATTAAGGTCTTAGAAGACGTAAGGCAAGGCATTGAATCTTCTTTCGTCACTATACTGATCCTTATTGATTTTTCGAACGCTTTTAACGTAGTAAATCACGAATTGCTTCTTGCTGCTCTTAACCAATTAAGTATCTCATCATCAGCGGCCGAGTGGTTTGCATCCTATCTTCGTGGTCGTCGGCAGGCAGTTCGTGCTAATCGAGCACTGTCCGATTGGTGCGATCTGTCTTCCGGTGTTCCACAGGGTGGAATACTCTCTCCGTTACTTTTTTCCATTTTTATTAACCTTATAACCTCTTTCATTCAGTCTTCTTTTCACTTGTATGCCGATGACTTACAGTTATATACTCAGGCTAAAATCGAAGATCTGGACGAGGCTATAGACCGGATTAACGTAGACCTTAATCGTATTTCATCTTGGTCATCTGACTTTGGCATCGGCGTTAATCCATCTAAGTGTCAATTACTTGGAGGTCCGCGCACTGCCTTGGCCTTCGATAACTCACTCCTTAAACCAATTCTCTTTGAGGGTAATGTAATACCGCTCTCGTCGCAGGTAAGAAATCTAGGGCTGATCATTGACCGTGGTTTGACCTGGGAACCCCAGGTATCCGATGTGTGTCGTGGAGTAACTAACACTCTGAGATCGTTATATAGGTTTAAGCACTTTCTGCCAGTAAGTACAAAGACTCTGCTTATTCAGGCTCTTGTCTTGCCTGTCATAGATTATGGTGATGTGTGCCTTACCAATATTTCACAAGGGCTTTTAAATAGGCTGGATAGGCTCCTCAATAGTTGTATTCGATTTATCTACGGTCTCCGGAAATACGACCACGTGTCTGCTTTTCGGCTGAAGCTAAGTTGGCTGCGTATTAGAGAACGCCGGTGTCTCAGGATCCTAACTACGCTCTACAGTACTTTATTTGATCCTGCAGCGCCTGAGTACTTGCGTTCTAAATTTCAGTTTGTTATGGCACAGCCAGGCCGTGAGCTTCGCACCTCCCGTAAATTGTTACTCACAGTCCCCTACCATCGTCCCGGTTCTATGTCCAATTCTTTCGTGAAACAGGCAGTTCGTCTTTGGAATAGTCTCCCTTTCGATATTCGGCAAGCTCAGACTAAATTCTCATTCAAGCGCAAGTTGCGCAAGCATCTTACAGAAAAGTTTCTTAACTAAGGCTCATAGTAGATTAGTAGCAGGTTATATATTATATGTAGTAATGTGTAAATATATATATATATATATATATAATAATTGTATTTATGTAGAATAAATTTATATTTAGTTATACGTAATGTAATTTCGGATTTTAGTTTTCTGATTATTGTTTTTATCTGTTTGGCCTGATGGTTGACTGGTAGAGAATGCCCTCTGGCATTAAGTCCGCCCTTTGTACTTTGTATTATTGTGCAATAAAGTTTAAATAAATAAATAAATGTCTTTCATCACATTTGCGACGAAATAAAAAAATGTGGAATTTTTTTTTTATTAAAGTTCAAAGTAATCGTACAATTAGTACTTATTAATACTGTTCAATATTAAAAGTAAGCCATTAAAACGTTTTCCGAAAATGAATTGGCCTTTTTTTCGATTTTACATTTCAATAAGTTCTCGTAAGCTTGATTATACTTTTCTTTTGACTTTTCTGGAAGCAAATTGACAATATTTCAAAATTTCCAAATTTTATAAATCGAAAACCATTTCGAGAAATACATTTGTAGAACATAAAAACCATTTTTTTTAAATTTTTTTTTCAGTAATTTTTGGAGAAATCACCAAAATATGTGAACCGGAAAATGACGTCACACGGCTGATTCAATACTACCACTATGAAAAAACGTTATCTTCCGGGTTTCCGTTTGACAACTTTGACAATTACAACACTACTGACAGTAACAGGACAGCTGACAGTTAATTCATTCAATTCGAATATTTGCTTGTAATTTACGTTTCCTTGGATTAATTTAATTATCTACGAGTTGCGATTTGTCACGGACTCTGGACTGCTTTTTTCCACGACGACCACAACTCGCTTTCTAACAGACCCCGGATTGCATTCTTCAACGACGACTACGATTTTCGCTTTTTCACGGATCCCGGACTGCGTTCTTCTACGACGACCTGACGATGGAATTCAGGGAATCCTCGGAAAATACCCTGGTTGGGTATTGACCAATACCTCTACAACGAAACGGACACGAGAAACTCAGAAAGATTTGTCAAAGCTGACAGCAGGAGCTTGCCGCGTGTGAGTTTAGAGGTACCGAAGCTTCGTTATCTTCGCGGAGTTCTTATGTACAAACTGGCAAAGGCCTTTATTAAGTGCAGCCTCATGTTCCTTTACTATTTGTAAACGAAAACAGTATAGAAGTGATGCTGACGTCCCAAATCTTCAAGAGTTTCTCCAAGAAGCCAACAATCATAAAATGGATGACTGTTTGTGCGGCTCAACTGTACAATATGTGACATCGAGTTCAGGCTTCATATTTTTTTTGTAGCTTCTACTCGCCAAAAGACAACTCTTCACCAAATTTTAAGTTGCGGAAACGCTTGGTTTGCGAGATAAAAAAATAATCAAAGTTCCATATAAAATCCCGATTTTACACCGCCATGACACAATATTTTGCGTTTCGTTAAACGTGTTGAGAAAAACTAAAACGTGATGATTTGTTTTATGTTCAGTTTTTACATAAATACAGTTTTTTCGACTTATTTGTGAACAATAATAGTTACATGATATTTATTCAATGATTCTTTCAATTTATAAGCATTATTTTGTGGAAAATTGTTGATTAATAATTATCAAAAATGGTACGATTTTATTAAAACGCGTAAAACAAAACGCAAATAGAATTGGCGGGGTCTGTGGGCGGGGGATACGACATGACACTTTGTGAGAACTTTTTAGGTTAGTTCAAAGTAGTTTCAGACAGACTCTAAGGCAGGTCGGTGTAGGTACGACGACGAGCGTAGCGAGGAGGAGTGTTAGGTAGAACTGCGACCCTACAGCGCGCGAGCCGAGCGAGCGAAGCGAGCGTGCCGCGGCAGCGGCCGGCGAAGCGCCAGAACCTAACACTATCACACTCCCCCCCTCTCGTCTGCAAAATATTGTGTCATGGCGGTGTAAAATCGGGATTTTATATGGAACTTTGATTATTTTTTATCTCGCAAACCAAGCGTTTCCGCAACTTAAAATTTGGTGAAGAGTTGTCTTTTGGCGAGTAGAAGCTACAAAAAAAAATGAAGCCTGAACTCGATGTCACATATTGTACAGTCCTTCCTAAAGTACTTATTTTATTAGTATGGACATTTGTCATTTTTAAACCTGTATCCTAAGTAGGTCCTTAAGTACTTTCTGATGACTTGTCAATAATAAGTAAAATATCTTTCCTGTACTTAGAATGTTACTACTGGAGAAGTAAAATTCACCATGTGTTAATCAGGGGAGAAATAAAAGGTATATTATAATAAAATTATTTTAATTTCGTTCAGTTATTCATTAGGCGGATACCTTCATATACCTACCTAGCACATCTGTGGTGGAAACGTGGCCTACTAAAATATACATTTTCACACAATATAATAAACAAACCAACATAATGACACACATCGGCGCAAGAAAAACAAGGTTATTACCCATGGTACCACAGCTTTTGTACCACAGGGGGACCCACGGGTAATTATTTTCCCCGTGGACCCACCCCTATTTTCCCAGTAAGGTCTAGAACGGTTATAGGTAGGTTAGGTTCGTTAGTTATCTTCTAATGGCCGAAGGCCAAACCGCATAGAAACAGGAGCCCCGCGGTATCTTTCGAAGTTAGCGGTTTGATATTTTAAGTTTTGACATTTATCTTGTGCTTCAAATGTCAAACTGTTTAAGCGCACTATGGTCACGCTATGGTTTTTACGTAAATGTCAATCAATGTAACTATTTCAACGTTTTTTTTAGTGTATGAAACACAACATATGACGTCATTTAGCTGATACTTTGACGACTGTTACATACGCCCTTTCTGCCCAAGTAATAATATAAATGGATTTTTCCACTAAAAACCATGGATTTTCGCAAAAATAAAAAAATACGGGTCTCTTAAAATTGTGAGTTCTTTCGGGCCATATAATAAAAAGTAGCACTAAAAAAAATGAAATGTTGTCAATTGTCGTTGATCACTTGAGCCGCACTTAACAATTCCGGTGGTGTTGATTTTAATGCACATCCATCTAAGTCTGATTCTGACGAGGAAGTCATGTTTAGTTATTTTTTTGTGCCTAAACAAGGAAATATGCTTTGAATACAACAATAAAATGAATAGTTTGAGTAGTTTGCGCTAAAAGTGATTGTCAACTTTTTTCAACAAACTCTTCCACAGATAATGCCAAGAACTGCGTTTAGTTTTCAAATCTACACTAACAGATTGTATCTATCGATTTTCAAAATTATATTTTTTAAAAGAATTGTAAAGTCACTGAAGAAAAAGAACATTTTAAATATAATGCAATTAAATGTACTTACCGTATAAGTTTAAAATCCAGTAAAAATGGTATATAGCAAAATTTTCAAGATATAAACCTTGGCGGGAATGAAACCTCCTTAGTCGCAACTGACGTGAAGTTCTATGTATATTTTAAAACTAAACTTTTCCGCCCGTGGGAGGTAAATCGGCCATAACTGCTCTGTAAGCCTGCGTGTAATATCACGAGCAAGTGTGATGAAAAGGTATTTACTAGTTTTAGTTTATGGTGGGAGGTATTTTCGATGAACATTATAGATTCTCATATTTTTCGTAATTTGTTCAAAAACTGCAGTTATAATGTCGTGTTTCATGTCTTTTTTTCGTGTACGAGAGCCATAAACATGTCTCTTACTAGTGGACGTGGTTTCCGAAAATTAGGGTATGGCCTTAATTACCTGCACTAAGTTGTTGTGCGGTTGTAGCAAAGTGCACATGTGTTCTTGTGCAATGAGCACAGGGATGTGCGCGGTGGGACTCCCGACCTCGCCGGCGGTGTTTCGTGCCACTTCTTGGTCCGCCCATCTCCTATGACGAATAGAGAGTATGACACATGTTGAATTATGCAATAAAATTTTAATTTCAGAATTACCAATATATCCAAATAAAGTGAAAATTAAAATCTATTGAAATGGTTTAAAGATACAGTTAGTTGCATAACTGAACCAATGTGCATCACTTTGACATGCTTCTTTCATTATTTCAGAAGAGGCTAGTTATTAAGTTACTATTTTATTATTAATTGGTAACAACGCTAATAAACTTACTGACCTATTATGTTATTGTAGATAAAAATAAACATTTTCTCTATTAGATAATATTTGGTACTGACTCAGTTTTGCACCGACATCGTTAAATGAAGATAAGTCTGATCAATTACGGAAAAAATAAAAACTTTCAGGTTATATTTGTTCGTCTCGGTGTCAGCTATGTATCTATATGAAAAGCCAATTTCGATTAATTGCATTCACAATCTTGATTTTTTTATTCATCCATGATTTTGAACCAAAAACCGTTAAACTACTTTTTTTATTATTTAACCCAATAATAATATTATTCTTTTACACAACCAGGTAAGACAATTAGTTAAAATAGTTCATTATATGCTCTTTAAAATGAGGTGTATGACTTTTATATCACTCACGTATTTATATGGTTATCTCAGAATGAAGTCCGCTACAAAAATTAACTAACGAGAAATTTGTTCGGCCATTTGCCTTGACTCAGTTTTGCACCTGACTATACATCGCCAGTAACTAATTACAAAAATAAGCCTGATTTAAACGATTGATAACTAAAATAATGGTCGTAGAATTCATTACGTTAAATGAGTTACTGAATTGGGAATGCCTAAGAAAAAATGAAATATTGGGAAAAATAAATTAGGTGAAATTATACAGTTTTCGGTATGAAATTGAGAAAAATGTATAAGTCGGAAGAAAATAATTTGTGAAGCAGTTTTGTACCCAAGGATTAATATTTTACGTTTAGAACTTTTATGTAAATTTGATTGTTATCAAATTATTTACATTTTACTAAGGTACTAATATTGACTCAGTTATGCAACTAACTGTATCATGCTTCAAAATTTCAAAATTTTAAAATTTTTGAAAGTACGAAATAAAATAAAAACAATGATGCTATTCGATTTTTAACATTTTACTGTTAAATAAATTGTATGGTAACCATATACATAAACGCAACATTTCACTGTAAAAATAGCAATTTCATAATTTTTTCATACTTTAAACAGGGCGACTATATGATCGTGACGTCACTTTTGCACGTCATTTTGTTAGGAGCGTTTCGAGAAACAAATGCAAATCTCAGACTTTAAGTCTAATTTCTGACTTCTGTGTTGCTTTAACCCCATTGGCCGCATATAGACATTTGATCCTCACAACAAAACGAACCGATTGATACCATACATGAAAAAAATTCACCATGCCTATTGTACAATGTCAATAAGGCGCTTTAATGATTAAAGTTAAGGTTCCTTTTAATTTTACAAAGAAGCATCATTAGCAGACATCGAAGTCGCGGTGGCAATAACGTCAATTAACTAGGGACTTCCTTCCGATATAAAATTTATCGATAACTGAATGCTTATTTGGAAGTGACATTTCATATTAGCTGTAAAGTTTACAGAATAATTGAAAATTAACTAAAATGTGATGATTAGGTACAGTCAGCATCAAAAGTAGCTACGCAAATGAAGGTGTCAAAAGTCCTTATTGCCTTTAAATAAAGACTTTTGACGCCTTCATTTGCGTAGCTACTTTTGATGCTGACTGTACTACCCGTCAATGTTACCAATATAGGAGTTTTTAGGACACTTTTTAGGAATTTTAAAATTCAAATAAAAATCAACCTTTACAACTAAATATTTTTTTATCAATTTCCATGCAAAGTAAACTAAAACCTAGAAGTGCATTACATTATTTTCATTTAATCAATTATGAACCTTATATTAGTAATAAGTTACAAAATATAAAACTTTCGTGAGACTCTAACATATTAAAAATATTTATAACGGGTTATACTACGTCGGTGGGCAGTGTGGACGTGCCTTTAGCAAGTGACGTCGTTAGTGTAGTGTGCAAACATTTCGGCAATAGTGAAGAAGTGAACGAGGGTAGATCTGCCACAACACCGCCGACGCCGCCGCCGCCTCCCACCGCCAGCAGCAGGGCACACCGCGCGCAGGCGCGTAGTAGCCGTCGCGGAAGGCAGCTCGTGAAAATGGTCATCGTAAATTGACCGAAACATGTCGAGCAAAAATCGACTTAAATTACGTGAGTAACCCGTTATAAATATTTTTAATAAGTTACAAAATTTTTTATCTTGTGTTTAGTACTTCAAATATCATACAAATAGATGGGAGAACGAGATCTATTATTTATAATTTATAAGTTACGGCCTTACGGTGTATGGAAATTCGGCCTTATCACATAACATCAAACACAACAACCATGACTAATAAACAAACATACCTATATTATGACCTTATCAACATATAAGACTACAATAAGTCAGATTTATTGGGAACGAAAAACTGACTTTCTCTGTCATATTTTAAACATAAGTATATTTATAGTCGGTGAGTTTCCTTATAAATGTAGTACCTTGAAATCGTGAGAATCCATTACGATTTTCTACCGATATCGTATCAGCAATCAGTTGGTGTAATACCATAGTCCTTTTAATGCCAAATGACTTGTGTCAAATGAAACTGTTAGAGGTCACAGTCTATAATAAGGAACCCTTTTTATAAGGATTCAAACAACACTGCCTCGCAAACAGAGCACTTAAGATTTTTTTTAAATGTTTGCAAACCAAAAAAATAATAGTACGTAGCGTCACAAACGTGGCACCGGTCTCGTACACGGACGTAATTTTTGATCAAATGTTCTTCAATAATATCAATCGCATTGTAAAAGATATCTCGTTTTAGTTGAAGTGGCAGGTCCAAACCGGATATATTTTCCTTCAAAACGACAATCTAAAAATAGGAAATCAATTTAAAATACTTTCAAATCTCCTTATTAAATAACTAAAACATTGAAACAATAAACTTTACGTAATTTTAATGGCAGCATACTTACTAGGTCTAATAATCTTAATGGTTCTAATGTTTCTTGAATGTCATCGTCTTCGTGAATATGATTGTCATTCACGTAATTCATGAACTTCTTGATTAATGTAGAGACAATCACTTTTTGAGACAATTCATATAACGTAATATTAAACATTTTTAATATTTAGAGGGCACATTAATATTTTTAAACAATAAATTTACATGCACAATAATGTTTATCTACACTCATACTGTAAGTACTCTAAATTGCGTTCAAAAACCGTAGACAATGACAAGCATTACAACAAACGATTTAACTATGATAAGTTTCTTATCTGCGGCAGTAATGTAATTTTAACGTTGCATGCTCAAATATTGTTCAGCAATGAGTTTCAAATTTGGAACATCGAATTTGATAACATAATGTTACCGCCATGGCCAACTCGATTGGTCCCGCAGTCCCGCGCGACCGCCGGCACAATCGAGTTGGCCATGACGGTACAAAATGGCGGTCATTCTATGGTTTCCGAACACTTAATTTAATATATATAATATGAGTGTAGATAAAGCAGTGTATGCAACTGTACGTAATTAGGCCTTAAAACACTCGTGTGATCTTATTATGAAATTCGCCTGCGGCTCATTTCATAAAACCACACTCATGTTTTAAGGACCCTTATTACGTAACAGTTACATAAACTACTATTAAACATAATCTTACACTTGACAGATCTTTTTCTTTTGATATGATTTGGTCTTGTATAAAAAGGTTGAATTGTTTCAATTCATTCTATTTTCATAATAACTAATTAATATTTTTTCAGCATTTTCTGGTGTAAGACGTCTACGTCTTGGAGAAAATATCCATTTTAAATAGCTGAATGATTTTTCAACCTCGACCGATGTAATATGGGTAATATAATGGGTGCAAAATTAATTTTTTTTAAATGCTTCATTGTTGCTAATCTGTTTCCTGGGGATATTTCAACATCCTCGCCTTTATTTAAATTATTTATTTTAACCATAGTATTAAATCCAATATTCTTCTTAATAATTTGATTAAATTTATCATAAATGATTCTACCTTTATTGTGTAAAAATACTGTCGACAGCTTTCTTTTTAAGTTATTCACTATGTTAATACTTGCGTCTAGTGTCAAAATTGGGGATTGCAGTGCTGTAATAGATGTTTGAATCGTACATAAACGTTCAGCAATGAATTTTAGATCCTCGTGTATATCAGGTGCATTTAATGAAGTTTTGGCTTTACGAATTGATGAACAACCAGATTCATTGAACGTATCAATTACTTCTTTAATTTCATTATGGTATTTAAAATAGTAATGTGCAGCTTCCAACCATGTGCCCCATCTGATAATTGTTGGTTTTGGTGGTAGTGGGATATTAGGTAACAACCTTTTAAACGTGTTAATCCTTTTTGGTGACTTGAGGAACACCTTTTTCACAATAGATATCAAATCATTGACGCGAGGAAATAAACTTCGCACTTGTTCTGCAACCCTGTTAATACCGTGTGCTAGACATGTCACGTGGGTCATGTTACAGAAAACGCGGCTTAAATTTTTCCCAGCTTTAACCATATAAGGCACGCCATCAGTAAACATCGGTATCAACGTTCTATTTTCATGGCACCCGGTAGGGATAGCAGAAAAATAAATACATTCGAATATTTAATTTTTAATAATATTTATTTTCATTTAAATTTAATTATGATGCAGCTAACTTAAACTTTAATTTAGTCGCAGAAATACTTCGAAATCTTTGCCATAAACAAAAAAAAAATCGTAAATCTTTGCCATAAAGAGTTTGTTTGACTCAAAAAAAAATTTCGTAACGCTCTTTCAGAACTTCAAGCAAAAAAATATTTCGAGAAACGTGTGAAAACATTCCTCTTTCGCCCCGACGAGTGTAGTTAAAGATGGGGCACATGGATAAATGCTGCCTCATATTATCACTATTCACAAACATTATGTTCAAATCGTTGTTATCGACGCTTTAAATCCGCGTGAATCAAGTGCAATATAGCTAAAGTAAAGAATTTTTTCCGCAACCGGGAAACTGAATGTTGAGTTACTATTCGTGGATAAACACTTTAGTATAATTGCTAAGTATGAATAATTGTTTTAAGGTCCCAAACTGAGCTCTGTAGATACAATAAAAACAATTCATTGGTTGCAAAAAATATATTAAAATTACACCAAAAGGACTGACAACTTTATCTAAAATTAAATAATATTTTAAAGAAAATCCGTGTTAATAACACCATACAAATTATCAAAGAACTGTCCAACAGAAAATAAGTTGAAATACCAGCAAGTGTAATAGTATAATGTGTGCAATATTTTTATTATTTGACTAACCTTCCCTAACCTCAGTGAGTGTGGAAAGGAAAGGTATTTTGTTTATTTATCTAATCAAAGGTTAACAGCAAAATCCACGAAACACATTTTTATTTTCGATGGAGCGCACATTTTAGCATCGTCGACTATTTTAAAATGAAAGATTGAAGTTACTCGATTATATAGTGGCAGCAAGTTGTAACACATTCTTCGAACAATTCCTACTGGCTTGCCTATTTTGAGCACTCGTAGAAAAAGTTTTGTATACAATAGTGACATAATTAAGTATGTCACGATGTATAAACTACTATTTAGCGTCTTTTTTTTAGTAAAAAAAAGAAATGTTCAAAATACTAGATATATTTGTTTGTATTTGTTTTTCTGCAAACCGTACTTTGCCATGAAATTTGAACGTTGATACCGATGTTTAGCCATCAGTTAACAACAGTAAAACTTTGTGAGACTGGTTTGCACCCAATACATTTTGAAGAGACTCTATAACTAATTGCGTTATTGTATCACTATTTGTCCAACGCAATGCCTTACTTGCAATTAAATGTGGCCTGCTCGGTTCGTCTTCAAGTTTACCAACTAAAACATTTGCAATTTGTTCTCCTTTCGCATTAGTCGTTTCGTCAACGGTCACATATATATATTTGTTTGAAATTTCAGAGCGTATATTTTGCATGGATTCGTTATACACTTTCGGAAGATAATGCTGTCTTATATATGATTCCGAAGGTATGGACGAATTCTTGTATTTTCCGTTGATACAGTTCTGTATAAATAAACAAAAATTTGGATTATCTAATTGATGCCAGGCAATGTTACATGTTACCAAGAATTTTGTTAAGTCCATATAAAACGAACGATTTTTCATGTGGGTGCCTTTAATGTGTGTTTCACTATTCAAATGCTTCTTGACATTATATTTCTTAGCTACGAGGCTTATCTCACATTTAGTACAAAATATCTTAGATCCACGTATGCGTAAATCCGGAGAGTTTTTTAGCCAAGAACGTAATAAATTTTCACGACACTGTTTTTTAGGTGGCATTTTACGCGTAATATTAATTCCATCGATTCTCTGAGCGGACAAGATTGTCATATTATGTCAATGTCACGTCTTATACCTACATCCATAAAGTATGAAAACCGTTATCTTCCTTAATCGACCTTTACGGACTTCAATCTTCATACTGTATAAATTATACAGTTTAATAGGTATTGCAAGTTGCATATTAATAACATACGTCATCTCATAGTCATAACATAACTATTGTCATAAGAAAGTCCAATTTATCGATGAAATAATATCGCGTGGAAGTCCCTAGCAAAATTTTATTCGTGCCACCGCGACTTCTATGTCTGATCATTAGAATTCTTAATTTTGACAATACTCGCAAGGTTTTAATGATATATGTAGTATCGTTTTTATACAAAGTATGTACAGTGGCCATCACATATATCGGAGCGGCCAAGGTACTCAAAAATATCTGATCATGTATTTTATCGCCTTGACAATAGAGGCGTTGTTCAGATATTTGTGACCACCTTGGCTGCTCCGATATATCTGATGGCGACTGTAGCTGCTGGTAATTTTACACGCCGATATAGTTCCTTTACAAATCCGTCAAATTCAATGTGCTGTGTTTATTTACAACCTAATTATAATAACAAAAGGTTTATTATCGCATGTAGCTGTACACTGCATTAATTTTGTCGAAGCCCTTAGACAGCTGAACTAAGTATGTGGCTGGACTGGTAACTTACTGGTATTAGATGCTTTACTTATTCTATTTACAACCTTAATATGAAAAAATAAGGTTAATTATCGCATGTACCTGTACACTGCATTAATTTTGTCGAAGTACTTAGACAGCTGAACTAAGTATGTGGCCGGATTGGACACCAATCTAAGATGCTGAAGATGATGTCCTTGCCCTCTGTTCGTCCGGACTGGTAGCCAACTGAATCTAGATGCTACAGTTAGTATATTTACAATCTTAATGTGAAAATACAAGGTTGATTATCGCCTGTACCGTACCGGTACACTACATTAAGTATGTGTGTAGTTAGACTGAACACAAGAGCATTCAACCAACCAGAGTCGCCATTGAGAGGCGTTCCCCTCTGCCGAAAACATATGACCGGCGGTTATACATTACGTCATTTATTGTATGGACTGACGTTTATCTGACGTGGCTATTTGTACGTTACGTATTTAGTTATACGTAATGTAATTTCGGATTTTAGTTTTCTGTTTGCTACCCGTTCCCCGCACTTTTGTTTTTATCTGTTTGGCCTGATGGTTGACTGGTAGAAAATGCCCTCTGGCATTAAGTCCGCTCTTTGTACTTTGTATTATTGTGCAATAAAGTTTAAATAAATAAATAAATAATAGCCATACATTTAACGTTCCCCTCCCCCGCAACAATCGGCAGACTTTGTTTGTATAGAAAATGACAGACATGGCTACTCCAGGTTGAATGCTCTTTGAGTCCGAGATGCTGTAGATGGTGTCTGCCGCCTGACCGTCGAAGCTGATAACCACTGAATCTAGATGCTATAGTTAGTCTAATTACAACTTTATTGTAATACAATAAGTTTCATTATCGCCTGTACCTGTACACTGCATTAATTTTGTCGAACACCTTAGACAGCTGAATTAAGTACGTGGCCGGACTGGACCATCTGTTATAAGATGCCGTAGAATGGTGGCCTTGCCGTCTGTCCGTTTGGACTGGTAGCCGACTGATTCTAGATGCTACCGTTAGTCTATTTAAAACCTTATTGTTATATTATAAGGATGATTATCGCCCGTACCTGTACACTGCATTAATTTCATGGAACACCTTAGACAGCTAAACTAAGTATGTATGTAGTTAGACTGAACACAAGTCCAAGACTTAGAGCATTCAACCAACCGGAGTCGCCATTGACAGGCGCCCTCTGCCGAAAACATATGACCGGCTGTCGTACATTACGTCATTTATTGTATGGACTGACGTTTATCTGACGTGGCTTTTTGTACGTTACGTACTAATAGCCATACATTTAACGTTCCCCTCCCCCGCAACAATCGGCAGACTTTGTTTGTATAGAAAATGACAGACATGGCTACTCCAGGTCGAATGCTCTATGAGTCCGAGATGCTGTAGATGGTGTCTGCCGTCTGACCGTCGTAGCTGATAACCACTGATTCTAGATGCTCTAGTTAGTCCAATTACAACTTTATTGTAATAATATAAGGTTGATTATCGCCCGTACCTGTACACTGCATTAATTTCGTCGAACACCTTGGACAGGTGAACTAAGTATGTGGCCGGACTGGACACCACCTGTTCTAAGATGCTGTAGAATGGTGTCCTTGTCGTCTGTCCGTTTGGCCTGGTAGCCGACTGATTCTAGATGCTACCGTTAATCTATTTACAACCTTATTGTAATTCTATAGGGATGATTAACGCCCGTACCTGTACACTGCATTAATTTCGTCGAAGACCTTGGACAGCTGAACTAAGTATGTGGCCGGACTGGCCACCAACTGGTCTAAGATGCCGTAGATGGTGTCCTTGCCGTCTGTCCGTTTGGACGGGTAGCCGACTGATTCTAGATGCTACCGTTAGTCTATTTACAGCCTTATTGTAATACTATAAGGATGATTATCGCCCGTAACTGTCCACTGCATTAATTTCGTCGAACACCTTGGACAGCTGAACTAAGTATGTGGCCGGACTGGCCACCAACTGGTCTAAGATGCCGTAGATGGTGTCCTTGCCGTCTGTCCGTTTGGACGGGTAGCCGACTGATTCTAGATGCTACCGTTAGTCTATTTACAGCCTTATTGTAATACTATAAGGATGATTATCGCCCGTACCTGTACACTGCATTAATTTCGTCGAACACCTTGGACAGCTGAACTAAGTATGTGGCCGGACTGGCCACCAACTGGTCTAAGATGCCGTAGATGGTGTCCTTGCCCTCTGTCCGTTTGGACGGGTAGCCGACTGATTCTAGATGCTACCGTTAGTCTATTTACAACCTTATTGTAATACTATAAGGATGATTATCGCCCGTACCTGTACACTGCATTAATTTCGTCGAACACCTTGGACAGCTGAACTAAGTATGTGGCCGGACTGGCCACCAACTGGTCTAAGATGCCGTAGATGGTGTCCTTGCCGTCTGTCCGTTTGGACGGGTAGCCGACTGATTCTAGATGCTACCGTTAGTCTATTTACAGCCTTATTGTAATACTATAAGGATGATTATCGCCCGTACCTGTACACTGCATTAATTTCGTCGAAGACCTTGGACAGCTGAACTAAGTATGTGGCCGGACTGGACACCAACTGGTCTAAGATGCCGTAGATGGTGTCCTTGCCGTCTGACCGTCGAAGCAGCAATGCTACTATGTCCGATATCTCGTCTTTTGGCACCTAAATAATAAAAAATATAGTTACGATTAACAGTAACTTTTTTGCTGTCTGTTTAAATGTATATAAAAACAATTAATTATAAAAGCGAGTGAAGATCTGAGATTATTTTTACAGCATTACTTATAGTCACTGTATTAAAAAATAATATAATATATTATAGTACGGTGCAGTGGCAGATGTACAGTATCAAAATAGACGTATAATTAAAAATCTTCTTCGTAACCTACAAGATGTATTTAAGTGGCAACCGAGCGTTAAAACGGTTAAAAAACATGTTAAAAACGGTTAACATGAGGCCTATGTTACCCGAGCCATAATAACGAATCGATTGACACCTTATTCACCGAAATCGGATTAATAATTTGGGCGCTACGGAAGAACATACGTAAATACAAACATATACATAGACTGCTAAAATTAGAAGTTATTATAACCCTTCCTTTTAGCTTCCCCGTAGTCGTACACATGTACTTAATGAATAAGACTAAACGATTCATTTGTCACGAAATCACGACTCAGCGTGGTGCTAGCCTGGAGGGCCAGCGCTGGTCTTCCGTCGGGGCCACATGTGGGTGAGGCCACGGAGATAATACATTAAATTAAAGCAGCAAATAGTTACCATTTAAACTAAAAAGTTAAAAACACGACAGTTATACAAGTAATGCGAAAACAAAACAAAATAAAAAAATCTAAAGTACACAGAAAATTGCGCAATAGAATTGAGTATCAATATATACTTGTTTCTGAACGCGACCATTCAAAAAGCATACTCACAGCATGGGCCAGCCCGGATGGAATGAGTTTGACGCGCCACAGACAACCCAGCCGTGCATCGATGATGTAGTCCGGCTGGAATACTACCCAGTTTCCTGAGTCTGTTAGATTATACCGTTTAAGAATATATATTTTACAGACGTTAACATTTAACATTGATGATATACATTGGAAACAGATGTCCATTACAAATGGAAAAAGTTAAGTAAAGGGACTTTGCAAATATTTTCAAAACCCCCCAAAAGTGGCCAAAATATTTTTTTTTACTATTTTTTCGGAACTCAGTATCACTTTTATGAACATGTGCCATGGGCCTTATCTTTGTATCACGTAACGTAGCAGATCATACGGTCTCCGCCGGTACTACTAGTAAGCATTGTGTTTTTACGAAAATACCCCCTACTCATAGTGTTGTGTTCCTGCTGGTGAGTAAGGTTGCCAAAGAGCTCAAAGAGGACCCAGTGAGTTGACCATACGGGACCCTCTTGTTCCTTTAGTCGTCAATATAGTGAGTCCTCCTTTTTGAGGGTCGGCAACGCGCATGTGACACCTCTGGAGTTGCAGGCGTCCATAGGCTACGGTAGCTGCTTACCATCAGGCGGGCCGTATGCTTGTTTGCCATCGTCGTGGTATAAAAAAATACCAAGTGAATTTACAAGGGTACACAATACACATAGGACAGAGCCGGCCGGCCAAGGCGTTGCCGTGATAGACTTTGCAAACTTTATAGATACGAGTATAAAACGAATATAAAGGATACACATAGGACAGAGCTGGCCGTCGACGCGCGCGGGCCGCATGGTGTGCGCGGGCGCAACTGGGATGTGCACGGTAGCGTTGCTGCCTCCCAGATACTCTATCTTAGCATCCTCCATGATGTCGAAGATTTGAGAGGTTTGGCTTGACTGGAATAAAAAATGTCTATTAATTCTAATTTAAAAAGCGCGCTTAGATAGCGCTGCATGCGATTAAAAAAATGTCTCTTTGGAAAGTTTGGATATGTCAAATCCGTACTCTATGGTAGTCTCTTAACGTATGTAGGCGTCAAAAGAAAGACAGGTAGACTATTAATAATTTGTGGTATGCTGAGTCAATAATATTCCATCACAGCGCTATCAATTTTAGTTGTCAAAAAAAAACTGTTTAACTCGTAATTGCAGTGAAGGAAATGAATGTGTATATTACATATACTTACATAATGTAATATTAAATAGTTAAAAACTGTTCTACGATTCAGGGTTTCCCCCCATCTATCGACGCGGATTCGGCAAAATCCGGTGGAAAAAAGCTTTACGTCCACGCAATAAGAGCTAACAAGACACGGTTCCGCTCGGATCGGCTCTGCCGACGCCTGCCGACGCGTCGACTTTTTCGCTCCTATTGCGTGGACATATAGTAGATTGTTTGACAAGGGTCTAAAGTAGGCTATATTACCACGGGGTGGTTATTTTCCCGACCGAAGTGAGGGAAAATAGTTCGAGTGGTAATATGGCTTTTAGACCAGAGTAATGCATACTATTTTTCACTTAGATTGCGAGAAAATAAAATAAAAATACTTATTATTTACGCAAAATAACTAAACTAAGGTGAAATTATGGTTTAACTTGACGGTCTTTTAATTTTTTTAACTTCTTTGACATAGATACAAAATATAAACACCGCGAATAAATGCCACAGACAACGGTATAATTAGCTCTTTAAACAGTTTAAACACGCTTTAAAGCGCTTCCAAAAAATTAAAATCTCGATTCTATCTAAAAGGTCGATTTTAACATTGCTGTATTTTGATTGGTTGATATTAAATACATTTTTTTTTTAAGAACTTAAATTATTTACATAGTATACGCACCAAAAAAGTATCTAGCGTTCCGATTAACTTCGATATGTGTTGTGATTGGTAAATTTAATATGGTGAAGTGTTCCGATTGGTCAATTTAGAATGTTTTGTAAATCATAAATATGTATACATATTAGCCCTAGAGGCTAAATGTACTACTTTAGTCCGCCTTGGTAAGCATAATATGACACACTTTTTGAGCATGAGAAGTGAAAAAGCTTTTTTCCACCGGATTTTGCCGAATCCGCGTCGATAGATGGGAGGGAATTCCTAATCACTCTGATAAGTTTGAAAGTACAACGGTATATGACCTGCGCCTTGCAGGCCTATTATGGTAGCGTAAAAGCGAGTTATAAAGTGACAGGTAGGCGGCAACTCAACTCATTGCACATGACATTGCTAAGCCGCGACAACACGCCGCCGGCGACGCGATTTCATATTTTGGACATACTTACCGTAACAATAAATATCAAATTCTAAGGAAAATAATAGAAGGCAAATAGAGGGCAAAAGAAGTAGAGGAAGAAGGAAGCCAGCCTGGATGGATAATATTAAAAACTGGACTCATATTAAAGACGCTGCCAACCTGAGCAGAATGGCACAGGATAGGAATACGTTCCGAGAGATGGTCGCCGACGTCCTATGACGTCACATGGCACGAGAAGAACAGTGGGACACTCTACCTATCTAATAAAATTAAATAAAGTTTTTTTAGGGTACCTGATGATGAACAGCAACAAGGTTATCCAGCACACTGACAGCGAAGCGCCCCGCGAGCCCTGTTCGTAGCACCCTCGTCTGCCCCATACCAGTTACCGGTAGTAGCCACAACTGGAATTCAGTAAAATGTATAATAATCAAATATTTTCCAACTGAAAAAAACTTGCGAGGAAATTGCCGCGCGAGGCAGCGCGAGTGTGGACGTGCCTCGCCCGAGGCATTACGGCAGAGCATGCGCTTGCCTCGGCTGAGGCACGGCCACACTAGCCGAGATGCCTCGCGAGGCGGTGCGTCAGGTGTGAACACGCCTAAAAGGTATTTGTTTCTTTTCCATTATCATTAGTTAATATGTTAATACAATGTCCAAAATGTCGCACGTCTTCCAAGCCCCCAAACTCTGACGTGTCTTATTTGTTTCATTATCAAAGGAAAAAATACGTGACCAATATATAATGACGTTACGCTCAAGGATGATATAGATATGGATGGACAATACCCATAAAAAATCGCGTTCTCTTTTCAGGTTAAAGCACTAGTGTCATCTATCGGTCACACCAGACACTAAATCCTAGTTTCTAATACTTTGTTCGTCGCTTAACGCTGACAGAATAACTCGACTCCCGACTCGACTGATGGCGCTGTGGCACTGTGTACCGAAAACAGACGTATAGCCTGAACGCGATTTTGTATAGGCATTGTCAATCCATGTCTTAATCATCCTTGATGCCTATACAAAATCGCGTTCCTCGAACCTTCAGGCTATACGTCTGTTTTCGGTACGAAGTGTCACAGCGCCATCTGTCGAGTCGGAGTCGAGTTAATGTGTCAGCGTTAAGGGGCGGATATATGACAACATCGTTTTAGACCTCACTTAGAACATGGAATTTGTATAGTTAATGCTACGTATTCGCAATAATATGAATGTCTACGTATTCATAAAGAAACCGTGCAGAGGCTCCAATTGATATTTTATTTTTTATTAGCTTTGATTATCTATAAACCGACTCCAAAAGTACCAAAATATCAAAAAATGGCGTTCCGTTAGAACACGTCGCAATACAATGTTGTCTTCGACAGTGGTTCAAAGGTTATGTTATTTTGAAAGCCAGATAACTAGACTAGTGCATCAGGGCATATTCATATTTTTCATCATAAAGACAACAAAGAAATTGAAACTTAAATATAAACTTTTGAAAAATTCCCATACATTCGCCATATCAGTCAAATTGTCATTGTGACACAGATGCCCGACGGGCCTCGTCGCAGGCGGACGTCTTGTTGGATGAGCAGCCATGACGTTTCATTTTGGCATTTATTTTGACAGAAAATCGTATAAGTACACAAAAAAGGATACCAGTAGCTAGATTGTATTCAAAATAAGTAGGGAAAATATTTAGTGATCGTGAGTCCTATTAAATTCGATTTTTTATATTTACACGTCATAATAACCCAAGTAACACATCAAAGCAGTATAACGGCCGTCTTACAGCATATCTGTATGCTTTTAGCATTTTCAGTTCGTTTTATAGTAGCATTATAAACGTTTATAGTGCTGATATAGGTCTTAAATGGGCACGAATTACCCAGCTTGAGGTCCTATACAGGTCATTTAATAGCATTACAGGCGCAATATGTCTGCGCTATTAGCATTATCGTTGTCATGGAAAGTGCCAATCGCATTAAAGAACCATTAGTACGCTCTATTAAGTTGCCAACTGCATTAAAGAGGCATTAATACGGCCAAAAAACTTGCTAATCGCAGTAAAGAAGCATAAGTACTCTCGATTAACTTGCCAATCGCAATACAAAAGCATTATACTAGCATAAGAGTGTAGTAAAATAAACCTTACGTCAATGCAAAAACGTCTCTAACACCGACGGAACAAATGTTATAATACAATGAACGTTGTGATTTAACTACTTTGTCTCGCAATATAAAATGGACGAAGACGGTACAAAAAACTGAATGAGTGACACGTCATATTTGTTTTCATCCTAACAAAATTTATAAAAGTTTTTGAGACTTTTACGTTATTATATCCTTCAAATATTACTGCGCAATGTAGTTTACTGTAAATGTGTATATAAGTTTCATTGAAAATTTTCACGCGCCTTTGATTTATTGTGGTTTTGCTATAAATATTATAAAAAGATATGCGTCAAATAAACAAAACAATTGTGTCATCCTCGCACAGTGTTTTATGGAAGCCAAAAAAGTGACATCCTCATTTTATTTCAAATTACTATAGTTTAGAGCATTACAAAAGCGAGACTAAAACTCCCATGTTTCTAATATGTGTAGTTTTTGAGAAATAAATTTTTGAATGTCTTGTTTCTGACGCACGGAAATAACGAAAAATAGAAATAATTTAAAAGATATTACATGGACTGTTTGTTTCGCCAAGGTGTTCGACAAAACATTCAAAGACATACATTTAAGAGCAATTACTACCTTACTAGATACATTTGTTACAAAGATATTAATTGTTTTATTCATTTTGGTTTTTATTTTTTTCCTTCCATGTCGCGCCGTAGTAGGTCGCAATATTGGTATGAGAGCTTCATTATTATGTGTTCTATCTATTCTATTTTTTTCAAGACCTAATTCCGTGGAACATTAAAGTAATCACCTAAACACTTTATATCCGGGTTACCCGGCCTCTAGGGTTGACACTTCGGTATTTTTAATTTTATACGCCGTTGTTTCCGGGATATCTATAATTCTTGGTTTTGATAAGAGTTTTGAGTACATATGCAAAGAACTAGCCAAAAAATATGTTAAAAATTTCGAATGGTGTCTTACCACAGTGACTATACATAAACTATTGGTCCATGGAGCTGCGATAATACGAAACTCGTCTGTTCCAATTGGAATGCTCTCCGAGCAATCATCAGAATCTCGTAATAAATATTGGCGTCACGATAGAGAACACCATACCAGCAAATCAGATCGAACGAAAACCATACATTATAAACCTGTAAAAAATAAGACCCTTTTCTGAGGCTGGTTTTGATTATAAGACCATGGATTATTGTGTGTTTATCACAGATATTTCCCGAGTTCTGCATGTATTCTATGTATTTAAGTATTTATCTATGTCTATATATTATATACATCGTCGTGTAGTACCCACAACATAAGCCTTATTGAGCTTACCGATGGACTAGGTCGATTTGTGCAAGATTATGCGTCTAAGGTGGTTTAAATGCTTTATGTATCTTAAAATTTACAACATATCTATCCTTTATCGTTAAAACTTCTCAGTAATTTGAGTGATTTCAGAACTCAAAAGTTTTACTTAAAGATTGTAGCTCCTCGCATATCTCATGTCAAGGAAATGATGTAATATTTTTCATCTTATGACTCTTACTAAAGTATGTGGGGTACCTTTTTAAAAGTATTACCTACTTGTTTATGTGCAATAAAGTGATACATACATACATACACCGATTTTAGGCTTTCGAAGTGCGATTTCGATATGTGTATTGTACACATGATTTTATGATATCTGCAATAATTAAATATGTCATAGTAATTACATCCATACTAATATTATAAACGGGAAAGTGTATGTGTTTGTTTGTTTGTTTGTCCGTCTTTCACGGCAAAACGGGGCAACGAATTGACGTGATTTTTTAAGTGGAGATAGTTGAAGGGATGGAGAGTGACATAGGCTACTTTTTGTCTCTTTCTAACCCCCCACTTCCCTAAAATGGGGGGTGGAAGTTTGTATGGAGCATTCCGGGGGGCAAAGGGGATCCGTGTTACCCCGAATTTAACGCGAGCGAAGCCGCGGGCAAAAGCTAGTATAATAATAATAATAAGCCTGGGCCTTGCTCCGTTGCCGGCGGCACCCTAGGTTAGGTTTTTTATAATGTTTTTATTGTTTTTGTATGTTTTAGATGTATTTTTATATTTTACTTTTGTAAAAATATTATAAAAACCTAATCTAAGAAATTAATGAAATAAAGATATTCTTTATTGTGCACCATAAAGTAGAAATAAACAAACAGAAAATCAAAATTAAAACTAGGTAACAACAGGCGGTCTTATCGCTTAAAAGCGATCTCTTCCAGACAACCTTTGGGTAGCTGGAGACTAAGTACATAAAACAATGAACGAGATAAAACAATGAATGATGATGATGATATGTATGAGTCTGCAAGTGTGTTTGAGCCATTTAAATACATTTTCTCAAACATACTCCGAAATGTATGCGTTAATGTCACGAAATGAAGACATGAAGTTGCTCATTTATGGCTCCTTACATTGCTTCTTGACCTGGGCCAAGAAGTAATGTAGGGAGTTATTATGAAACGTACATTATTGTCCGCTGCTCTAACTTTTTAAATTTGCTCACTAAGATTAGACTGACAAAGGAAATATTACATACAGCCAACGACCACTCTCTCTGTAAGCATACTTGCGACATTAAAATTAAGAAAGAAAAAACAAAATCTATATATGTATAAGCGGTTATACATGGTGTTCAAATAGCTTTTTCAAATGTCAAGTTTAAAAAATAAAATAGGCGGCAATTTAAACGTTTTTTTACATTGTTTGAGAAAAGCACTATACAATCCTTGGCCGAAACAGGGATTGCAGGACTCGCTTTATCCGGAATTGTCTACCGCATTCTCGTCCTTAAATCCCTCACTTCACGGCCTCTGCAGTAATGTACTATTTTGTAAGGGATTTAAAGTAATTTGCTATTTTTAGGGTTCCGTACCTCGAAAGGAAAAAATGGAACCCTTATAGGATCACTTTGTTGTCCGTCCGTCCGTCTGTCAAGACCCTTTTTCTCAGGAACGCGTGGAGGTATCAAGCTGAAATTTATATCAAATACTTAGGTTTACTGTCCCTTAGAGCTGTGAAAAAATCAAACTTCTAAGCCAACGCAATCAAAAGGTACAGCCGTTTATGCCGCAAATTTTCGAAACTCGCAAGGGAATCAAAACCTACAGGGTACTTCCCGTGGAGTCAGAATCTTGAAATTTGGTACGAAGTAACGTCTTATAGCACAGATAAAGGAAAAATTGCGAAAACCATAAATTTTTAGTTTAGTATATGAATAATAAAAACATTGAATCTTGAAGCAAATCAAATTATTTTGTTCAATATTTTTTGATTTGCAATTTTTTTAATAGTTACACTACTATATATAAACTGAAAATAGATGTCATATACTTCAGAAAAAGTGACCGAACCCTCCGGTGTCCGACGCCAGATTTGAACTGGCGTCTTCAGCTGAGCTGAAGACGCCATCTATTTTCAATAAAAACATTTTTAATAATTTTAAAGTTGCTACCCCTATATACCTACAGGTTTGTACGGAACCCTCGGTGCGCGAGTCCGATTCGCACTTGGCCGGTTTATTTTGAGATACAAATTTAAAAATATAATTAAAACAATTATTTCTCAAAATGGTCTTAAAATCCTAAGCGCCTACCGGGTGTTTGTGGAAAATATTTGCAGTGGTAGGATTAAAGATAAATTACATAATGTAATTTTAGTGTAGTTTCAAATTGACGCAATATATCAACTTTAATAAAAGTATTTTTTTCAAAAAGAATTAATTGTTTACAATTCGGCTAAGTACATGTTTATTAAGTAGACAATCAAGCCAACGTTCAATGTACAAGTTTACCAAAATATATATTTTTAATTTTTGTGTCGTAACGTAACGTAGCAAAGCACGTTGTCCCCAGGTTTTGTTTTGGAAGTCTTATTATAACGCTTCATAATTAGTATCATTCTAAAGTCGTCTGCTAAGTTTTTCTATCGTAAAAGATAATAAGTGTCCTAAAAGTTGATTCACGCACACACCTACTAGCGACCATTTAGGACCTTTAAGATTTATGTTTTCTTGATCTCCAAGATATTCTCTACAAAGCTAAATGGAAGCCAACGGGTAGGAATTTTGATAAATTTATAGTATGGCCAGCTCCAGTACTAAAACAAAATTCACACGAAAGTATATAAACATGAGTTATGGACTAAGAGCTGGCCACGTCAGATATGACACAATAATGAGAGCAACAAAACCCGTCTGGTTTGATTACAATATTATCCTTATTGCTAGATCCGGGCATCTGGAAGCTTTTAATGGGCGGAGGTCAGAGTCACAGGCTAGCAAAATTTTTGAATTGTAAAATAGTAATACCAAAATAGGTATTAACTGCCGAAGTTGTCTCAGGTATAAAGAACAGGGCCTATATTTTAACATTAGAACAAAAAACATAGCGTATTATTTTGGAAACAGAAACAGTAGGCGACAAACTATGAATTACATTATACGTCGTTTTGGATTGATTCCCCCTATCAGAAAGTTTTGGCAATGATATAATCTAATTATTTATATTCTTAGAGTAAACCACTCTAAGAATATAAATCCTAGAGTTCTGGTTTTGATGCAGTGTTATGAGAAATTATATAAATAATTAGATTATATCATTATCAAAACTTTCTGATAGGGGGAATTAATCCAAAACGACGTATAATGTAATTCATAGTTTGTCGCCTACTGTTTCTGTTTCTAAAATAATACGCAATGTTTTTTGTTTTTTGACCTCCACCACTTTATAGCTGCCAGATGTCCAGATCTAGAAATAAGCAAAGCAATAAGACAGGGGTTTTGTCGCTCTCATTATTGTGTCATATCTGACGTGGCTAGCTCTCCATCTATTAGTAAATAACATTAATTTATTTAATAATAGGATAACATTTAGATTTATTTGCACGGGTAATTGACATAGTTAGGTATACCTATATATGTATATATACCTACCTAATCTACAATCCATCGAAATAACTCTTAAGAAGTTATTCAGACATATTTTCGTTCACTTCTACCTATATAAGCGACTTCTAGTCTACAACAGGACAGGCCAACCGCGAATTTCGAATATCGACATTTCGTTATGTCCGTTTCCATCGCTCTTGCATATTCGAAAGAGAGTGATGCAAAGTAGTCGATTCGACGAACGAAGTGGTTCGCGTTTTGTTCGGCTAGCTAACTTTCCAAAACGCGTATCTCGATAACTCATTTCAAAAATCATTTAATCTTTTATAATCAAACATAACACATCATGTGACATAAACGGGATAGGCAAGGAAAGCAAGATAAAATATGTTATTTCTCTGTCTTCTTACAAAGGAAAACATTACAGTTTATTTTCTCAAAGGAGATGTGATTAGTATAAAACTAATAATGGCAACCTGTAAAAAAGTATAAGCGGTCAACGACCTGTCCCCCGAAAGTGTGGTAGTTTGCTTGAAGTCTGGTTGTGTGTAAATCAGGGTATTTTGACAGAATCTTAAAATTCTCCCACCTATACCCGACCCTTAAGCTACGAACAAAGTATTAGAAACTAGGATTTAGTGTCTGGTGTAACCGATATATGACGCTAGTGCTTTAACCTGAAATAAAAGGAACGCGATTTTGTATGGATATTGTCCATCCATGTCTATATCATCCTTGGTTACGCTCTACTACAGGGTTTTCCACTAACAAACACAACATTAGACTTTACCTCAGTAGGTCCGGGTGCGAGCACAGAGGGGGAGCTGGCGTGCCGGAAGACGGCGCACCACGTGGCACCGCACAGCCGCAGTAACATCATGTCACGCTCTACTACAGACTTGTCCACTAACAAACACAACATTAGACTTTACCTCGGTAGGTCCGGGTGCGAGCACCGAGGCGGAGCTCGCGTGTCGGAACACGGCGCACCACGTGGCGCCGCACAGCCGCAGTAATATCACGTCACTCTTTACTACAGGCTTGTGCACTAACAAACACAACATTAGACTTTACCTCAGTAGGTCCGGGTGCGAGTACCGAGGCGGAGCTCGCGTGCCGGAACACGGCGCACCACGTGGCGCCGCACAGCCGCAGTAACATCACGTCACTCTCTACTACAGGCTTGTCCACTAACAAACACAACATTATACTTTACCTCGGTAGGTCCGGGTGCGAGCATCGAGGCGGAGCTCGCGTGCCGGAACACGGCGCACCACGTGGCGCCGCACAGCCGCAGTAACATCACGTCACTCTCTACTACAGGCTTGTCCACTAACAAATACAACATTATACTTTACCTCGGTAGGTCCGGGTGCGAGCACCGAGGCGGAGCTCGCGTGCCGGAACACGGCGCACCACGTGGCGCCGCACAGCCGCAGTAACATCACGTCACTCTTTACTACAGGCTTGTCCACTAACAAACACAACATTAGACTTTACCTCAGTAGGTCCGGGTGCGAGCACCGAGGCGGAGCTCGCGTGCCGGAACACGGCGCACCACGTGGCGCCGCACAGCCGCAGTAACATCACGTCACTCTCTACTACAGGCTTGTCCACTAACAAACACAACATTAGACTTTACCTCAGTAGGTCCGGGTGCGAGCACCGAGGCGGAGCTCGCGTGCCGGAACACGGCGCACCACGTGGCGCCGCACAGCCGTAGTAACATCACGTCACTCTCTACTACAGGCTTGTCCACTAACAAACACAACATTAGACTTTACCTCAGTAGGTCCGGGTGCGAGTACCGAGGCGGAGCTCGCGTGCCGGAACACGGCGCACCACGTGGCGCCGCACAGCCGCAGTAACATCACGTCACTCTCTACTACAGGCTTGTCCACTAACAAACACAACATTATACTTTACCTCGGTAGGTCCGGGTGCGAGCACCGAGGCGGAGCTGGCGTGCCGGAACACGGCGCACCACGTGGCGCCGCACAGCCGCAGTAACATCACGTCACGCTCTGCTATAGGCTTGTCCACTAACAAACACAACATTATACTTTACCTCGGTAGGTCCGGGTGCGAGCACCGAGGCGGAGCTGGCGTGCCGGAACACGGCGCACCACGTGGCGCCGCACAGCCGCAGTAACATCACGTCACGCTCTGCTATAGGCTTGTCCACTAACAAACACAACATTATACTTTACCTCGGTAGGTCCGGGTGCGAGCACCGAGGCGGAGCTGGCGTGCCGGAACACGGCGCACCACGTGGCGCCGCACAGCCGCAGTAACATCACGTCACGCTCTGCTATAGGCTTGTCCACTAACAAACACAACATTATACTTTACCTCGGTAGGTCCGGGTGCGAGCACCGAGGCGGAGCTGGCGTGCCGGAACACGGCGCACCACGTGGCACCGCACAGCCGCAGTAACATCACGTCACGCTCTACTACAGGCTTGTCCACTAAATAAATTAAAATAAAAGTCAGGTATTATAATTTTTACCATCAAGAATGAATGTAGCCTAAGCAATAAGCCTAATTTAGCAGTTGACAGTGACAGGATAATTTTATTTTTATTGGAACGAAGTTCCTTGTTGGACGGTTCGCGGATGGGGGCTAGGCGAAAAAAAGTCACGTCACGAAAACGCGACACGTCACGAAAACGCGACACAAAGCCATACGATTGAGAAACATGTGACTTGAAATAGAATAGAATTAAGTGAAGTGAAAAGTCAAGAAGTCAAAAAAGTAAAAAAAAAAAAAACAAAAAAGTCAAAAGTAAAAATTACAAAAAATACAAAAATTACATAAATAACAAAAGATACAAAAAAGTCAAAAATTAAATTACATGACTTCGTTCCAACCGAGTCTTCCGCGACACTCACGTTTTTTTTTTCATGGGAAAACATACAGCTAGGGTAACAAGATAGTAATGTAGAAACAGTAAGCCAAATAAAAGTTTCCACAGGCAGAAACTGCGTAAAATAAATAGCGTGCGAAAGTCATCAATTAATAACTAATCCCCTTATTCATAAACGGCCACTAAAGTTAAGAGATCACTGATAATCGTTTGTACCTTTCCCTCATATAGGTTGGACGGAAGGACAAACGATTATCAGAGGCCTCTTAACTTTAGTAGACGTTTATGAATAAGGGGGTAAGCTTATAATTATGATTGCTTATCAGCAGGAATGAAATTAAACAGTCAACAAGAAGAACAAAATAACTGTATCATTGTAAAATAAAACAATTAAAAACGGATTTTATCGCGTATACTGAGCTTACCCCCGACCCGTTGACCACGAACGCTGTAAAGTGTTCGAAACGTCGGGATGTAATTTAAGCTCAGTATACGCGATAAAATCCGTTTTTAATTGTTTTATTTCATGAATAACTATCGCGGCAACCGAAGACAATATTAATTATTGTACTTGTACTTTTCTCTGTTCCTCTCAATAACATGACATGCTTTTATTTTATGAATTTTATGTTATGCTGAGATGGACTTTGTTGAAAAAAGGCTCAAAATGTGATTATGTAACTGAAAAATTCAAATGCGAGCGCAGAGCGGTCCCGTACGGCTCATTAACAAAAGAATAAGGACTGAATAACATTATCAGCGCCTGGTGCAAGTTTGTACTTTTAAATAAATTATAATTAGTTATGTGTAGTATGTAACAAACTGATTGCCAATTATGTGTAGTACGAGTATGTAACAGATTGATTTATATAAGCTACTGCGGGAATCGGTATCTAGACAAACCACACCGGTTTAGCAATACTCTTGTATAAATAGGTAATTACCTATATAAATTAAGGAATAACAAATCCAAAATTCCGTAAGACTTCGGACTCGGGTATGTCCTTAAACTACGTCCGGACACGGGTATGTCCTAAAACTACGTCCAAAAGAGAGGTATGGGTACTGACTGCAAATGTCATCTCGCTATGTGTGGTAGGGCACAGCACAGCAAATGTCATCTCGCTCAAATCTGGAGCAGAGCCTGACTGGGGAAGTACCTCCACCTTACAGAAAACCACAGCCAAATAGCACTAGACCCTATTCATAGTGTTGTGTTCCTGCTGGTGAGTAAGGTTGCCAAAGAGCTCAATGAGGACCCAGGGTGTTAACGATGAGGGACCCTCTTGGTCATTTTGCTGTCAACACAGTGAATCCTCCCTGTAAAGGGTCGGCAACGCGCGTGTGACACCTCTGGAGTTGCAGGCGTCCATAGGCTACGGTAGCTGGTTTCCATCAGGCCGTATGTTTGTTTGCCACCGTTGTGGTATTAAAAAAAAAACTCACATTCAAGTTTCTGCAGCTTGCTGATGGTGGAGTTGTTCAACGCAAATGGCTGCAACAGAGCCCCATTGTTGCCGGCCAGAAGCACTATGTTGCTCTGAGCGCACCATGAGAACCAGGCCCCACTGCAAAATAATATGTCTTGCTTGATGCCTACATGCTAGACTCTGTAACCTGATTCAAGTCCAAAGATATAACCAAAGTGAGGTTATATTTCGTTTGTATTTCTTTGAGTAAATGCTGTATGTAATCAGTAAATACTTATTATTTTTTATTGCACAAAAGAAAAACTTGATTTACAAAAGGCGGACTGAATGCCAGGAGGCATTCTCTACCAGTCAACCTTAAGGCAAAGCACAGAATTGTGGGAGGTGCTTACGAGAACAAAAGGTAAAGAGTTAACTACAAGTAAACAATTAATAAAATTATATATAATACAATATACATATGTATACGATATATAACAAAAAAAATACATACATAAATATATATTATATAGACGAAACTCATCAATCAAAAACACTAATCTTTCATTTGACTAGCAAAAAGGCGCGAATAGAAATAGAAATATCTTTATTCGTGACATTACAGACAGAACAAATAAACTACAGATAATTATAGAATAAAACAGGTGTCACGAAATGGCCTTTTCTCAGCATGTTGCTAGCGTTAGCCAGCGCTGATCTTCCCAAACATATTTAGCGAGTACAATCTATGATAACAAAAAGGCAATAAAAAAAACATCAGTAATAAACTTCAAGAGAACAATAGAAATGGAAAACTTAATAAAAGAAAAATAAAAGTACCTTATAACTACAACGCAACAATCTAGTGACCACGCATCTGACCGGACATGCCGCATCTGACCGGACATGCCGTAGCCTAACATTATAACTCTTACCCACTAGCGCCAGGGTCAACGCTGTCGAATGGCTTTTTTAAAAGCAAACTTGCTGGAAAGCATTCATATGAGGCTAGCTTTTTTCTCTAATATTGAATTTAAACTTTCGTGAGACATGTTGACACTATTATCAGTTCTTGTGGCTGTACTCACTTGTGTTCACTCACTCTGTCACTACGCGCAACATGTTTCGGAGAGCTTAGGTCAGATTAGTGACTAAATACAGCCGCATGAAGTGATAATAGTTATATTTTCACATTGAATTAGGTCACAGAGTATAGTCCTGGGAGTTGTTTCTATGCTTTGAATTTAATCTAAGTAATAATTTTACATTAACACCACAAGTGTGTGGTTTAAAAAAGCAGCCTATGTGAATCCTAATTTCAATAATTTAGCCAAGAAAGGGTAATAATCACCGAAATGGTTATCCAATAAGTCACTACAATGCAGTATGTATAGGCAAGTGTTCTTTCAATATGTTATGGAAACAGATATAGTCAAATTGCTACTTGTGAGGATTCCTTTTGAAGTAATTATTGATGTTAATTAAATAAATTATAAACAATGATCAGCAATTATCTAACACAGGGGTTAGGAAATCGCGGCTTGCGAGCCGCTTGCAGCTCTTTCAAGGGTCAGTGTGGCTCTTGGAGTACTCCTCAATTTAAAAAAAAATGAAATACAGTATAAAAACAAAACAGACAAATGCAGCTATCTATGACCTTCCGAAAATTCCAATTTTCCTCCATCAGGCTCTTTTTCAAAAAAGTTTGCCGACCCCTGATCTAGCAGATTAAATTTATTTATACATTAAAACATTTATTACGGTAAACATTACCAATCATTACCTAAATGAAGTGCTCTTAAGACTTTTCAGCTGTTTCTTCTCAGGAAATACTTGCAACAGTTCAATCCCATGATCAGTAATGAAAGCTATCTCGTTCACTCTTGGCCAAACAAACCCCAAAATCTTGGCGTTCTTCCACTTGCATGTATGTGCATATTCCACATTGGTGGGAACTAAATCTTTGAAGTTCACAAATTCCACATTAGCTGTCTGATTGTCAAGGTTTCGCTGAATAGCAAGAATATTGTGGTCTGGAGAGAATTTGATTGAGATTATTGGGCCCCTGTCTTCCATTCTGAACGATGTGGATTTGGACTCGTCCATTCCGCTGACTGTCACGCCTGTCACGCCCCCGGAACGGACTGTAAATACCTTGAAAACAAAAGATGTTTCTACATTTTATAAGTTGTACATTATACAAAAAAGCGAGTATAGATGAGAAATTGATACTTATTTCTATCTATTAAATAATATTAAAACAGGTAGTTAATAAGTAATACACGTTTAGAAAGCGATAAATATAAGCTATTTTACCTGTCCATTTGTATCGTCGAAAAACACATTCGTAACCGGGCTATCAGCGTCAAATCGTTTCGGATGCTCAGAGAGCGCTAAATAGTATTCGTCACTATCTTTAAGGCTGAATTTAGCCATGTTTATTGTATATTATTGTTATTTAAACAAAAAACACTATTTCCAATTTCCGTTGTTTTGACAGTTTTACACTGACATTACTACATTCCACTTTAGATTGGACGTTTTAATATTAAACGAGAATTACACATTCAAATTTGTAGGGCCCAATCTGTTGCGTACCCTGCCTCTCCCTTCCTTCCTTCAGCTCCCTAGGGCCATAACTTTCATTATACCTCCCAACATATCAGATCGGGCCCTACAATTTGCAATGTCTAATACCAGTTTTAAGGGGAACGTACCCAGGTTATGCTATTTAAGACACTAAAAAAAACGCTGATTTTAATAAAATAATCACTGCAAGCCTTGGCTTGCGTTCGTCGTATTTTTGAATGCAACGTTATCACTATGACAACAAATGGCGGAAGTTATGAAAACAAACAAAGCTTGAATGAAGGTTATCACGCCAATTATTACTATTTTATAACGATGAGTGAAAGTATTGAATTAAAATCATTTCCAACCAGTTTTGGGAAGGATAATGACATAGAAGAATACCATGAAATAGATGAAAAAGCAATGTCTGTCCCGAAAACACATTCACAACGTCGGTCTTCAAAAATTCATCAAAAAACCATCACCGCAGAAGATTTCTTCACTGAATACGATGTCAAACATGCTCATAAGAAGCCCGGCAACAAAAAGCAAACGAAAAAGAAAACAGATACCTCAAATTTAATGGACATAATTAACTCTGAATTAGCTGGTCTAACTCCCCCGGTTACTGAAGATCTTGTGACCGTAAAAATCGATCATTCGAGAGCATTATTGAACACTTACTTGAGAAGTTCGGGGATGCAAATGTTTGAAAAGCCTCTTTGCTTTGTACCAGAACATGGGTAAGTTATAGCACCAATTTTGGAGTTGGTGCGGAAATTTATTTGGGAAGTATTCTCTTTTCGCACATACTCTATGTTAAACTAGCGACCCGCCCCGGCTTCGCAATGGGATAAACAATTGTTATTGTGGGTTATCCCTAAGAGATAGAAATATACCATCGCGGACTTTTTTGTAGACGTTTTTAAGGTAAACAATAGTGTTGTACCTACATTATTTTGATCTATCTCGTAGGGTTCAGCCAGAGTTTGCAGTGTAAGCGCAAAAAAATATGTTTATTTACGACATCACATTAAATTATCAGTGTTTATCTACTGTATTTTGCATGTATTATACATATAAACCTCCCCCTTTAATCACTCTATCTATTTTAAAAATCCGCATCAAAATCGGTTGCGTAGTTTTAAAGATCTAAGTAGGGTAATTGTGCAAGTTTCCCGTCTAGGTCCAGCTTACCGTCCACTTGATTAAGCTGCTGCAAATAAATGGGAAAAACTTTTTAAGGTCAACATAGTTTATCTTTATAGTTTATTCTTATATAGTAGATTTTTTACTTTTAAGCGGTATTTTGGGAAAATCTTGAAGATAAACATATAAATAAGTATGGACGGAAAACCGACAAGAGTGGACGAAAACTAGTACAATCACCCTACATGGGCGAAAACGACAGTTATTTTCAACCGATAATATATATTTTTAGTTCTATTTGGACAATCTTACACAAACAGACCTAGTCCGACAGTAAGCTCAATAAGGCTTGTGTATACAGACTACAGAGGTACAGACAGCACAAAGCGACTTTGTTTTATACGGGGGCGTCCATTAATCGCGTCATACGTTTTTGGCTTGTTTTAGACCCCCCCCCTCCCCCATGGTGATCTTTGGTGATATTTTCAGGACCCCTCCCCCCCTATCCAATATGACGTGTAATTTTTTGCTAACTAAAGTAAGTACAGTTTTCTAACGCGTGAACCTACTTACGTAACGTACGTACACGTAAAGGGTAAAAAACCGGCCAAGTGCGTGTCGGACCACGCATAGGAGGGTTCCGTACCTTCAATGGAATAAGAACCAAACTAATACCAAAAGGTCTATGGAAGAAGTTTTTTGGAGATAACTCAAAAATGACTGAACCGATAATGTTCAAAACAATTTTCGTTGAAAGTATATAATAAGGCGCATCACTTTAAATTTTTTGAACTTACGGTTCAAAAGTTACGGGGGGGGGGGGGGGGGCTACACAAATTTTCTGACTTTCGAAGCGATTATTTAAGAAAATATTCACTTAATCAGAAAATAGTCAAAGAAACCTCAATGTTATTTTGAAAGACCTATCGATTGATGTGTCACATGTTGATATTTGGTTAAAAAAATTTTTTTTAATTTAGTTAGGTAGGGTCAGGGAGGGAACAGTCGCTCGGTGGGAACAGTGACTCGAATGTGCTGTGCGAGAAACAGAAAGAGCTTTATGTCTGTCCTCTACATCAATCGGAACCGTTCCGTACCCGACCACGTACGAACTAGTTAGTGAGGCGCTCCGGCACCATGCGAATGTGTTATGGTGCGTTTTTGTGTTTAATGCTATCAAAATTACATTTCCCGATCAGTTTCACTCCTCTTTTTTCTTAACTCGTACGAGATTTTCAATTACTTATGTTATTATCGAAGAGTGTGTCTAATCTACTTAGTATTGGCTGATAATTCAAGGCCCTAGGTGTTTGTTTGTGTTTTTAATTTGAACTAAAATACAAATTGACGCCAAGGTCAACAGACGTTCGTTTTGGAAAAGTACACGGTGGCTCGCGAACCACTGTGCACCTTACAGAGTTGGACTAAAATTTACTTGAATATGAATAAGAATAAAAATTCTGTGATTATTAAAAGTAATTCATGCACTCTTTTTTTTAAATAAAATGAAAGTGAATAAATCATGCGACATTTAGGCAGGTACCTATTTTAAATCAAGAATGAAATCAGGAACGATTATTCCGGGGGTTTTGCTTACCTATTCTAATTACCGTTTTATTCAACAAAAATGTTATTTGTTATATAATTTAGTTTCGATTCCTACGTACCTAGCAATTGTGTACTGTTAGAACTACTGTTTACAGGGCGTAGTATACAGTGACTCGAGCCACTGTGTACTGTTAGAACCACTGTGTACTAGCGGGTCCTAGTCACTGTGTACAGCAACCGGTATACAGCGGCTCGATTCCCAATTTCTAAAAAAGAATGGATATATCTTTTTTGGTGAAAGTAACAACAAATATATTTGCTACATATGAAAGTGTAATAATGCACGGTGCTCTGTGCTTGCAACAATTGGTTCAGGGATTTATATTTTTCATGCAACAGCCTGTTGAAAAAATCCTTGCGACTGTTCCCTCCCTGACCCTACCTGTATGGAGCGCCCCCCAAAAAACATTTTTTTTTTCAAAGGGTTTAGCAGGCTAAGGAAGGACGTGTGGCCCCTGTGAGGAAAAGTTGAATTAGTAAATGTCAATTGTTTGTCGCCTCATAACTAGTAATCACTCCAACTTTCAGCCCTCTATCTTGAACTGTCTCAGAGATAATGTCAAAAATGTATTTTTTTAACAATTTTTTCAAACTCGTATATCTCCTAATCCATAGCAGCTAAAGCGTTGAAACAAAATCACAGCTACGTAGTTTGAGTGGGAGTATACCCTATAATTTTATTAATATTTTATACGTGAAAAATAAAAGAAATAAATGTCAATTTATTTTTTGACAGCTCTTTCCAACACGTTTTTTTGAAAGTACAATTATGAAAAAAATCACGTAAATTGCTTATAGTATTAGCTACTAGCATACAAAAAATCAATTGATTATATTTGGTGCAACATACTGTAAAAAAAAAAACTAACGAAAGTATTCAAGTATCAAGAGTAGGCTTCTGAACTGAAAGTTCGTTTTTAAGTTTTATGTTTGTTGCCTAGCAACAAAGGGTGTATTGTATTTAATTTGACGTATGACTGTCAAAAAAGGTCACTGAACTACTGCTGTGTTAGCATTTGTAACTAATTTTACTAACTACTAAATCAACGAAACGACGGATGTGCTATTTTGCTGTGTTTATTATTTTATAATAGTACATTACTTACCAAGGACTGTAAAAGAAAGAAAGCCCGAAATCGCAGGTATTTGTGACCCGAGCCGCAGGCGAGGGTTGTAAATATGCGATAGAGGGCTTTCTTTTTTACTGCCCGTGGTGAGTACACAATTTTACGTCTCCATCTGGCCATAATGCGAGTTTTACCGTACGCGTAGCGTGCGGCAAAACTTACGTTATGGCCAGGTGTGACGTAAACAAAATTAATTGGTTTCATTATAGTACACGTATTAACATAACGAATTAAATAACTCATTAGAGCAGATATCACAATATAAGTCACTTAGATAATGACTATCGTAATATTCGTCGTCCCAGGTATAGGACAATGTTATCCTGCAGTCATCGCAATATCCTTTTAACATAACATTTTCGTCAGAGAGCGATATCTCAATACTGGTAAAGACTGTAAAAACAGTTGCTTCGCTATTAACCGTGGCAAGTTGAGCCCAAATATTTTTGATTTTATGATTTCCATCTGAAAGAATGTATATACATGAAGTTTCCTTCGACCTTCGACTTTAGAAAAATCGGACTCCTCTTCTACATAACGTGTTGTATATTCCCTTAAACAATTCACTATTATGTTAAATGTGCTAGCGTATAAATTGTATAATAGTATTGTATAATTTAAAGATAGCTCATACCTAATAAATCATAATGTCTAATGTTATGTTACTCGGAATCGACAAACGCTTAGTTTATACGCTAGCACATTTAACATAATAGTGGATTGTTTAAGGGAATATACAACACGTTATGTAGAAGAGGAGTCCGATTTTTCCATAATGGCGAAAGTAAGCTTTAAATGTAACTAAAATAAAACAGAAACTTCATGTATATACATTCTTTCAGATGGAAATCATAAAATCAAAAATATTTCGGCTCAACTTGCCACAGTTAATAGCGAAGCAACTGTTTTTACAGTCTTTACCAGATATTGAGATATCGCTCTCTGACGAAAATATTATGTTAAAAGGATATTGCGATGACTGCAGGATAACATTGTCCTATACCTGGGACGACGAATATTACGATAGTCATTATCTAAGTGACTTATATTGTGATATCTGCTCTAATGAGTTATTTATTTCGTTATGTTAATACGTGTACTATAATGAAACCAATTAATTTTGTTTATAAAATAATAAACATATAGCACATCCGTCGTTTCGTTGATTTAGTAGTTAGTAAAATTAGTTACAAATGCTAACACAGCAGTAGTTCAGTGATATTTTTTGACAGTCATACGTCAAATTAAAAACAATACACCCTTTGTTGCTAGGCAACAAACAAAAAACTTAAAAACGAACTTTCAGTTCAGAAGCCTACTCTTGATACTTGAATACTTTCGTTAGTTTTTTTTTTTTTACAGTATGTTGCACCAAATATAATCAATTGATTTTTTGTATGCTAGTAGCTAATACTATAAGCAATTTACGTGATTTTTTTCATAATTGTACTTTCAAAAAAACGTGTTGGAAAGAGCTGTCAAAAAATAAATTGACATTTATTTCTTTTATTTTTCACGTATAAAATATTAATAAAATTATAGGGTATACTCCCACTCAAACTACGTAGCTGTGATTTTGTTTCAATGCTTTAGCTGCTATGGATTAGGAGATATACGAGTTTGAAAAAATTGTTAAAAAAATACATTTTTGACATTATCTCTGAGACAGTTCAAGATAGAGGGCTGAAAGTTGGAGTGATTACTAGTTATGAGGCGACAAACAATTGACATTTACCAATTCAACTATTCCTCACAGGGGCCACACGACCTTCCTTAGCCTGCTAAACCCTTTAACTACATAACTAAGTAGCCGCATACAAAATACACCTTATGTGTAAATTTTATTCAGATACGTCGTATAGTTTCCGAGTAAAATACCTGTGCCATACGGACGGACAGACAGACAGACATGACGAATCCATAAGGGTTCCTTTTTTGCCATTTGGCTACGGAACCCTAAAAATGAAACTACATATAAAAAAAATATCTTTAATAGAAAAAAACCGGTCAATTGCATGTCGGACCACGCGGTTTCGTACCTACTATCGAAAAAGTAATATCAAAAGGTCGTATCTGCGTATGAAATGAGTTTTTAGGAGATAACTCAATAATTCCTAAACCGATAATGTTCTCAATTTTTTTCATATTATTTGGATCTCCAGTTCAAACGTGACAGCCGGACACAAGTTTTTTAGACTTACGGGGTGATTTTTCCTTAAAATATTCACTAAATGAAAAAAAAACAAAAAGTCCTCAATGTTATTTTGAAAGACCTATCGAGTGATGTGCATCATGCAGAGAGTTCTAAACCAGGAGAGGCCTTAGGTATCATTTCCCCTCTGTCAAAAGTATTGGCAGGAAAATCTAGTACATCTATAAAAACTATTTTAATAATCGATGTCACGCACTTTCGTCATCGCTGTCGATGGATAACAAGCTCCGTGAAAATGCCCTTATGCGCTGTTTTTGGATGTAAAAAATGTTATATTTCGTCTAGTTTACAAAAAGATGAAATACCATTTCAGATGTAAGTAAAGTTTTACTTTATTTTTCATTACTTTCGTAATAAAAGATTTAACCTAAATCGAAAATCAAGCTTCGTTTACAGAATCGATTCAAAGACAATCGTTTTCTTTCTGACGGGCAGTAACTATTTGACGTTTGACATTTCTCCATATTTAACGCGCTTAAGGATTGCTGTCTTCTATATTTTGTTTGAAAATACAATCAAAAATGATCCTTGGCTTTTTTGTTTGACATTTGCAAAGACTGCATCCAATAATGAACCATATGTTAAAATTTGTACAGTCGACTATCTATTGCTCCATTTAGTGTTATGAAGTATAAAAAGAATATGTCAAATATGAATCTTGAAGCAAATCAAATTATTTTGTTCAATATTTTTTGATTTGCAATTTTTAAGTAGTTACACTACTATATATAAACTGAAAATAGATGTCATATACTTCAGAAAAAGTGACCAAACCCTCCGGTGTCCGAGGCCAGATTTGAACTGGCGTCTTCAGCTTTCGCGGCTGACGTCCTGACCACTAGACCACCCGGTCACGGCGGAACTTGACAAATTTTCTCATGTATATGCAATCTCTGAATTTGAAACGGCTAGGCGCCGTTGACCATACTCTAAGGGCATGCGCAGTACGTGCTTGCACCTCCTATCCGAATCTCTTACGTGATTCTGGTATAGCGAGAGAGATGGTGCTGCCATCTATGAATCTTGAAGCAAATCAAATTATTTTGTTCAATATTTTTTGATTTGCAATTTTTAAGTAGTTACACTACTATATATAAACTGAAAATAGATGTCATATACTTCAGAAAAAGTGACCAAACCCTCCGGTGTCCGAGGCCAGATTTGAACTGGCGTCTTCAGCTTTCGCGGCTGACGTCCTGACCACTAGACCACCCGGTCACGGCGGAACTTGACAAATTTTCTCATGTATATGCAATCTCTGAATTTGAAACGGCTAGGCGCCGTTGACCATACTCTAAGGGCATGCTTTTTCTGAAGTATATGACATCTATTTTCAGTTTATATATAGTAGTGTAACTACTTAACCTTAAAAATAAAATTGCACTTAACTTTATAAGAAATGCCACCGACTACACTAAAGTGTATGCCCTACCTTCAATTACCATTGCCCTCTAGCTACGACCCTGGGGATAATTAAGTATGCCTAAAGGATTGTAAACGATTAATCTTTATTTGGTTTTAGCTACGGAGATAAGTTACTTACAACAGTTTTGAGCCCCATATACCCAAAAGTGCTCGAAAATGCCATATCTGAATACCAACCTATACCGGTTCAGTATATGGAAGCCGCTAAGTTTGAAGACGTTGTGGCCACAAATGAATCTGATGATGGATTAAGTAAATTTCTAGATTTGTCTATAAAAAATATTAAATTCAAACACCATCACGAATTAACGTTAGAGGAACTGCTTTGTAGTAAGCTTATTGAGATCTACAATGAGTACAAATCAAACGAAATAATGCTCAGTGAATTAATAAAAGATATCAAAGTTATTAGAGAAACTAGAGACAGTCTTAAAGAAGATTTCACGAATATATCGGCTAAAAAGGAAGTGGTTAGATTTGATGAAACTGTAAGAAAATATACAGCTAAACTTTTTCATTTGAAGAACAAGTATGAACAACATTTAAGCATAAGAAACGAAATGTTGCACAAAATTGGCTCGTTGTGGTCGGATGTTATTATGACCAGGGAAAAATCAGGTAATGTAAAAACTGCTTACGTTTTAATTATTGATCAAACTACGAAAGACACTGAAGATTACGAAAAAGAATGGTCTTTAGCGTTCAATGTAGAATATACTGATCAACTAGATAGAATTGAATATGATTATGTAACAAAATATATAGAGTACAAAAATGCAAAAGCGAATAATCCACAATCAAAACCTAACAAGCCCAAGTTAGATTTTGATGAAGATATGATAAAAACAAAAGCGGAAACTATTGCAAGTAAAATTGTTACAAAAGACAAGATCGACATAAGTCTAAGACAAGATCCAAAATTAGTATCAGATAGGCGAAAATGTCCACCACAATCTAAAAAGTACTACTTCAAGATATTTGTGGATGATGTGTTTGTTTGTGAGTCTGATGTATACGAAAGTAATAAAGGCGATAAAATCAATGTAGAATTCACAGAATCATTTTCAGTACAAATTCTTCCCAAGAACACTGAAATAACTATAGAGTTGTTTGAACACGACGAATCTGTATCTTATGTAAAAATAGCTTTAAGCAAAATAAAAGAAAATAGTGTCAATGCAGAATATAAGACTGAAATGTTTGTATACAATAACGTTGTAGAACCTAATTCCAAATATGTTGGTTGTGGACATAATATCAAAGAAATAGCAGCAGAAAATAAAGTGAGGCTTAAAAGCAGTAATTTGTTCAAAGGAAATTTGTATACAACTTCCGAGATAAATTTACAAATGGGTTGGAACGAGAAACTAAATGAAAATGAAGTGGAATCAATAAAATCATCTATGGATGTTGGAAGAAAGCTAAAACGATTATTGCATGGTATTGATAAGCCTGATGTCGATACTTTAAAAAATATAATAGAAAACCTTTATGAAAGAGACATTGAGAATGACGAGGAAATAATAAACACTTTGAGACGATTATCCAAATTGACTGTTACTTCTCATGATGCCATTCCTATGAACGAAAAAAGTCCTGAATTCATGAGGCTAAAACTTTTACATTTAAGAAATAATGGCGGTTTCACAAATGTAGAAAATAAAATGATACCTTTATTGGCAAGTCAAATTTCAACAGAGCAGTTAAATTGTCTCCAAAAGAGTACAGAGAATGAGTTTGACGTTCAATATTATGATAAGCAGGATATGGACCCAATAGAGATACAGAGGTACATTGGGGCTAAATATGTGGAGAAGCTAAATAAGAATATGCTAAAGAATCTAAGTGAATATCTATTGAAGAAAACACATAAAGATGTTGTACTGGATTTTAAGGATTTGAGTCTAAGGTTGGTTTAAAATTTTGCAAAAACTTTTAGTATATCGTCAGGCGAGTCCAAGTTTAATGTATATATTTGAAAGGAAAATAGTTGTTGATGAACCTTAATTTGGGCAACAGTCAATGGGCACGTCAGGAAAGACTGCAAAGATCACTTTCCCAGTTGCTGCGATCCAAAAAGAAATTCCGCGTCATTCGTCATGACGGCCTCCTAGCCTAGTTGGTAGTAACCCTGCCTATGAAGCAGGAGGTCCCGGGTTCGAATCCTGGTCAGGGCATTTATTTGTGTGTTTATCACAGATATTTGTTCCTGAGTTATGGATGTTTTCTATGTATTTAAGTATTTATCTATATCTATCTATTATACACGGTGCCCGTGAGCATTGCGAGAGATTTTAACCACGCATTTCTGAGGTCAAAAGAATGAAAAAACATTATATGACTTTTGTTGTAATACGCAAAAAAAAAATTTTTTTTTTTACTTTTTTTTTCACTTTTTTTGAATGCTGTTCTACATAAAAAGTAAATGTCATTAGAAAACAGTAACGGAAAAAGTAAATTGCTACATTTTTTCTCGTAAAAACTAGTCCATGCAAAGTGTTTCTTAGGTCTTTGATATCAGTCAATAAGAGATGTCTAGACTATGCCCCATACCGGTGAGATCGCCATCAAAAAATCATTTTACACTGAGAAACAATTCAAAATGCAATTTTTTGTAAGTAGTATTTACTCTGAAACTATGGCGAATTTCGAAAAAGTTTAAAGGACATTTTGTTCTCTAAATATGATAATGAATACACTGTTAAAGTCTCTCGCAATGCTCACGGGCACCGTGTATATATCGTCGTCTAGTACCCACAACACAAGCCTTATTGAGCTTACTGTGGGACTAGGTTGATTTGTGTTAAATTGTCCCATAATATTTATTTATTCATCTTCATACAATATTTCGTTCAAGAACAAATAGACATAAGAAGCAAGATCGTTGACATTTATGCACGGGGTGGCATCTGAAACCATCTGATCTGAACCATCTCTGCAGCTTACTGTTACCTTACCTTTTATAAATGCATAAACTTCCGAAATTTCAGAGGACTCTTCTCAAACCAGTCCAACCTGTCCCTGGCGCTCTCAAACAGCACTCGACAACAGCTCATGACAGAGGCTCTTCTCAAAGAACAGGAGCTCCGTATAAGCGTATTCCGAGCTCTTGGACTGCGAGACCGCAGTGCGCCGGTGGTTCAGAACGATGATGATGATGAGAAAATCGCTGGTGGGTATTTTGTGTTTCTTCCAAGGTTGTGATGCTTTGAATGTCTGAACTTATCATTTAGTAGAGGTTTATATTAATTATCAGAAGAATGCAAGGTGAGCTTCAATGGACAAACATCACTTAAGTAATTGTAGATAGTACTCTCGACTCGATGATGGTCTTTTTTGCGTTCCTCATTCAATGCACCGATCTCTATGGTCTACGCTCAAATTAATGATAAGCGGAAAAAATGCAATATGCAATGCAATATCTTGAAATAACCTACGTTCATGTTTTATTTTTTATAGGATTCAAAATTCGTCCTCTTCGTCCCTTCGTTCGAGTGTCGTATCATAAAATATCGGAGCAAACTACTCCTGCAATTGGCTGCCATCCCACCTGGAATCAGACTCTAAAGATTAAGACTAAGTAAGTTTACATCCTTCGTGGCATCCGGTTGGAAGGTCTAGCATTTGAAAAATAATGTTGAATCTTACGCAAGTGTTACGTTTCTCCGTTTGTTTGGTCCGACTTTAAATCCTGCTATATAGACTAACAAACATGACGCTTACCGTTGCAGACTGTCTCCTCTCTCAACAATCCAAGTGAACATCTTCGATGAACAGCGGTCACCGATCTCAGAGGATTCTGACCAGCCGCTTACGGTGCATTACCGCTGTCAGAACAAGTGGCTTGGCTGTGTGCAGATTCCTTTGAAGGCGGTGTTGGACATCGGCATGGTAAGTATTATGGAACAGGTATATAAACAATAAGTTTGAATATATGCCACTGAGGATAAACACGCAAAATACATGACTTTTGGTAATAGGTATTAAATCCATAAGGCCCGTGTTATGGTAAGAAGTCTCTAAACCTAAATATAGGTTTCTAATAAACAAAATGATAGTTGGGACCATTTACTATCTGACTTTAGGCCAAATGCTATTTATGTTTGCTTCATTGGTGTCGTTCATTGGAAACGACTTGAAAGTAAAGTTTTTTTTTCAGCTAAAAGGCACCTTCAAGATATCCTCGCCACCCTTCCTTCTGGGCTATGAGAGCGCCCCCAAGAACTCCCACTCTTTGATCCCCGAGGTGACGCAACTCATGAAGAAGGAGGCGGCTTTTGTGTCTCTTCAAATCACCAGTAGCCTTTCACACTTAGGAGGAGGGCAGGTGAGTTGAGACTTTGAGACCGAGCAAGTTGTCGACACAGTTAGGCTGGCAGAGACGTGCGGGAAGCAACGAATAGGCTGCCTTCCCGCTGAGGCCAGCTCAAATTCCTCGATCTATATATTCCCTCTTCTCACTACGCTTTGATTTCCAGGGTTACAACCAACCAGTCCCAACTGACCCTGACGATTACATCATCCGTCACCTAAACAACTTCGTGACCGAGTACACCAACGAGTTCCCTTCCAGAAACATTTTCCTCACGTACATAGACAGCACAGGTCACAATAAGTCGGTAACGCATTTCCTGCAGCCCATACCGCCACCGGATTACGAGAACTTCCCTAAGAATCCTAAGAGTGGATCGGCTATGTCGAAGAGTTCTCGATCGTCAAGCAGTGGGAAAAAGAAGGATGTGGTAAGAGAACAAGTACTTAGTTGCCTTAGAAATTTACTACTTAGCTGGTCGACCTTTTTAGGGTTCCGTAGTCAACTAGGAACCCTTATAGTTTCGCCATGTCTGTCCGTCCGTCCGTCCGTCCGCGGATAATCTCAGTGACCGTTAGCACTAGAAAGCTGAAATTTGGTACTAATATGTATATCAATCACGCCGACAAAGTGGTAAAATAAAAAGTGTTTTTTTTTAAATTAGGGTACCTCCCCTCCCCTATACATTAAGTGGGGAGTGTTTTTTTTTTCATTTCAACCCTAACGTGTGATATATTGTTGGATAGGTATTTAAAAATGGATAGGGGTTTACTAAAATCATTTTTTGATAATGTAAATATTTTCAGAAATAATCGCTCCAGAAGTTAAAAAAAAATGTGTCCCCCGCCCACTTTTGAACCAGTTTTAAAAATATGAAAAAAATCTCAAAAGTAGAACTTTATAAAAACTTTCTACGGTAGAATTTTTAATTGTACGGAGTGACTTGACAAGTCAACAAACACAAATGTTGCCGCAAGTCGGCCAGTGCTGTTCTTATCGATATTTTTATTTATTTATTAAGAGGTCTACAAACGCCGCGACTTGGTTGCGATTTTGTCGCTGCAACTTGATTAAGACTTAAAGCCCCGTTACACCATCTTTATTCAGCATCTTAAATACAGAATGCGGTAACATGATGACGAAAATGTTTGTTTACGTTGGTTGTGCGAAAAAATTATTATTTGTTGATAAAATAGAGATATAGTTTGGTCGGATCATTTCCCGTTATGTTTACAAATTAACTTAGGTGTAATTTGACCGAAAAATTATCCTTACTTACTTGTTTGAGTGTAATAATAATTTTAAGGTTAAATGCGGGCACAGGAGTGCTTATCAAATTAGTCGGTACAAAATGCTTTGCACTGATTATTTAAAATCAATTGACTTTCCGAAAGAAATGCGTGATTGCTGTAGATCTGGATTTTGTATGAATGATGAATATAAAAATATTATCTCTCGTTTATATTTGAGTATCGTGGCGGGTCTCAGACGGGCTGCTCTGCTATGTTACCGTCACAAACGTCGTATAAGAAAAAACAAGAAGTGTGTTATTGAATGGAACAGGCACGTGGGCGAGGCTCACAGGCAGGCTAGACTTGCAGGCTTGGGATGAATCTGGAAAACCTTCGACAGCTGATTTATATGAGGCGATGTGTGCAAGCCGTAGAATATTTACACTTGCTTGCGTCACATCACTCAAAGAATGACTTTCGGAGTTTCTGGAAGACGATGAATAAATTAAACCCTGCGCCTGGCTTGCCGGTGAGTGTCAATGGTGTGACCGATCCCGTTGAGATAGCCATTTTGCGGTGAAGTCACCACTTGGTATGTCCTCGACGATGCTCGGCGTTGAGTGTGGTTTTGACTACCCTGTATTCGAAATCAAGGCTAAGGATGTGGCACTAGTGCTCATCAAACAAATGTCTAGAGGAAAGTCACCAGGTCATAATTTTATAATAAACATCAATGACGATGACGATGATGATGATGATAATGATGATGTTGAAATTACACGGACAGATAATTAAGGAATAATATGGAACTTTATTGTTTAGTGTCAAATGTCCAAATGAATAATGTTATTGTATAATATAGAGATGTTACAACCACCTTCTGTAACTTTGAAAATCCTCAGTTTTAAACTTATATAGATGTCATATACAAAGAAAAAGTGACCTAGGCCGGCACCGGCGGGAAAATTCGACCGGTGCTGCTGTGACCCGGTTGGCCAAGTGGTAAAGGCGTCTGCCACGAATGCAGAAGACGCTGGTTCGATCCCAGCCCTGGGCACAGGAGGCCTAGGTCACTTTTTCCTTTGTATATGACATCTATATAAGTTTATAATTTATATAGTACACTCGCGATCAAAAAAATCGACTCAAGCAACATTTTTTACTTTTGGTCGTATTTCCGGAAAGCGGGAAATATTTTAATAAAACTTTGAATGCAATTTTATTACGAATTTATTCAGCTACAAAAAACAGTAAAAGACATCGATCTCAGTTGCGTAGTTTTTAGGTTATCGCAGTTTTTGTACAAAATGGCATTTTACATGGTTATGATATGCACGAGTTGTGCCCTCTTGAGACCAATAAAAACCGGTGTAACCGGTTATTTCTTATCATTCGCTTATCAGAAGTTGACCAGTGCACATCTCCTCGCAATCTTACACCGGAATCACCTTCGAAAAATGGATACCACCGAAGCTGAAGCCACCGAAGTCGTCACCTTGGTGAATCGAGGATTCTCGCAGCGTTCTGTTGCTGAGCAGCTGAATTTAAGCCAGTCTGCTGTCTCCAGAGTTTATCGTCGGTTTTGTCGGTTTGGAACCTTGAAACGGAAACAAGGATCTGGCCGTCAGCGGTGCACATCGGAGAGGGATGACCGCATCATCGCCACCTCCAGTCTTCGTAATCGCCACCGTACCGCTGTTGCCATCCAGCAAGACCTGATGCAGAACCGGGTTGTGCCTGTTAGCACCTCAACAGTTCGGCGGAGACTCAAGGAAGCCAACCTTACCCCAAGAAGACCTGCTACTGGGCCCAAACTGACTCAGAGGCATCGGGACGCTCGGAAGGAATTCGTGGCGACCTACGAAAATTGGACCTACGACCAATGGAGCCGCGTACTCTTCAGCGACGAGTGCAGAGTGTGTCTCCATGGCAGCGACAGAAGAGGACGGGTGTACCGAAGACCTGGAGAGAGGTTCGCCCAGTGTTGCTTCGCTGAAACAGTCGCCTACGGTGGAGGTTCCGTCATGATGTGGGCGGGGATTTCCATGGAGGGGCGGACCGAGCTGGTTTTTGTTGATGGCGGGGGTCGAGGCGGTGGTTTGAATGCAGACAGGTACATCACCGACATCCTGCAAGACCATGTCGTCCCCTACGCCGGGTTCTTTGACGAGGGGTTCCATTTCATGCAAGCCAACGCCCCTTGTCATACCGCCCGCGTCACAAAGGAGTACCTTGACGCAGTTGGCATCCCGACTCTGAAGTGGCCACCTCTGAGTCCTGATTTAAATCCTATCGAGCACTTATGGGATTACCTGAAACGCAAGGTTCGAGCTCGCAATCCTGCTCCGGAGACAATTTTGGCCCTGAAAGAAGCTTTGGTTGAAGAGTGGGAAGCATGCCCCCAGGATACCATCAGGAAGCTGATAAGGTCAATGAAGAGACGCATGGCATGTGTGAAAAAGGTTTTTGGTGGTAACACCAGGTATTAAAGATAAAAATAAATTGTTATTCGTTCATGAAAATGTTTTTTCTTTCGTTGTTAAGGTCATTTTTGCACCCAAATTTTACACCTCCTTGGTATGCTAGCTTGTTTTTCATGAACTGAAATTTTTCGCCTGAAAAACATGCTCGTATTGAAAGCTGACACTGTTAGCTCTAAAATGGTACCGTTGCTTTTTTGATCTCATGATTGGTTCCTGAGATATTAAACGATGAAATTAAAAATTAGTTTGAGTCGATTTTTTTGATCGCGAGTGTAGTGTAGTAGACACACTACTAAAATAAACAAATCAAAATATTTCTTAAAAGTAATTTGATTTGTTCTTCAGTTATAGGTACTCAGTTTTATTGTCATTAGTAAACAATAGTACATTACTTACCAAGGACTGTAAAAGAAAGAAAGCCCGAAATCGCAGGTATTTGTGACCCGAGCCGCAGGCGAGGGTTGTAAATATGCGATAGAGGGCTTTCTTTTTTACTGCCCGTGGTGAGTACACAATTTTACGTCTCCATCTGGCCATAATGCGAGTTTTACCGTACGCGTAGCGTGCGGTAATACTCACATTATGGCCAGGTGTGACGTAAAAGATTATATCCACTTTAAAACATAAAGTACAACAAAATAAAGCTTATTGGGAAATATTTATAATAATAAGGGCCTGTTTCACAATCTCCAGATAAACTTATCTGCCAGTTAAAATTATTGCTATCCTTTTCTCCAGTCATATAAAAGAAAAGGACAGCAAGCATTTATCTGACAGATATGCTTTAACTGGAGATTGTGAAAGAGGCCATAAAACTCAATACTTGCCTACTTAAAAACATTATCTACTTGAAAGATTTTATGTAATTGGCGTCCCTCTCGCACCTAATTAAATAACCCCCGTGTGAGAGGGATGCAAATTACAAGAAGGCTTTAGTATATACAATATCTCTGCCTTCAGATCTGTACTTCCTTATTAAGTCTAGGTAGACTACTCTTTTAAGTCTAACGTAGTCTTTTTCCATCAGCATTTTTCTATTATTAGTAATTTCCTTGAATAGAAAACTCATTTGGCGAAGTATTCTTCTTAGTGTATAATCACATCCTTTAAAAATCATGGTTTCTATTAATTTGGAGTTTAGTGCTTTTATTGTAGGGACTTGTTTATAAATGACATGAAAGTTATTTATAACTTATCGTCGTATCACTGCATAATATCGATGGCGGAGTGTGCCATGGTCAAATTAATTACTGTACAATTTTTCTTACAACCAATATTTGACGGCTGTCATTTCAATACAATTTATAACCTAAAACGCAAAATATGTATGTGGATGACAGCCGTCAAATATTGGTTGTAAGAAAAATTGTACAGTAGTTAATGGACCTTTCCTTTCATGACGCTCTTAACCAATTCCAATAATTTTATACAAATTGCATTTCTATTTCTCAGCGGCAACTTATTTCAAAACTCTAGTCTAATTTGAATATTGTTGCATTTCAGCGTTTTACTAATTTCGATTTGGTAACGTTTATGGATCCTTTAAATGGAATATTATTGGTAGTGTTTAGTACAACATTACACTTTTCGATACTTTTTATCGACATATACCCATGACTATTTAATTTTCGCTATTCCAGGCAACATTTTAACTGTCAGTCATGTGTCAAGTCACTTTTTATAATTAAAAATTCAACCGTAGGAAAATTATTTTGAACTTGATAGGTTGAATAGTTTTTGGAAAAAAAATACAGTAAATAATTCAGAAATAAAATAATTTCTGAACTAAGTTTGTAATTTAACCGTATAAGCAGGTGTTTATTGTACCTGTAATTTCTACATAATCACAATGAAATGACGTGCTTTCAAAAACTCTTAAGTGGGGACACATACTGTGACGGACGGAAAACTACGGAACCCTACACTGAGCGTGGCCCGACACGCTCTTGGCCGGTTTTTTAACTTGCATTTGGCTAAGTGGCAAATGTTGAACAGTTTGTAAGAAGGATGTTGGTGACATTTTGAAATAATGTGATGGAGTTTAGAATCTATCTAAAACTGCTTATCGTATCACCTTGAATTAAAATATACTCGGCGCAATTTCAACGCAAAAATCGCCGGCAATTTCGATACATTGCCTTCTAGGTTTGTGCAATTAAATCAATAGATGGATCAAAACCGCAATGTATTGAAAATCGCAGGTTAGTTGCGAGGTCAGTAGAGCGCTTGAGAACTGAATGTTGTGATGCTTAACCTGCACATTAACAAAGGTTTTCGTAAACATTAAAATTTTCGTTAACCGCTTATCTGCAACTCCATATCTACATCCCTCTTGCATTGTTAGAGTGATAGAGGCAAAGATATAGTTGACGAAATTTATTTTATAGTTACATATAATACTAGATACACTTTAACAAGTATTTTGAAGTTAGCGGTAAACAGACCCTGACAGATTGCTTTGCAAAAGTGCCTACTTTCGTGCTATTTCTAGATAGAAGAAAGAACTGAGTTGGAATCAATCTACAGCGGGTTCAGCGGTAAAGCGGACGGAATGGGAAAAATAATGGATGCGTGCTTGAGATACGTGTCACTGATACCGTGCTACGAGCCGGTTGACACGCGAGTTGTCACGTTACTGGGGGTGGTAAAGTATTATTTATTAGACCTATATATATTAACACGAAAAAAAAAGCCATACTAGCGAGTCTCTAAATAAGCCGCTCAGTTTTTTTCTGCTACTGACTACTGACAGTAAAAAAAATGGTCCTTTCGAACCGGATGCACTGACGAATCACTCGAATCAGCCTACCACGAACGCGGTCGATACTTAATCGAAATTTCATTATCTCCCTCTCTATTGCACTTGGTAATACGAGCTAAAGAGACGCAGATAACAACGTTTCAAAGTTCGCGGTAGGCCTTCTGAAAACAAACGGCACTTCGAATCAGATGCGTCACGAGGTGCTTCTAACAGCATAAACTGTAGGTATTTTGTACAGTCGCCATCAATACATCGGAGCGGCCAAGGTGGTCACAAATATGTGAACAACGTCTTTATTGTCTAGGGGATAAAGTGCATGTTCAGATATTTTTGAGTACCCTGGCCGCTCCGATATATTTGATGGCTAACCAAGTCCTCAATAACGTATGTTTGTAGTATCAACTCGAACCCGGAAACAACGCACTAACTGTAAATTCTTTCCAGGAACTCCTACAAGTGCTCCACGGCTCACCCCTCGACCATGCCATTTTACTAGCCAGCTATTTCCTCCACCTCGGCCTCAAATGCTACATAGCAGCCGGCCTAGGCCTCCCGCGATGCCCAAGCCACTACGTTCTCACCAAATATGACCTGACTAGTCACAGAATGGTCATGTCCAGTGATCAGTATAAGAGTAAATTGTTTGGGAGGAACGATGGCTTTGTATGGTATGTGTTTGATGCGATTAGTGGGGAGAGGTTTGAGCTGAGAGATGTCAGTTGTCCGCTGAAAAGTGTGAATTACGTTTTTGATAATGATAATGTAAGTATATCTTATCATTTTTACCCGCGAAGAAACCGAAAAAGATATACAGTATGTCCTTAGCCATTGGACAAAGCCTTATATTAAATCACACATAGGGTTACTTCTCAGGAATGCTCTAATGCAAAAAATATACGTAGATAAATTTTCTAACAATAGTTATTTCCAATATCCGACAACAAAAACAAACACACTGCATTAGTCATTAGCAGTTTTTGACAATACACAATGAAATATGTTTGCATGTGTGTGTCGGCGAGTCCGTGTTGGCTCCTGCTATCTCATAACTACATTTGTCAAGTCAAAATGTCATTACCGTCTTTAATAAAAAAGGTAATCAATTAGGATGAAAGAGGTTTCATACTGTTCAATTTTCTTATGACCTTTTAATTACATATACAGGCATTACAGGCTGCACCAAACTAAGAAATCGTAATTTGTCAATTTCTTCGTAACCACTGCATCGATTGTTGATACTTGATATACTGGTTCTAAATACCCTAATCTATATGTATGTTTCGACTTTGTCCAAATGGATAGGGACACGCTGTATATTCTCTGAATTTACTTTTTTTCAGATTTGGGTGAACGTCCAGTCTTCTCTCGATTGTGAGAGCGTCTCTTTCGTTTTTGCTAGATCTTCAGACTGGCAGCCTGTAAGTAATTCATTCACTTAGTTCTCTGAGCTAAAAAGCTAAGTTTTTTGTATGGGACTTATTGAGTCGCGCGATTTTTCGCCCTTAGACTCGTAGGCAGGACTTTCTTTTGTAAGGTTCTCTGCTAACTAAAGGCAATATTTAACAACAAGCACAAGATCTTATGATTTTCTGTGTCATATTAGATCTCAAATCTGGAGTGCGATTTTTGAATCTCACCAAGTGACTAATTCTCACCGATGTGAGTGATTTACTATCGGAAATCACTCACATCGGTGAGAATTAGTCACTTGGTGAGATTCAAAAATCGCACTCCTGGCTTAGACCATGTAACATCACTTATTCATTTGCGCTTGTTGAAATACGAATCAATAAGTCCAAACTCAAGGATTGTCTTTTCTGTTGTGTAGCTTTCACAAGCCAAAGCCCTTGTAGGGTAATTGTGCTAGTTTCCCGTCCAGGAGTGCGATTTTTGAATCTCACCAAGTGACTAATTCTCACCGATGTGAGTGATTTCCGATAGTAAATCACTCACATCGGTGAGAATTAGTCACTTGGTGAGATTCAAAAATCGCACTCCAGGAGTGCGATTTTTGATTCCCACCAAGTGACTAATTCTCACCGAATGTGAGTGATTTCCGAAAGTTCGTATTTTTGAAACTCATCGGTGACTTACATTTGTCATACCTATGATATCGATTCACGAGTGCCCCTACCCACTCGTAATTGAAATCACCATGCGATTGTTTTCGACAGTCGACGTATGTGACTTCTGCCAAAAACGCCAAAGTATGTTTTTCGGAAGAATTAGCAGCTGGGCTCGATTGTGACATGTGATTGCGACGATTTATTGAAAATATAAAAAAAACGGCCAAGTGCGTGTCGGACCACGCATAATGGAGGGTTCCGTAGCTTCAATGGAATAAGAACCAAACTAATGCCAAAAGGTCTGATGCCTATTGAAGAAGTTTTTTGGAAATAACTCAAAAATGGCTTAACCGATAACGTTCAAAACAATTTTCGTAAAAAGTTTGTGATAATGCGCATCTTCTCAAATTTTTTCATATTTTTTGGACGTACAGTTCTAAAGTTATAGGGGGGGGGGACGCTATTTTTTTGACTTTCGAAGCGATTATTTCTGAAAATATTTACTTAATCAGTAATCACAAATTGTTCAAAGAAACCTCAATGTTAATTTTAAAGACCTATCGATTGATGTGCAACATGTTATATTTGGTAAAAAAAAATTTGAAATTACATGTATAGAGCGCCCCCCCCCAAAATTTTTTTTTCAGCAATTTTACTACATATATAAATAGCGGCATACAAAATACACATTATGTCTAAATTTTATTAAGATAAGTCTTATAGTTTCCGATTAAAATGGCTGTGACATACGGACGCACGGACGGACAGACGGACATGACGAAACTATAAGGGTTCCGTTTTTGCCATTCTGGCTACGGAACCCTAAAAATGGCAAGCCTGGAGGAGTACATTATGATGACGATGACGGACACGGACAGCGAAGAAGACGACGACGTTCCTCACCGTCAACATAATCCAGCTGCGGTAGGCGTCGCAGAAAGAATTCATCACGAGCAAGCATTTGCGATGTTTAATGCGAAATTTAAAAAATATTATCGGCTTACGAAACCATTGGTAAAATTTGTAAAATTGTAAATTTGACATTGTAAAATTTCTGCATGTTGGTAAACAGCGTGTGACTTTCAAAAATACGGCTTTTGGAAAATGGTGACATAAAAGTCATCGGTGATAAGTTTAGTCACCGGTGACTTTGATATCACCAGTGAGATTCAAAAATCGCACTCAAGGTCCAGTTTACCGTCCACTTGATTGCTGCAAAAATAGGAAAAACTTTTTAAGGTCAATATAGTTTATATTTATTTAAGCCTTTATTTTTTCCTTAAATATTTTTTATAATAAAAGTTTTCTACTAATATTGTCGTTTATTTTACTATATTAAGGACCCCTGTCGGGTATAGGCCTCCTCCATATCTTTCCACCTTTCTCGGTCTTTAGTCTTGATTTGCCAATTTTCTCCAGCTGTGGCTATGATATCCTTGGACCATCTTGTTATGGGTTTTTCCACCTTCCTTTTGCCATGGGGTCCTGGCCACTTTGTGACTTTGTTGGTCCATCTGTCATCTGTCAATCTTCCTATGTGGCCGGCCCATCTCCATTTCTGTTTCAGCACAAACTCGAGTGCATCTATGATGTTTGTTTTGAATAAACTATAAATATAATTTATATTTATAGTTTATTCTTTAGTAGATTTTTTAATTTTAAGCTTTTAATTTGGGAAAAACTTGAAGATAAACATATGGACGGAAAACTGACAAGAGTGGACGAAAACTAGCACAATCAGCCTATATAGTTTGTAGGCGTTTTTTAACAAATGATCTTAACGTTCTGAATCAGGAAAGATAAATAAGACAAAGAAGCTTTTTGATATAGTAGTTATACAGAATTCACCGTTATTTGTCTTATGGTCTAAACAAACTTGTGTCAATCTAGACATCGTAATGTCATTTATTTTTGAGGTTATGCGTTCGTTACTTCGATTATTAAAGAAAATTGGGTACTTTCCTGGGTAAAAAAATCTATTTAGTCCGTCAGTTAGATTATCAAAAAATATTGGACACGTATTTTTTATTTTGAGATATAGCCCGTTAAAGTTCCGCGTGACGTCACATTATACTAAAAATTGTACTGAAATGTGACGTCACCGTCACACGGAACTTTAACGGGCTATATCTTCACCAATTATTGTTTGATTGACAAAATAAAAAATACGTGTCCAATATTTTTTGATAATCTAACTGACGGACTTAATATATTTTTTTAGGAAAGTAGCCAATTTTAAGAGAAATAATATTTTTCAGTGGTTACTTGGTTGAATTCAACAAATTGTGAGTTTGTCTAAGTATATAACAACATTTTAAGTGATAATTTCTTTGAGAAGTGTTTGTTTACATGATAAGACAAGTAAGGATGAATTCTGTATGGGATCAGAGGTTACCTGTAATACTATTATTACTTACTCCTTAGGTATTCGAGAAGTCGATTTTCGTTATGAAACTCCCGGTAGTAACCGACACCAGCCTGTATTCCTCGCCAGTCGGCGTGGAGAATTTACGAGCAGCTTTGGAGAGCCGGTTAAAGAGTAAGGTGCAACAGTGGCGTCCTCACGTCAAGACTATTTGGAACAGGTAACTTATTTTTCCAAGCACACTTATCCAAATTTTTTTTTAGACAAGCTTTAATCGCTAACCCGTACCCTGACGGCTTTAGTCCTGGTAAGTTCGCTGAATTTGGGTCTAGACCAGTACTTTGTAATTTCTTTTTCCAGATATTGCAGCACGCTACTCAGAGAGGTGTTGCCATTTTGGGAGTACCACGCTTTCAACCCCACGGAACAGAGGCCGGGGCTGGGACAGCGGTTGAAACAACTGATGGTCACACACAAGGTAACATTTTGTTCATTAAACCATGCATGGCTCCCTTTCATTTGATGACGACTTTATCGTATACTCGGACAATGAAAAGGTAATATACAAAAATAATGGTCGTTTTCGCCCATGTATCTTTTGTTTTTAGCTATATCAGGAAAAATTTTAACGTGACATTTTGTTTCCATTCTTAGTGATACTGTGAAGACAATCATTGTAGTGCTGGAGCCCGCCTTACTGGAAATTTTTCAAAAAACTAACCAATTTTCTTCCATATAGCGTTGTAGAGCCCATCTCGGAGATCATGAAAACATAAGTCTTAAAGGTCTTAAATGGCCACAAGTATTTGGTATGGCGTCAAGTTGAAAATATAATTTTTTGGCCTAAATTTATCAACTAGCCTACCGCTCCAAATTTTGACACATGTGGGCTAAACCACATTAAATAACCTAAATACCAATTTTAAGACCATTCTGGTGGGCGCATAAGATTTTAGGACCAGTTGAAGTTGCAATTTTTTGGCCTAAATTTATCAATTAGTCTACCGCTCCAAATTTTGACAGTAGTTAAAGGACCCATTCAACAAACCAAATCCCAACTTTAAGGCCATTCTGGTGGGCGCATAAGATTTTAAGACCATTTTAAGAAATAGTCGATTTCATACAAAAAATTGCAAATTACTGTAAATTCGTATAAAAAAATTTTGCTGGCACAAACAACTGCATATTCACATTTAAGTGTTTTGTAATTAAAAATGCCGTTACAGTATTCCGTAATGAGTCGAAAATTGGAGAAATTCGTCATAGCAGTACTTTAGTTACGGGGGTCTTAAATCACTAAAATTATTATTCATTTAATTCATAAAATTATTATTCAAATGAATGGCACAAAATTTGATTTGAAAAGCCAGACGTAATGCCTATAGGCATTTTCTACCAGTCGCTCATAACTCTAAACTGATAAGCGTCAAGTTATTAGGTGCACTGAGAAAAGGTTATTTGATGTGGGCTAAATCATCTACAACGCTATATTGAAGAAAATTGGTTAGTTGTTTGATAAATTTCCAGTAAGGCGGGCTCCAGCACTATTGGAAAAATGGCGAGTTTTAAAATCGTCGCTCGATGTTTCTAATCTTAAAAAATCGAGTCACTTATATACAATTTTTTTTTTTTTTTTTAAAGAGGAAGTCATTTATTAAAGAAATAGCTAATAATAATGTATATAAAATAATAGTAATAATTCACATCTCTGCAATCTGCTGCACGGTCAGGCAGGTGACAGTTTAGTTAGAGCTGGGAATGCCTGCTCCGTCGTCGAACCCCAATAGTTTCGCTGCAGGTTTGAATTTGTGACGTGTGCCTCGTATGCACATACTGGTGGCTCGAATTATAGTAATGCATATCCTTGTTCTAAGCCAACCCAGTATCGTACTCAGCGATTTATTCCAGCGGTCCGCGAGGACTTCGCCTATGTGTTTGACAAAGGAGGTCATCTGTGGTGCGAATACGCCATCGACGGAAGTCACGAGAGGGGTGAAGGTAGCGTGTTTCGCTTCGCAGGCAGCGGAGTATTTTCTTTGTTTTTCAGTCTCAGCAGATTTTACGACAGAAGTGACATGGCGTGTAATGTAAGAGGGAGCGTCAGTGTCTACGACACGGATATCAAAAAGAGCCTCTCTCTGAGCATTCCATACGCCACGGCAAGATAAGTCGCCGCGTAATCCAAGGTCACCTTCTGTGATTATGGGTTCTATTGTGACGTTGCTCCATGCTTGGTGACATAGTTCAGCAAATAGATCACGAACTTCGTTGTGTCGTCTTGAAATTAGCCCCCCAGTCTTGCAGCAGAGAGCATGGTCGATATTAAATTGGCTGTTGCCACATCCATCACACGAGGGTGGCATTGAGTTTGGGGTTCTGTGATAGCGTATTGCCAGGGCGTCTCTGAATTCTTGAGGGGACAAGTCGAGGTTATCTTTCTTCGTTGGTATAGTAGATAGCCAGGTGGAAGACTTTGTTTTCATTTTCAATGCGATTGATCTTTCTATAGCTCTTCTTTTGTTAGGGGGTAATTTGGCCAATATAGTGTCTAAAAGTTCGTTATCGCGAGCTTCTTTCATTGTTCGGCTTTCTTTGCGTGCGTCAATCAGGGATTTATTGTGTTGGGCTAGGTCTACATGTTGTGTCCCGATCAAAGCTGATGAGAGGATTGAACAGCCTTTTTTAGAGGTTTTGTAGCTCAAATTATTCTCGGTGAATGGATTGGATATTGCCAAGCCACCTTTATGTACGGGTAGGGAAAACAGAGCGGCTTCGTCGGCAGTGATGTCGCTACCCATCATAGTTGGCATGAAATTAGCCCGTAGTGCAAGTGTCAGTGGTTCAAAAACTTCGTTAGAATCAGCGATTACACGTTGTAGGAATGACCATTTGAATTGGGCAGCTTTGGTAAGTGCTGTGTAAGCTGCTTGGGGGGAGTCCTTACAGACATGTGTTAGTTTCTCGATTATTGAAATAAATTGCTTCACATTGTTTCTTATAAAGTCTTCTTTTCCCTTGCCTATGTAACTACCAAGGAAGGGTGAACCTGTGGCGATGGTAATGTTAGTTCCTTTAAAAATCTGCTGTGCTTTATTTTTGTCTGTTTCAGATACAATAAGGATTGTCTTTTTAGGTTGAGGGAGGTATCCATATGCCGGTCCTATGTTGTAGATCTGTTCCCACCATTTACGAAGGCTTTTGAAGTTTCCCTGGACCGATGAGTCATCAGCGTACCATGTCTGGAGTGTATTCTGTTCTTTTTTTAGTTTATTGATTATGGGTAACGCCTTCTTTGCTATACATTCTTGTGTCTGAGTTTCGAATAACAAGCTCGGCATGGCCGTTATATGTGTTGTACAGGAAACGGGCACAATGTGGCCAATATACAATACGAAGTAAAACTTTTCATTGTCCTCGAATTTACTTTTCACGCTAGTTTTGGTGTTTTTCCCCCCACTTCACTTTACAATAAATACCAGATAGCACTATTCTATTCTATTCTAATAAAAAAACTTGTTTTCAGATGTACGGTTTCCCGCTAAACATGCCATTCGTCAACATGAAATCTGTTATCTCGAGTGTCAAATCAACGGGTCTCCACGTACAAGCGGACCCCAATGCAGAGTTCGCGCTGGGCGTCGAAATGTACTCGTACCCTAACAATGTTGTCAGTGTGTGGGTGTTTCTGGCTACCATTACTAGGATATAAGAATAAATTATTCATAAAATACAGTCAAAATAATTTTTAGTTCAAAATTTAAGAATATGTAAACTACAGCCTTGGCCAGAAGTGTTGAGCATAGCTCTTTTTAGGGTTCCGTAGTCAACTGGGAACCCTTATAGTTTCGCCATGTCTGCCCGTCCGTCCGTCCGTCCGTCCGCGGATAATCTCAGTGACCGTAAGCACTAGAAAGCTGAAATTTGGTACTAATATGTATATCAATCACGCCGACAAAGTGGTAAAATAAAAAGTGGAAAAAAATGTTTTATCGGGGTACCTCCCCTATACGTAAAGTGGGGAGTGATTTTTTTTTTCATTTCAACCCTAACGTGTGATATATTGTTGGATAGGTATTTAAAAATGAATAGGGGTTTACTAAAATCATTTTTTGATAATGTAAATATTTTCGGAAATAATCGCTCCAGAAGTAAAAAAAAATGTGTCCCCCCCCCCTGTAACTTTTGAACCATAAGTTTTAAAAATATGAAAAAAATCTCAAAAGTAGAACTTTATAAAAACTTTCTGGGATAATTATTTTGAACTTGATAGGTTTAACGGTTTTTGAAAAAAATTTACAAAATAATTTCTGAACTAAGTTTGTAATTTAACCGTATAAGCAGGTGTTTATTGTACTTGTAATTTCTACAAAATCACAATGAAATGACGTGCTTTCAAATAAAGTAAAAACGGTGGAAATCGGTTCACGCAATAAAGAATTATCCCATAAAAATCATCTTCCATACTTTAAGCTCGCGCGCAATAGTTTACTTAATTTGCCGATAGATGTCGCTGTAGGTGGAACGCTCATATCATATCCTACATGGCGGTGTTATTTTAACTCTTAAGTGGGGACACTTTCTGTGACGGACGGAAAACTACGGAACCCTACACTGAGCGTGGCCCGACACGCTCTTGGCCGGTTTTTTGTTTACAATTTAAATGTTAAGTATTAATTCCCTATCATAACAACGTACGATGACGTAAAATGTTATATTTTATTGATATATCTAGAAAACTTCACTTAATAACACTTTCAAGGTGCCTATAAAATATGAAAATTGGAGGTACCAAAAATGCGAATTTAGGTCGGTGCGAAAAATTGCAAATATTCTATGCAGTATACTCACTTCAACAAAACATGCGTGTTCAGTTTGAATTAATTGATAAAATTACTTCAAAAAAGATAGAAATGCCGGTCTAAACTTTCGAGTTTTGTATGAAAATCGCAAGGGTGCTCAACACTTCTGGCCAAGGCTGTAGCTAGCAACTCTCCGTGAAGGATAGACCGGCGCGACTTAGGGCCTGTTGCATCAAACCTTCTGTTAACTTCATCGTTAAAAATACTTGTTTGAAAAATTTTAGTTCTCTACGCTGCGGGATGACAGCTTCGTCGCCGTAATCAACATTGATCAATCCGTCAAGTATGGTTGGTGCAACTGACCCTTAGCCAGCCCTTACCACGCACAATTAACTTTTCACACCACCTGCTCGACAATGCTAAATTATATATCATGCAAACCTGACCGAAAGCAAATCATTATAGCCCTTGGCTTTAGGCGGGTTATAATGTTGTACTAAATCTCATTATAACCCGCTGGTTAATAATGTGATTTCACTTCCCATAGTTCTTATTGTTATGTGCTTAAAGTCTAATTTCGTAAAGTCCGCACGGTGCACGGGCCCGCGCCGCCGCGTCGGCGTCGTCGAACTGATTTGAAACTCGCGCTGGCCACCTCAATTTTAAATACCAAAAACAAATGCCGCGAGTGTCATATGAGCTGCAGTATACGGAGTAAAACTGCAGGTTCTACAAAAATAGAAGATAAAATTCGAATAAAATGGACTAATGTATCAAGAATCAATTTATACTTTTGATTTACTTTAAAAAACCGGCCAAGTACGTGTCGGACCACGCATAGGAGGATTCCGTACATTCAATGGAATAAGAACCAAACTAATACCAAAAGGTCGTATCTGATGCCTATGGAGGAAGTTTCTTGGAGATAACTCAAAAATGGCTGAACCGATAATGTTCAAAACAATTTTCGTAGAAAGTATGATAAGGCGCATCTCCTCAAATTTCTTCATATTTTTTGGACTTAAGTACGGTTCAAAAGTTACAGGGGGGGACACAATTTTTCTGACTGTCGAAGCGATTATTTCAGAAAATATTCACTTGATCAAAAAATGGTCAAAGAAATCTCAATGTTATTTTTAAAGACCTATCGATTGATGTGTCACATGTTGATATTTGGTTAAATTTTTTTCATTTTTTATTTAGTTAGGTACATGTATGGAGCCCCCCCCCCCCTAAAATTTTCGTTTTTTCAAATTTAACTACATAACTAAGTAGCGGCATACAAAATACACCTTATGTGTAAATTTTATTCATATACGTCGTATAGTTTCCGAGTAAAATGGCTGTGACATACGGACGGACAGACAGACAGACATGACAAATACATAAGGGTTCCGTTTTTTGCCATTTGGCTACGGGACCCTAATAAAAATCCGTTTCTAGTAGTAGCCTTAACTATTTTATTGTCTCACAAGAGGTGAGAAAAGTAGAGTATACTCCTCGGGGATAAAGCTGTTTTTGTCACGGGCGCGCTTAAACCCCTCACTGCACTCAGGACTCAGTCTTAATTCCCTCGCTACGCTCGGGAATTAACTCATAACCCCCTCGCTGCGCTCGGGAGTAAAGTCAGGAGTCCTTCGTTCCGTTCGGGATTCAATATCGCGCCCGTGACATAAAACAGTGCTTTATCCCCTTGGTGTACAATCTACTATTAAATCATGAAGTTATTATGTTAAACTGGAGTACATATTCTTCGGCCACAAAGTGGAGTCGAAAGAGAGCGTAGTTAATAAAAACGAGACGCAGCCCCTCGGCTGCGTCTCGTTTTGTCTAAAACGGGTATTAGACATTGCAATTTGTAGGGCCCAATCTGTTGTGTACCCTGCCTATCCCTCCCCTCCTTCAGCTCCCTAACTCTTATTACACCTCCCAACCTGACGGGTTGGGCCCTACAAATTGTAAAGTCTAATACCCGTTTAAGGAGGTGTAATGGCGTCGGCGTCATCAGACAATAATGCCAACATGACAATTCAAATGTCAATTTTGTAACGAGTGCGAGTGAGACACTGCCCCTATATTATGCTCTCTATCGGATCGTTTGTTCTAATCACCTATGAACGACTGTTTTGTTCGGTAATAAGGTTCAACTGTGGTTAGGGAAGTAGAGTAAAAGTAATGTCCGGTTCTCTACTGGTCCGTGCTTTAAATATGGCGGCGTAGTTGTCATCCCATAGAGGACTGTCAAACTTTTCATACAAGCACCCTTTTAGTCAGAAATTATGCGAAATTGAACCCTGTCTCTTCTAGTAAATGCTGACCCGTAGACCTCGGATGTGATATTAGTCTTCTGGCTAGCATTTATATTTTGCACGGTCACAAAAAGCAAAGGTTCCTGATTAAACTATTTCAATCTTAACTATACGGTAAACCAATTTGATTCCTAGGCCACTGTAGAACCTTGTCGTAATGACAGTTGCCCGTGGATACGTATAAACGTAACCTATTCGCTACCAAACTAGCTATTGTGACAAGGTTCTAGAGTGGCCTAGGAATCAAATTGGTTGACTGTACATAAATATGGTCAACAACTGACACCTTTGCTTTTCTTGACGTTAAGTTTTTTTAGCTAGCAAAGTACCGGTTTGGGATACGTTATCAACTAAGATGGTCGGGTTTTTAACGCCTGTCACTATAGCCGTCACGTTCTAACAAGTACGTTTGTACGTGAGTGCGAAAGTGACGCATGAAGCGATATGCGATAAAATGGCAACCATGCTATCCGTTCTGGAGAAAGTTTTCAAACAAAAACCCTTTACAGAAGAGCAATATAAATTTATTATTAAAACTATACCAGGATACTTAAAAAACAAGATTTCATTTAAATAAAAAATATCGGCGATGTCTTTTTCGTTTTAATGCTAACAAAATAAAATTAACATTTATTCCATCGTAGTATAAAAATATACGTAAAAATAGAAAAGAAGTGTTCATAGCGATCTACCGCCAACATTACCGTGGAAAAGTAACAACACGCGCGCAAAAAACATCAAAAATGAGCTCTAATATCTAATAAATAAATACCAATTTCGCGAGCACTCGCTTTAGTGTCATTCTACTCTGCAACCCCACTTCTATTCAGTATTTTCTTAAATTATTATTTGCCATATGAATATGTCCTAAATTCTAGTATTTCATAATACTAGTATTAGGTACCAGGACTGCAAGTTTGTCTTCTGAAAATGTATTTTCATCAAAGTTCTGTTAGTTTTTCTGGGGTGATGTCCCACACTTTTACGCCAACCCCAGTTATTTCAGTTAGACTTTCGATATATTGAATATTTTGTATTAAATTGTTACATAAAAAAATACAACAGAAATTGAGGTTGCATGGAAGCATAACATTTCTTTTCAGGGTTGTCACTTTAAAAGCTAAAAATCCCAGAATTCTACGCGCGCTTTGTCAATTTTCTCTTACAAACTTTCGTCGGACTCGTTTAACACTAAACCTTATATCGTGACCATAAGGCTCATAGTCGTCTGCGCTGAAGTGCCCTAGGCGAGTTCAGTCCGGTAACCTAACCTAGCCTGCGACAGGCCAATGTGAATGTCAGACTGTTTCCACATTTTATTGATTCGACTGTAAAAATTCAATTATATTTCCTGCTATCATGAAAATTACAAAATGAAAACGTTGTTTGAATGGGAAAGAACATTGCATGATCATAGGTAAATTTACGAAACCTGCGCGGGAGGAGTCAAATGAATTCAATTTCACAGTTCTAGCAAGTTTTCGTGAATACCAGTAAAACAATTGTAAGTTGCAAACATTTTAAATTAACCTGGTGCCATTTAAAAACAAAAGAATATATTTGGCCTTTTTTTTATAATTTACGGTCTTTATTAGACATCAACGAAAAAGCTTAGAAACATTAAACGACTCTATACCAAAGCATCAGAGTGCATTTTAGCATAACATGCAGATATTTGTTGAAATAGTATTTCGTTAGCTTAATATGTGGTATTTTAGAGATGTGGCAATGTGACCGAGCAACATGCGTGATATTCTATTATGAAACTGAAAACTTATTTAATGAAAATATTACTGTAAGATAATGACCATGCAATAATAAGTCTGACAGTGTTACAGATACAATTGTATTAATGATACAATTATACAGGTTAACCTTTATACTGCCCTATTACAAGTAAAGATAACATTAAAATAATTTGTTAATGTCTGAATTAGAATACAATTTATGTATATTTCGACTAAATTAAAATGAAGATTATATGAACAAAACAGATCTATTGTCAGTCGATTAAAATTGTCTTAATTTACAGTATAAATGTTAATTCATGCTAAGATGACAATTTTACTATCGTCAATTACGTAGGACAGTATAATATCAATTCATTACAAACTGGGCGCCTTAATAAAATAAGTTTAATTTCATTCCCATCCCTCTAGTTGTTTATGTAAGTGTTGGCTTTGATATATATCATTAAATCATAGACAAGAGAATACTACGCGTAAAAAAGTGCAAATATTATTGCAAATTTGATGGTTGGTCGTTGTAGATCCGGCATTTATACTTTACTTGACTGCATGATAATTAAAAACAATCGATTTTCTTAATCACATCGATAACTCCAAGCCATCATACGTCCGCTGTGCTGCTATAGTCTGGTTAACCAAAAACCCAATGACAGTAGAAGTAATAAGATATACTCGTCCTTTTTTTAGAAGTCAAGGTACTGGCGTAAGAAAAAAGCAGTATGATTCTCTCTGTCTATCCTTGAAGTGAGACAGTCCCCCTTTTCTTTTTACATAGCACTTTTTACTCTGCTTGAAATGACTAAACAGTTGTCTTGATAAATAAAAATAGAGGTGTTATGATTACAATAAATACATTTACTGGTGTAAAACTAGGACAAATTGAAAGCCAACACTGCTAAAATAGTAATGTAGAAGATTAAAATATGCGGCATCTACGTATAATGCGAAAGTTACGCCTCCCACGACCTCTCATTCTAACCCAGTAAGTCAAGATATCAAAGACACTAGATAGCTTAGATTATACTTGAGCAATCTCTAATGTCGCAACGTGTTATTGATGCAAAACAAACATACATAATATACAACAGAATAATTAATAGTATTTCATACAGAATGGCCACGCTACGCCCCGCCCCGAAAGGAATGACCTCACCCCGCGCCGGCAGATTGGTAGGGAACTAGTAGGCTAATCCGTCAGGTTGGCAGCGCATCGATAAAAAGCAAAATGTCGGTGTATTGTAAAACAGTGCTCTAAGACGCACGCACACATTGAAGCGCGTGCACACAGATGCGCCGTGCACACAAAGGCGCTCAAACGAGTTTTGTAGTATGACGTGTCCGCCCTGTGGTTATACAAGGGAGCAAAGTTGTTGTTTGACCTCTCGTACTTATATTGGGACCCGAGCCAGCGAAACAATCCTTTCCTCAAGGCACGAGAGTTTGAACAACTTATATGCCTGTGAATCTATTATAATATATGTAAAAATATCTTGCCTTGCTGTATTTGAGATTTTACTGTAATAGCATAATATAGGAAACAGCGGCGACATTAAAGAACGATTAACGGTTGTATAGGTGCACGGCAAATCAATATTTTGAATTTAATCTTTTAGACACCAAGAACTAAAGGAATCATGAGTATACGTGCCCTCAGAGCCAAGAACACCTATAAGTGCTATGCGTACGCTGGGAAAGCGACCTTAACTTTTTCCAGTAAGTTTTATATTGGCTCGCTTGCGCCAATTATCTTGGCGTGTGAGCGACGTTTTTACACATGTCGAGATAAATAAAGAATAACGGCAAATATGACTTAAAACAAACAAATATTTTGAATTTAACTAGGATTTTTTTGAAGCACCTACTCTAGCGTCAATGTATATTGCTTTGAAGTTAAAATGAGGTGGGTCGTAGGAGGCGACAGCGAACATCACAAAAACCTGTCTGGAGCCAGCTTAGCTCCCGTCCGGGTCCGGCTTTCGGCTGCGTCGGAGCTGGAATGGAGAAAATATCTCATTAGGTCATTAGATAGGTCTTATAGGCAGATTAGGAGACATCGATGGCGTCTTCAGTACCTAAATGACTTCTGATAACGTTCCTGATATTCTCCTGACAGTTATTCCTTCCCTGGCTTTGAATACAACCCCAATACGCATATTCCCGCTTTAAAAGGTAAAGGTAACGTACTTATCGACATCGAAGCAGTACCGATTCGGCATAACCGACGCGGCGCGCTCGCTTTTGGTCTTCGCCGGCCGAACGGCGCGTGGCGTGGACTGCCGGTGGTTCCCACCTGAGTGTCGTTACCTCGAGGTCGCCTAGCTACAGACCGTGTCACGCAGCCGTACCCGTGCCGACACCGCGGATAGGGCTCTTAACCGATTTTCGCAAAAAAACCCCGAAATCACCAAATATACTTAATCATCCTTGTTTTTACGTAGAACTCGGTGTAATTAATTCGTATTAGAAAGTCCGTAGAAAGAACGTAAAAGTACCGTAAGTATTTTAGTATGTCGCAAATACCGGTTTCCAAGCCGCCGGTTGACCGCGGAGGTGCGGGGCTGCGTCCGCGATGTGCCCCCCGTATGGTCGACGACTAGTTGACGGCGACCTGGAGACGTGAGACTGCGCTGATCCGGTAACGAGTTTATTGGAATGCGACAACATTCATTGTTCAACTGACTTACTGCAGGTAGTGTTGTAGGATGGGCTTGTGCAGCGCGTCATCGATCGAGAATCACTGCCTCTTCCTCCCCATCAGTCGTTCCCACTCTCTCATACGCTCCGTATTAGAGTGAGACTGACCTGCTTCAGGTAGTGCCGTTGGATGGGCTTGTGCAGCGCGTCATCGATCGGGAACCACTGCCTCTTCCTTCCCATCAGTCGCTCCCAACCTCTCACACGCTCCCGGTTAGACTGAGACTGACCTGCTTCAGGTAGTGCCGTTGGATGGGCTTGTGCAGCGCGTCATCGATCGGGAACCACTGCCTCTTCCTTCCCATCAGTCGCTCCCAACCTCTCACACGCTCCCGGTTAGACTGAGACTGACCTGCTGCAGGTAGTGCCGTTGGATGGGCTTGTGCAGCGCGTCATCGATCGAGAATCACTGCCTCTTCCTCCCCATCAGTCGTTCCTACTCTCTCACACGCTCCCTGTTAGACTGAGACTGACCTGCTGCAGGTAGTGCTGTAGGATGGGCTTGTGCAGCGCGTCATCAATCGAGAACCACTGCCTGGTCCTCCCCATCAGTCGTTCCCACTCTCTCACACGCTCCCGGTTAGACTGAGACTGACCTGCTGCAGGTAGTGCCGTTGGATGGGCTTGTGCAGCGCGAGCTGCGCCAGCGCATCGTCGATGGAGAACCACTGCCTCTTCCTCCCCATGAGGCGCGCGTCCTCCCACTCCGCGAGTTCTTGGGTCACCGTCATCACGTACACCTCCGTGCGGTGCTTGTGTTCCCGGTTCTGAAATCCAATGAATGAGGTTAAGCATCCACTGATTATAGTGATTATACTACCTTCATATTAAACATTTTATTTATTTATTCTTAATTCTCCCTGGAAGAGAAAAATCATAGCCTATTTATTCCTTTTCTATGTTCTAAAAGTGCTTGTTTATACATATGGATGTAATCATGCACAGAAAGTAGCCTATTTTTGCGAAACGTTATCAGACAAAGGTTATCGAGTGACAAGATAAAGCACTTCACCTTTTCTAACGCTACGAAATAGACAGATCGGCTCTAGATAGTTTTTATCGGTTTATCAAACCGTGACCATTTAGCATTTTATTCCCTAAATCCTAATTAAATCATTTATACAGGAACAACAGGAAACGTAAAACAGATAATAATAGTAGTTTATGTAACTGTTACGTAATAAGGGTCCTTAAAACATGAGTGTGGTTTTATGAAATGAGCCGCAGGCGAATTTCATAATAAGATCACACGAGTGTTTTAAGGCCTAATTACGTACAGTTGCATACACTGCTTTATCTACAGTCATATTTATATAATATGATATATTAAATTAATTGTTCGGACAACATAGAATGACCGCCATTGTACCGTCATGGCCTACTCGATTGTGCCGGCGCTCGCGCGGGACCAATCGAGTTGGCCATGGCGGTAACATTATGTTATCAAATTCGATGTTCCAAATTTGAAACTCATTGCTTAACAATATTTGAGCATGCATAGTTAAAATTACGTTACTGCCGCAGATAAGAAACTTATCATAGTTAAATCGTTTGTTGTAATGCTTGTCATTGTCTACGGTTTTTGAACGCATTTTAGAGTACTTACAGTATGAGTGTAGATAAAAATATTTACTCTATCGATATACGGTACGAGCAACGTAATGTCAATTAATATCGCAATGAAATCTATTACGATACGATCGGTCGCGAATCAAGGTCGGGTTCAACGACCGGTAAGTTAGACGCAAACTAATCGAATTTTGCAACACACGTCGGATTACTAGTACTGAAGTGTCATGTTAATGTCTTCATGAGAAGCAAGTCCTGAGTTCGAATCGTGGCATAGATATTATGCATTTCAGTCACTCCGCTCCGCATATAACACGCTCAAAAAATGAGAAACCGTATGATTTTTTTTTAATTTATACAAAAATAAGCCGGAAACGAAACTTTGTCTATGACGGCCGAATTTTGGTTTAAATTTTTTCCTTCTTTCGCCTGATTTTGTCTATGACAGCTGAATTCAGCTCAAGTTTGTTTCGCGCTTTAAGTAGGTGTAGGTGCGCAGTATAGGTGCCAAATGCAGCTCTAGGTCTAAGGCGATTATCAAACCCCATGCGGCGACGGTGTGCAAGCGTGACAGCGCTATACACACGCAGAGCGCTATCTCGCTCGCGCACCGGCGACGCATGCGGAACCCGCAGCAGTGTGAAAGACGCCTAAGTTTCTTTTGGTAGACAAGAAAATACACCAGCCCTCCTGTTAGTGAAGCAGGATAGGGCTCGTGGTTTTCGCTAGGTGAACACCCCGAAATAACCAAATATTTTGAATATTCATGGTCTTTATTTAGGACCTCTTTAAATAGTGACTCCGTGTTATTATATGGCCCAATTAAACATGGAATAGTAACGGAAGAAATATTAACGGTAATTTTGTAATGTAATTAAAAATATTTATAACGGGTTACTCACGTAATTTAAGTCACCATGAATGATCATCGTAAATTGATCGAAACATGTCGAGCAAAAATCGACTTAAATTACGTCAGTAACCCGTAATAAATATTTTTAATATGTTAGACGTCTCACGAAAGTTTTATAGTTTGTAATGTAAGTTGAAAATACCGATTCTGAGACCTGGATTAAAGAGTCCGACTGGATAAAAAGAAATAAGAGTAGGTATATAACATATCGTTGGCGCAATATGACAGGGTTCTAGGTTTCACTTCTATCGAATTGAAATTTAAACATTGTCGTAGTGAGTGAAAGTCTAAATTTGACAACCCTGAAAATGTAACATAGAACCCTGTAATATTGGGCTAGCGATATGCCTCTCACCGTGACTGATTGACATTACGCCTAGGGTGATATCTAACAACAGCACTGTAGGTAATTAGATCTTAATTGTTTATTGGACTACGCTTTGGTTTCCATAAACGTAAACGAAAGCTTCTGTATAGTATAAGAATATTAAGAATATAAAACTATAATTAGGTCGTATTTCCGTAGCAGAATACCAGGAAACATTATGGTCGGCAGTTAATACTATGTATGTACTAAACTAAGATTACGTGTGACTTTCAGCGCTAAAAACAAGGTCAAGCTAACTTTACACTTAGGGTGCTAATTATTCCGACTCGACTGACGAAGGGAGTAATGATTTTTTTAAAGGACTTTTTTCCCCTTAGTTTTTAGTGTTTTTACTATTTGCTTAGAGGCAAGGGATTTAAGTAAAATATCAACATTTTGCCGAAATCTGGTAACGCAGCAAGCAAGCTGTTTGAGGATAAACGTGCAAAGTAATAAGTAGATGGCGCTACAATCGTAAAAAAACATCATATCCTCATTTAATGTTAAGAGAATAAATAAGCGTGCCAGTGTGTGCACATTATTTTGACCACCTCAACTGTTTAGCTTCTTCTGGTACTGTTTTTACATCGACGTCGTAAATAATTGCCATAAATGAAACGACTACCAATGAACTTATTTAAGACCCCTATAAAACTTTGAGCCAATACTCAAAATAGTCATAATAAAAGTTTTAGTATCGTTGATAAGGTTAGGACAGAAATAAACAATTATAGGTGAGTGAAAGACTGGCTAAACAAAGCGGAAGACAGACAAAAATGGAGAGAGTTGGAGGAGGCCTACACTCCAAGAGGGGTCCAAATTAAATAAATAAATAGTAAATAACATATATCAACATAACACTAACCACTAGCTATAAGAAACATACTAACCAATACGAAAAAACGTGTAATGTAAAAAAATGGGAATTTGGAAATAAATGCCGTTTTATTTTATTTTATTTAAAAGGGTGGTAAACAGTTGCAAGTCAAAAAAACCTAATTTTATTGTGCACTCAGTCGAAGCATACAGCTAATAAGAAAACCTGAAGGTTACTTTCTAATAGATAGACACAAAAAAAAACTATTAACTAGGAGAGATCTAAAGGCCCATTGAAACATTGATTAGTGTTAAGTGTGAGTTCATACATTTGTTACTAAACACAAGTAGAAAATGTATGGACTCGGCCTTACTGAGCATGATCAAACATGCTCTTGGCCATTTTAAACTTAGCATTAGTTTCTTCAGAGCGAGCGATATATATTAGTTCAAGGTGAGAAGGCTTTGAGTTTATGCACACAAACAAATGTTCCCATTTTTCTCTAAAACAGCTTGTCCCATTTGGTTTTTGGCACTCCACCAGCACTCCAGGGATGATCTAGATCAGCGGTCGGCAACAGGAGGCCCGTGGGCCATATGCGGCCCGCGAGCTGCCCGGGCTATTTTGTATGTACCTAGTACCTCACTCTCTCTTAAATCATAATTACCATAAAGATTGATTTACAAATACCTAACCTCTATTAACAACCGACAACGATGTTCCGTTTACTTGAAAACGTCACATTAAATGTACATATACATAGGCTACAAACTTACTACAGAATATGCATGCTAAAAACATTGCTCACAAAGCAAATAGGTATTTCACAATTTGTTTACTTAAAAGGTCAATAACCCCATTTACGGACTGTAAAATGAGAATGGGCAGGCTGCAAATAACCGACCATATATAGCTCAAGTACAGGAAATAGTAACAGAAACATTTTAACTGATTATAGGCCTTAAATATATCAAAGCAATAGAGTGCACAAATAGTCAGGTAACTGTGTCGATGGTACAAGATGCGAAATGTGTGTTGAATTAACTCTACTATTGAATCATTTCTGGTTTCTGATACAGGTAGCCCTGGCCTATTTATCTTTTTAAATGCCTGGTTTTCGTATTGAATGACCTTCATGAAATTGGTTCATGTGATTATAGCATAGATCAGGGGTCTTGAAACTTTTTAACCGAGGGCACTCGCCTTTTGCAGGCCAGATTGTATGCAGTGTAGCTCTTTTCTCTGGCGCGCCTGACGGGCTCACAGGTCAAATCCGGCCTGCGGGCTGTAGTTTAGAGACAAACAGACAGGCAGATACACTGAGACTACAGGCTTATTAATAGGAAGACATTGGTACTCTGAGGGTGCCAAATCCTAAAAAAATTGAATGCATGTGGTCTTTTTATTAATTACCAATTTTTATACCCATATTGTAACCTATTAATTTATTTTGCTAAATAACTGCATTTCCTTCATTTGTATTTGAATGCATTCAAAACCTAATTGTGACCAAATGTTTTAATGTCAATCATTCATTCGCTTCCATTCTTCAACTAACACGCTCCACATCAGCTCTCTGTAACACAGATAAGGTAACCACTAGATCAGTGTTGGCCGTTAATTTCAATTAGAATTGAAAATTGATCAATGAGATTGAAGATTAATTCCGTAACTAATCAATTACACTAACATCAATTTCTACTAACGTTAGTTCGCATTGATTTTGTGACGTCGTCAATTACACTAACCGTCAATTAGAATTAACCTATCAGTTACACTAACGTCTCGAAAATTTAATAAGAATTACAGTTAATTAGATTAACGTTAGTGTAACTAAATTAATCCTGTCTTACACTAATAATTAATTTTAAAACTGCATCTCGGGTTCGGAAGTCGGGACCAATATCACAAGATGGAGCTCATGCTGGACCCTAGGGCTACCTACTGGATCTCGGGTTTGGCGCACTCATGCTGTTTGGGCTCATTCGACTTGTACTGATGAGCAGATGGTACCGGTATCAAAATCTGGAGCTCATGCTGAACCCTGGGGATCCCTACTGGATCTCCGGTTTGGCGCATCATAGACTCATGCTGTTTGGGCTCATTCGACTTGTACTGATGAGCAGATGGTACCGGTATCAAAATCTGGACCTCATGCTGGACCCCTACTGGATCTCGGGTTTGGGGCATCATAGACTCATGCTGTTTGGACTCATTCGACTTGTACTGATGAGCAGATGGTGCCGGGATCAAAATCTGGAGCTCATGCTGGACCCTGGGGAAGTATGGTATAGTAAAGTATGGTATGGTAAAGTATGGTATGGTAAAGTATGGTATGGTATGGTAAGGTATGGTAAAGTATGGTATGGTATGATACGGTATGGTATGGTAAGGTATGGTAAAGTATGGTATGGTATGGTAAAGTATGGTATGGTAAGGTATGGTATGGTAAGGTATGGTAAAGTATGGTACGGTAAAGTATGGTATGGTAAGGTATGGTATGGTATGGTAAAGTATGGTATGGTAAGGTAAAGTATGGTATGGTATGGTAAAGTATGGTATGGTAAAGTATGGTATGATAAGGTATGGTATGGTAAAGTATGGTATGGTATGGTAAAGTATGGTATGGTATGGTAAGGCATGGTAAAGTATGGTATAGTATGGTATGGTATGGTAAAGTATGGTATGGTATGGTAAAGTATGGTATGGTAAAGTATGATATTACCATACCATACTTTACAATACCATACTTTACCATACCATACTTTACCATACCATACTTTACCATACCATAATTTACCATACCATACCATACTTTACCATACCATACTTTACCATGCCTTACCATACCATTCCATACCATACTTTACCATACCTTATCATACCATACCATACTTTACCATACTGTACCATACCATACTTTACCATGCCTTACCATACCATACCACACTTTACCATGCCTTACCATACCATACCATACTTTACCATACCATACTTTACCATACCTTATCATACCATACTTTACCATACCTTACCTTACCATACCATACCGTACTTTACCATACCATACTTTACCCATACCATACCATACTTTACCATACCATACCATACTTTACCATACCATACCATACTTTACCATACCATACCATCAGTACACGTCGAATGAGCTCAAACAGCATGAGTCTATGATGCGCCAAACCCGAGACCCAGTAGGGATCCCCAGGGTCCAGCATGGCTCCAGATTTTGATACCGGTACCATCTGCTCATCAGTACAAGTCGAATGAGCCCAAACAGCATGAGTCTATGATGCGCCAAACCCGAGATCAAGTAGGGATGCCCAGGGTCCAGCATGAGCTCCAGATTTTGATACCGGTACCATCTGCTCATCAGTACAAGTCGAATGAGCCCAAACACCATGAGTCTATGATGCGCCAAACCCGAGATCCAGTAGGGATCCCCAGGGTCCAGCATGAGCTCCAGATTTTGATCCCGGTACCATCTGCTCATCAGTACAAGTCGAATGAGCCCAAACAGCATGAGTCTATGATGCGCCAAACCTGAGACCCAGTAGGGATCCCCAGGGTCCAGCATGAGCTCCAGATTTTGATCCCGGTACCATCTGCTCATCAGTACAAGTCGAATGAGCCCAAACAGCAGGAGTCTATGATGCGCCGAACCCGAGATCCAGTAGGGATCCCCAGGGTCCAGCATGAGCTCCAGATTTTGATCCCGGTACCATCTGCTCATCAGTACAAGTCGAATGAGCCCAAACAGCATGAGTCTATGATGCGCCGAACCCGAGATCCAGTAGGGATCCCCAGGGTCCAGCATGAGCTCCAGATTTTGATCCCGGTACCATCTGCTCATCAGTACAAGTCGAATGAGCCCAAACAGCATGAGTCTATGATGCGCCAAACCCGAGATCCAGTAGGGATCCCCAGGGTCCAGCATGAGCTCCAGATTTTGATACCGGTACCATCTGCTCATCAGTACAAGTCGAATGAGCCCAAACAGCATGAGTCTATGATGCACCAAACCCGAGATCCAGTAGGGATCCCCAGGGTCCAGCATGACCTCCATCTTAGGATACCGGTCCCATTGCTTATTAATACAAGTAGTAGGGTACACGAACAAAATCAGCTTTGATAACTCACAAGTGGCCAATTTTTTGTAGTCGGTTAGAATACTCTGAGAACTACTCCTTATAAAAAAATATATCAGATTTTGGTGTAGATTTAGGTATAAAGTAGGTATTTGTTAACAGGCCTTCTCAATTCAAGGTAAGATTATACAAATGGCATTTTTTTTCATGATATAATAGTATTTGACTGTTTGAACAGCGGCTGTCATTTAATAACGTATTTTTCAACAGCTTAATTCAGTATAATGTAAAACATTAAAAAAAATCATATTTCCACAAAAACATTTTTCAAGTGTTTTATGATGACTGCATTATATTGAAAGCTATGTAAAGTAACTATCATGTTTAAATTATAATAGATTCATCAATAGATTGATTTTATTACAGCATTTGAATTTTAAAAGCGTTGTCTTGACCATAAAAGAAATCTCCGAAATTTTCAAGTCAGCGTGTTTAGTTTATTATTATTATAGTAATGTTTATCAAAAAGAAATAACGAATTTATCAATCGCTGTAAGTTTTATGAACTCATCAGTTCAATTCGTAATTTGAACGCATGGAGATTGGCGCGGGAGTCTTGTGCGCAGGCAGCGCGAGCGGGTCCACCAATCACGACGCACCGTGTCACTGTCTTTGTTTGTGTTTAACTCTCACCGCTCAACCGCGATGGCGATGATCCTCTCAAACATCAAAATGTCGAAGATAAGTGCATTTTGTGGTCAATTATTGAATTTTACATGGACTTGTATATTTATGAGCATGTTATTATGTTTTGTGCCGAATTCAAATAGCTGTCTGTGGTGTTGTGGATTCAAATAGCTTTCATATGCGATATGAATATTACATTACTTATTCCAGTAGTGGATCGACAAGTTTAAAGAAGTAAATTCTTAAAGTCTTATCGTTTATTGATGTTTTTGTTAAGTATATTCTCACCTGTCTCCGCCTGTGGTCACGTCGGTTAGGCACAGATGAAATACAAACTGTTCCCTTCGGTCCACGGTGGGCACAGATGGGAAAAGTTACATTGAAAGGCTGTTATCGTTTATTAATGAATTTCTTTGGTTAGATGATTAAATTAAATAACTTATTCCAGTGGATTGACCAGTTCAACTAAATAAATATGAAAGACTGTAATCGTTAATTGATGCCGTTACTTAAGATGTTCCATAATTTGTACAATCAGCAGCAGAAGTAGCTTAGCGGGGAGGTGTTCAAAAATTTCTTGACACTATTTTATTGTTAAGAGAATAAGAGTGAGTGAACGTAATTTTGAACACCTCACCCACTAAGCTACTTCTGCTACTGACTACGCCAGTTGTAAATGACTTGGTCAAACAAATAAATATGCAAAGTTGTTATCGTTCATTAACTAATGTCTTCCTTTAGATATTACATAACTTCGAGTGGTTTGTTTAGTTAAAAATAATAAATAAGATAATTTATTGTATAACTTACAGTAGCTGAGCTAGTATATCGTTAATATAAATATTTTTGATACTTGCATCAAGAGATACTGCTCTTCCACAGATGGTAGGTTACAATGATAATGTAATATAAAACAGTAACTTGCAAAATTAAAACAATAGAAAAAACTAAATTAAATTGACTAATTCTAACATTCAAATTTGCATGCTAAATAAAACTAAACAAATCATTAGAATTTACAGGAAATTATTATATAAAGCAAAATTTCTTTCATTACAGTATATTCAGAGCAATGACGCGTAATTTCAGTGACCGCGAGGCAACCGGATGGCTCGCGGTATTTAAGCTCCTGAAGTGATGAGGAACCGCCCCGTGCAACCCGAACTGACCCAACTTGGACTGGAGCGGAAATGGAGGGGGAGTGCAAAAAAATTTTTTTTATTGCTAGGCAACCGATTGAAACAGCGGTTGCCTGAAAGAATGTTATATAACAAAATTTTACTGCCATCCCTCCTGGTTGGAGAGGAATGAAGTTTCATAGGAGAGGGATGGCATTTGGGCATATCGTTTTCCACATCATACAAAACTCATAAAACGAATGCCATCCGATTTCAATGATTGTAAGTACGTTTTTCCTAAGTTCTCCTCCACCGATTGAAAAATACGCCTTGCGTCCGACTTCCAACTCTGATGGTTCGATACCTGCCTGGCCTGGGTGGGTGGCAGTTTCCGGTGTCTGTATGTGATGAAGAATAAGCATGCTAATTTTCAAGCGGTTGCCTGACAAATTTATTTTTTATTTTTTTTTCGTCTCGTAAAGGGAACCAGTCCAACCAGGAGGGATGGCAATAATTTTTTGTTGTATAATCAGCGTACATTCTTTACGTACAAATAAATAAATATGAAAGACTGTTATCGTTTATTGATGCCGTTACTTAAGATGTTACATAATTTGTACAGTCCGCAGCAGAAATAGGTAAACGGAAAAGGGATTCAAAATGATCTTCACACTACTTTATTACATAACTTGTACCAGTTGTAAATTGACTAAATCAAACAAATAAATATGAAAAGTAACTAGCCTTTTCCCGCGGCTTTGCCCGCGTACTGTAAGTACTCAAAAAGGATGCGATACCCATGTTGATTTTCAGACTTTGTGACCACATTTGCTCCTTTTGGGGGTTGAATTTTCAAAAAACCTGAAACACGTGTTTACTCATTTATCGTTAGGAGCATTCCTGTGAAGTTTCGAATAAAATAGTCTAACAAATCTTGATTCGCCATACAAACTTTGGACCCCCATTTTACCCCCTTAGGGAGTGAATTTTGAAAAATCCTTTCTTAGTGCATCCCTAGACCTTATAAGGAACCTACGTGCCAAATTTGGAATCTCTAAAACCAGCGGTTTGGGCTGTGCGTTGATATGTCAGTCAGTCAGTCAGTCAGTCAGTCAGTCAGTCAGTCAGTCAGTCAATCAGTTTTTTCTTTTATATTAACTAATGTCTTTGTTTAGATGTTACATAATGTATTCCAGTAGTGTACTGACTAGTAAAATAAATCAAAATGAAAGACTTATCGTTTATTGATACCTTTATACGCTGTATTCCTATCGGTTCGTCACATGTGGTGTGGAAAAATGGAAATACACTCTTAGTTTAGATGTCACAAAACTTGTTCTAGCAGTAAATAATAAATATTATGGGACAACCTTACACAAATCAACCTAGTCCCACAGCTTACTCAATAAGACTTATGTTGTAGTTGTAGTTACTAGGCGACGATACGAGTATATACAACATGTTACTTGAGCCACTAAAAACCCCAGACCCCCCAAATGATTTATAGGGTTCCGTAGTCAACTAGGAACCTTTATAGTTTCGCCATGTCTGTCCGTCCGTCCGTTCGCGGATAATCTCAGTGACCGTTAACACTAGGAAGCTGAAATTTGGTACTAATATGTATATCAATCACGCCGACAAAGTCGTAAAATAAAAAGTGGAAAAAAATGTTTTATTAGGGTACCTCCCCTATACGTAAAGTGGGGAGTGATTTTTTTTTTCATTTCAACCCTAATGAGTGATATATTGTTGGATAGGTATTTAAAAATGAATACAGGTTTACTAAAATCATTTTTTGATGATGTAAATATTTTCGGAAATAATCGCTCCAGAAGTAAAAAAAATGTGTCCCGCCCCCTCTAACTTTTGAACTATAAGTTTTAAAAATATGAAAAAAATCTCAAAAGTTGAACTTTATAAAAACTTTCTAGAAAAATTATTTCGAACTTGATAGGTTAAATAGTTTTTGAAAAAAAATTACAAAATAATTTCTGAACTAAGTTTGTAATTTAACCGTATAAGCAGGTGTTTATTGTACCTGTAATTTCTACAGAATCACATGAAATAACGTGCTTTCAAATAAAGTAAAAACGGTAAAAATCGGGTCACGCAATAAAGAATTATCCCATAAAAATCATCTTCCATACTTTAAGCTCGCGCGCAATAGTTTACTTAATTTGCCGATAGATGTCGATTTACGATTTACTTTGAACGATCATATCATATCCTACATGGCTGTGTTATTTTAACTCTTAAGTGGGGACACTTACTGTGATGGACGGAAAACTACGGAACCCTACACTGAGCGTGGCCCGACACGCTCTTGGCCGCTTTTTTATTATTGCTAATTAATCTCGAGTATTTGTTTTTCCACCGGTTACTTATTTTGAAAGATATTCGTATGTTTCGTTTTCCTTGCAATTCTATTCAATTGTTAACTACATATTTGTTGCGTTGTTGTCACATCTCTACATGTGTCATGTCATGTCAACCTATCAACCTACTTTCTCAATTTCTATGACATGACATAAGATGATATACTTTGACAATTACAACCCATATGACACTATGTACAGTGAAAAAACAAGTTTGTCAAAGCTGCCAGCCTTTATTAAATAGTCAACCTCTATCTCCTAACCTCTCGATAAAATAGTAAACTGTAGTATTAGAAACTTTTAGACTCAACGCGTATAAAATTGGAAAATTAAAGAAAAAGTATACCCATAGTAGTGTATTTAGGTATAAGTAATTAAAGTAAGTGCTTACTATTTAATTACTAGAATCATATCGGCACTACCCGATCATTGTTTACAGTTCACAGTTTCCTGCTACCCAAAGGTTGTCTGGTAGAGATCGCTTTTTAGCGATAAGACCGCCTGTTGTTACCTAGCTTTTATCACTGTATCACTGTATACTTTATTATACCCATGTAAGGATATACTGCAATCGATTCCACTCTACATTCTGAACAAACAGTTTTTAGGTTTCTAGTCTTGGGTATAACACGTTATATAATAGATAAATACTTAAATACATAGAAAGCATCCATAACTCAGGAACGTGATAAACACGCAAATAAATACCTTATTCAGGATTCGAATCCGGGACCTCCTGCTTCATAGGCAGTGTCACTACCGACTAGGCTAGGAAGCCGTTAACGCAGTAAGTTGATTAAATCATACTAATTAATATAGATGACTGTTATTCGTTTACTGATATATTCAGAGCAATGACGCGTAGTTGCAGTGTTCGCGAGGCAACCGGGTGGCTTGCGGTATTTGAGGTTCCAACGTGTTGTGGGACTGTGCAACCCGAACTAACCCCACTTTGACTTTTTTTAATTTCCAGTGTATGCGTGTGATGAAGACCGAGCATGCAAATTGCCATTCACCCTGGCCTGGTCAGTCGATCAATCCATCAGTGTTGGAAACCGGGAAAATATAAGAAGGGGGGGGGGGGGGACAAAGTACAAGTTGGGTTAGTTCGAGTTGCACAGGGCGGTTCCACAACACTTCGGGAGCTCGAATACCGCAAGCCATCTGGTTGCCTCTCGGACACCATAACTACGCGCCATGGCTTTAACTAATATCTTTGTTTAAAATGTTACATAATCATGTGTCCATCTGTGCCCGCTGGGAACCGATGGAAATATTTCCCTCCATATGTATATAGGAAAGGGTAAAAAAAACTTTCCATCTAAAAAGCCATATGGGAGCAGGTGAAAATGTTTTATTCCGCTATTAGATGTATTCCCATCTGCCCCGGCCTCGCATGACCAAGGCGGGCATAGATGAGATGGGAACAACTCCTCTCGTTCGACGTCAGTACCCGCCGGGACCGGATGAGAACATAGGTAGCTATTCCCACATGTGCCCGCTAGGGACCGATGGGAATAGTTCCCTTCATGTAAAAATAGTAGGAGGCATTATAAACTTTCCATCTACTCCCACATGGATAGTCATGTGGGAGCAGGTGGGATTTTTTTTATTCCCGTATTAGATTTATTATCTGTCCGCACCGCGCATGACCTTCATCAAGGCCAGCGCACATGTGAATGACTCCTCTCGTTCGACGTCTATACCCGCCAGGAACGGATGAAAATACACCTATTTCCATCTGTGCCTGCTGGGAACCGATGGGAATATTTCCCTCCATATGAATATAGGAAGGGGCAAAAAACTTTCTAACTCCTCGCACATAAAAAGCCATATGGGAGCAGGTGGGAATGTTTTATTCTGCTATTAGGTGTATTGACTGTTTTTTCTTCCCATTCTTATTTAGTTTCACCAAATCATTATAAATGTAAATATATAGTTTCAAAGTCACTTATAACTCAGAGGGATTGAAATATCGCAACTTCAAAAATAGTAGTTTTTTACATTTTATACCTAAGCCAGCAATGTGTTACTCAACCAGTTTGACATCATACTCGAGTACATGCATAAGAGAAAAAAAGAACGTGTCATGAAAAAAGAAGTCACAATATGACTAGTAGGTACATACGGGAACGCCTTTTTACGTATAAAAATGAAATAACTCACTGACCTGTTGTAATACCTTTATATTATACTCTCCAACTAAAAAAATAAATCGTTATCAACGCTCAAAACTGTTCGCATTCTGGGCAGTACTATTATTTACTCTGTGCCCTAAACTAAACCAAACGTCCAGATACAATATTCGCGTACCTACTGGTTTACCATGGAAACAGCGCAGCGGCCGGGCAACGGCGCACGGCGAACAGGCAACGTCGCGTGCGCGTAATGATTGGTCCCGCCGCTAGCGCCATGACGGCTGCCATAATCTCCGCGCGTTTGAATTAAGTTAAGAACTGATAAGTAAAAAAAAACAGGGAGCGATTGATGGATTTGTTATAATTTTGGTGCAAGTTTTAGTAAAATGATAATGAACACAACGCGTTGACTTGAAAATTTCGAGATTTCTTTTATGTCTATTAGAACGCTTTTAAAATTCAATTGTTCATTAAAATTTAAGCGATTGAATAATGTGTTATAAATCAAACCCATTACTTGCCTTCGATAGTTTTTAACATATTTCAGTTGCCATATAACACTTTAATTATCTTTTGGAGGAAGCATATATTTTTTATTTGTTTTAAAAACGGCTATCGATAAATCTGTTAGTAAATGTCAGGGGACATTCATATAGTTAAATACGATAATCTAATGAAAAGAAATACCACTCGAATTATCTTTTATTAAACTTATAAATGTCGCTAACAAATTAATTTTTAATACCTACAGCGACCTCAAAAACAGTTAGAAAAAAGTTTTCGCCATTAGTGCTCAGTGTACTCTTGCTGATACCAAAAAAAATAGGACTTGTGAGTTATGTTTTTTTCAGGGCAATTTTACCGTTCCCGTACTCCACTAAAGCCCCCGAGTCCAGAGTCAAAATCGAAACAAAAATCAAAACCTCGTAGCTTAACCTAAATTCGCGTTTAGTTAGGTAAATTATTAATGTCAATTACCAATTCAATCTACACTAAAAATTAAATCAATGTTTAAATTTTTGAGAAAGACTAAAAATTAAATATCTTCAATTATTAGTTATTCGCAAAGGATTAACACGTTAGTTACAATTAATTTCAATTCTAATTGAAATCAATTTGCACTAAACTATTAGTGTTCAATTTTTACTAACGTGTTTCAATCTTCAATTTTTAATTTTCAATTACACTAACGTTCGGCCAACACTGCACTAGATAAGCCTTACAAGGCGACTTGGGGTCACCACTCTTTGGAGTAAAACGACTAATAAATTGCGCGGGCGTCCGCCGTGCCGTTCAGTTGCGACCATGTCTTAGACCTGCACGTATTGTGCGTGTATGCAAGTTTTTTTTTAATACGTATGAAAACTATTCAAAATTCTCGCATATTGTAGTGTAAGGTGGTGTGGCAAATGTTTTTAAACGTTAAGAATCAAAAGAGTTGGAGTTACATTCCACTTTTACTTCAAAATATTTTTTTTACTTTAAAATGTTTCTAGCCAGCGGAGTTCATTTTGAATTAGTCAATTGAGAAGTAGTTAGTATGCCAGTCTCTTTTTATCATGTTAATAATGCAATGTGCTATTCCTTTCTTACGGAAGCACGTGTAGGATAGTGATGTGCGGATGATTGGTACCGGACTTATATACCGACACCACGTACTTTCGACTTAACAAATATACGAAGTGCAATAGAAAACAGAAGATCTTTGTTGTCATATGATTTATTCACTTTCATTATTTTATTAAAAAAGAGTGCAAGAATTATTTTTAATAATAAAATAACTTTTATTCTTATTCATATTCAAGTAAATTTTAGCCCAACTCTGTAAGGTGCACAGTGGTTCGCGAGCCACCGTGTACTTTTCTGAAACGAACGACTGTTGACCTTCGCGCCATTTTGTATTTTAGATAGAACTAAAAACAAATAGAAACATCAAGGGCCTTGAATTATCAGCCAATACTAAGTAGATTAGACACACTCTTCGATTAAAATATAAGTAATTAAAAATCTCGTTCGAGTTAAGAAAAAAGAGGAGTGAAACTTACCTGGAAATGTAATTTTGATAGCATTCAACACAAAAACGCACCATAATACATTCGCATGGCGCAGAAGCGGCTCACTAACTAGTTCGTACATGATAGGGTACGGAACGCTTCCAATTGATTAGTCCCGTCTCGTTGGCAATATTTTGAGGGTTAAGTTTCGAAAATTCTAAAGTCACTTATTATTGAAGTTGGAAATACAGTGTGTACATGAGAATCTTTCAGTGCGTTTTGTGTCATATTCAATTGGTGCTTTTTTGTAATTCAATAATTTGAGGTTAACTTTTTTAGCTTGCCATAACTTGAGTAAAAGAATATTAGAGTCAGAAAATATAACTGTTTTGTATTAAGAACAGTTTTATTGTTGTACAAAACTAGTTTGTGTCATTTACGTCGAGTGCAATTTTATATAGTATGACAACGCAAAAAAACTACGTATAAATAATTAGAGTTCATAAAATAAGGATTAACTATATCATCACCTCAAAATATGTCAATAAAATCAATATGTGTCAAATTAAGCAATGAAAATTTAAGTTTCTTAGTAATTTGTTAGTTTTAGGCTGTTATCGTTTCAATAAATTATTAAAGTCATCAGAGTTCACATTCTAATAATCAAAAAGGGATTTTAAAGTAGATATTTAAATTTGTGTCACTTTCATCAATGATATTTCGTCTAAAATTAAACAGAAACAATATTTGCGTTCAGAGGAAATCTTCTTAACTATAGCGCGTGACCTTGATGGCACGCCTGTTCGGCTTACTTCTGTAGCGACCACTAGAAGTAGACCCCCGGCTCGCTTCTTAACAAGCTAATCCATGGGTCAACCAGTCGCTGGCATCTTAGCTGTTACGATGTAGGTAGGTACTTGCTCACGGAGGCACGCGCGGGGTGATAAAGCTGACATACACGACAAAACTGAGCGGAGGAGCGAGTCGCGGGCAATGAACTCGAGCGTACCTTTTAAGCGGTAGCCGGTTTGTTTGCATTTTGACAAGACTGTTGAGTACATTTTCGAAGATTTCAAGCATCGTGAATTATGGGTAGAAAACGCAACGTAATTTTTTTATTTAGTTCTGTTTTATTGGAACGAAGTTCCTTATCGGGCGGTTCGCGGATGGGGGGCTAGGCGAAATAAAGTCACGTGACCGTCACGAAAAAGCATTGAGAAACATGTGAAATGGAATGAAATAAAAAAAATGAAAAATAGAATAAAGTGAAGTGAAGTGAAAGTGAAAGTGAAAGTGAGAAGTGACAAAGTGACAAAGTGAAAAAAGTCAAGTTAAAAAATTTCAATAATTTCAAGAATTTCAAAAATTTCAAAAATTTCAAAAATCTCAAAAATCTCCAAAATCTCAAAAATCACAAAAATATCAAAAATCTCAAAAATCTCAAAAATCTCAAAAATCTCAAATCTCAAAAATCTCATCTCAAAAATCACAAAAATCGCAAAAATCACAAAAATCTCAAATATCTCAAAAATCTCAAAAATCTCAAAAATCTCAAAAAATTCAAAAACGACAAAAATTACGAAAAAGTCAAAAATAAATAATATTACTTCGTTCTAACCGAGTGTTCCACGACACTAACGTATTTTGTTTTTACTTTTGTTTATTTTTGTTTTTTATTTTCGTCTGTATTTTGTTTTTATTTTGTCATTTTGTATTGAGTCTGTTTTTATTCCGTTTATTTTGTTTTATTGTATTCTTATTTTACTCTTTTTTTTATATACCACAACGTGGTAAACAAGCCTACGGCCCGCCAGGTGGTAAGCAGTAGCATATGGATGCCTGCAACACCAGAGGTGTCACATGCGCGTTGCCGACCCTTTACAAAAAGGAGGAACAAGTTCAGAGTCCATTACCTCGGCCGATGGTTTTAGAGCATAGTTTTTTAAATAAAACACGCTTATTTTAGCGTATTCTATATGGAAAAATCATAAAAAAGTACATGTTATAATGACGTCCCGTCGATGGTTTTTTTTTCGAAATCCAAATAATATATAAGTTCAAAGTCCTTTATCTCGGCCATTTTTGATTTGAGAAAAAAGTTATAATGGCGTCCCGTCGATGGTTTTTTTCGAAATCCAAATAATATACAAGTTCAAAGTCCATATTATCTCGGCCATTATTGATTTTAGAGAAAAGTTTCGTAAAACACACTTATTTTAGCATACTCTATACGGAATAATCATAAAAAGTACACGTTTTAATGAAGTCCCGTCGATGGTTTTTTTTTCGAAGTCCAAATTATATACAAGTTCAGAGACCATTATCTCGGCCATTTTTGATTTTAGAGAAAAGTTTCTTAAGTTAAAACACGCTTATTTTAGCGTATTCTATATGGAAAAATCATAAAAAGTTCATGTTATAATGACGTCCTGTCGATAGTTTTTTTTTTACAAATCAAAATTATATACAAGTTCAAAGTCCATTATCTCGGCCATTTTTTATTTTAGAGAAAAGTTTCTCAAATAAAACACGCTTATTTTAGCGTAGTACACGTTATAATGACGTCCCGTCGATGGTTTTATTTTGAAGTCCAAAATATATATAAGTTCAAAGTCCATTTATCTCGGCCATTTTTGATTTTAGAGAAAAGTTTGTCGAATGAAACACGCTTTTACATATATACAAGTTCAAAGTCCTTTAACACGGCCATTTTTTATTTTAGAGAAAAGTTTCTGAAATTAAACAAGCTTATTTTAGCGTATTCTATACGAAAAAATCATAAAAAGTACACGTTATAATGACGTCCCGTCGACGGTTTTTTTCGAAGTCCAAATGATATACAAGTTCCATGTCCAATCGGCCATTTTCGATTTTAGAAAAAAATGATTTTAAAATAAAACACGCTTATTTTAGCGTATTCTATACGGAAAAATCATAAAAAGTTCATGTTATAATGACGTCCTGTCGATAGTTTTTTTTTCAAATCAAAATTATATACAAGTTCAAAGTCCATTATCTCGGCCATTTTTTATTTTAGAGAAGTTTCTCAGATAAAACAAGCTTATTCTAGCGTATTCTATACGAAATATCATAAAAAGTACACGTTATGATGACGTCTCGTCGATGGTTTTTTTCGAAGTCCAAATGATATACAAGTTTCATGTCCAATCGGCCATTTTTTATTTTGGTGAAAAGTTTTTCAAATAAAACATGCTTATTTTAGCGTATTATATACGGTAAAATCATAAAAATATGCTATATAATGATACCCCATCGCTGGTTGTTTTTTCGAAGTCAAAATTATATACAAGTTCAGAGTCCATTATCTCGGCCATTTTTGATTTAAGAGAAAAGTTACATGAGTAACACACGCTTTTTTTAGCGTATTCTATACGGAAAAATCATAAAAAGTACACGTTATAATGACGTCTCGATATTCAAGTTCAAAGTCCATTTTTGATTATGAAGAAAAGTGTTAAAATAAAACACGCTTATTTTAGCATATTCTATACGGAATAATCATAAAAAGTACACGTTATAATGAAGTCCCGTCGATGGTTTTTTTTCGAAGTCCAAATTATATACAAGTTCAAAGTCCATTATCTCAGCATTTTCGATTTTAGAAAAAAATGATTTTAAAATAAAACACGCATATTTTAGCGTATTCTATACGGAAAAATCATAAAAAGATCATGTTATAATGAGGTCCTGTCGATAGTTTTTTTCCAAATCAAAATTATATACAAGTTCAAAGAACATTATCTCGAATTTTAGGGAAAAGTTTATCAAGTAAACCAAGCTTATTTTAGCGTATTCTATACGAAATACCATAAAAAGTACACGTTATAATGACGTCCCGTCGATGGTTTTTTTTTTCGAATTCCAAATGATATACAAGTTTCATGTCCAATCAGCCATTTTTTATTTTGGAGAAAAGTTTTTCAAATAAAACAAGCTTATTTTAGCGTATTCTATACGGAAAAAAATCATTAAAAGTACACGTTATAATGATACCCCGTCGCCATTTTATTTTTTAAGTCCAAATTAGTCCATGTAGTCAATCTTCAAAGTCCAGTAACTTCGATGTTTTTGGGTAAAAAAAATGTTTCTTATAAAACTTGCTTTTTTTAACACATTCTACAAAATAAAGTATGTGTTATAATGATACCATTCCAACCAAAATAGTCCAAATTGTACTTAACCTTCAGGGCCCCATAACTTCGAAATTATTGAGTTAAAAAAAATGTGTTAAAGAAAAGTTGCTTATTTCTATGTGTTATATACGATAAGTTAATAAAAACATAGCCTTATTATGACATCACATTGATGAAAAATTTATTAAGTCCAGCCCGGCCCTTTGCTAGTCCAACCGAGAGGCAGATAACGATATTTAGATTTTCGCGTTTCACGATAGCCACTCTGTAAACACACCGCCTTGATGCATAAACTACATATTTAGTAGTTACAAGTTACAATTTGCCAAAATACTGTTTAAATGGTAAACTAGGTTTACCGTGGCACACAGATCCGCCGTTGCAGTCCCTTATGGACTACGTTTACGTTAATTATCCTTAACTTACTTAAGTTTTATATTATTGCTTTCTTTACTATGAAAAATAAAGAACAGCGACTGAAAAATCGCTGTTTGTCTTTGTCGCACTTATTACTACTATTACTATATGTATGTATAGAGTAATAACAGAAAACAAACAAGCCGCTAGGCAGCCTGGTCGGCACATGAACCCCGCCCGCGCTTTACCCTTCCCCGCGCATCCCCGTTATGCAAAACAAATTTTCATTCCGAAAAATAAAAATAATCCATTGATTATAATGACACAAATTTCAAACATTGTTTCGATACGCTTTTATAAAAATATTGATGCAAACTTTAATAACTTTAATATTTTATTGTACTGTTAACAGGGGTCATACAAGAAAAAAAATTAAAGTAAATAAATATCATTGATTAATATGGCACAAATTTATTTAAATAATAGATACCGATATTTTAGAAAGCACAGTACCTAATCGACCAACTCTAATTTTATATAGGCTTGTAAAAGTCCACATATATGTGCTGATTGAACGTCAGTATTCCCATTGACGAAAGTGACACAAAACGCGTGCGTGCGTCAGTAACAACTTTGCTGTTACAGTGAAAAAACAATTTTGATCTCTAATTTTCTATTTAACGAATAATGGTTAAAAAAAGAAATGTCTAAGTTTCTACCTACGCAACAACCTAGGATGACACAAATTATTATTATTAGCTAAGTTGAATGGCCTGAACTCTGTATGCGAATAATAAGCATCTTTAATATTATCGAAACTTCATAATTTATCGGTACGGGTCTAGATGTAGAGGACAGACATAAAGCTCTTTCCATTTCCCGCACAGCACCTTCGAGCCACTGTTCCCACCGAGCGACTGTACCCTCCCTGACCCTATTGGAATTAAAACTTAATTAATTACAGAGCACAGAGAACCTCCTATAGAGTAATAATGTTGCTCATTTTGTTCGCGCCGCGAGTCACCAAATCTTGCGGAAGACGTGAGGGGCGGGTGGGTGATAGCGGCGCTGCGATTGGTCGATTCAAGGACCGCGCGCTATCACCACGCTATCACGTGGTTGCGTAGTGATGGGACATGTGTACTACAAGTAAACGGTACTCTACCGTACCGTACCGTAATTTGTTGTTGTTGATTGATGTATTTACTTTTTACTAAATTGATAACAAATAACAATAATGCAATATGTATATGCCTACTTTAAAAACGTATTACCAATAAATTTTACCTAGTCGCCTTATAGACTAATCTAAAATTACCTTATCTGTGCATTGAAAGTACTTTTAGAAGCGACTCCCATGTGACACCCAATTCAAGGTGTCTTCTAGAAGCAACGCTCATGTGACACCCATTAATAGTTGCTTAAAGCCACTCCTATGTGACACCTATTGAAAGCGCCTTATAGAAGAAACGCTCGTGTGACACCCATTGAAAGCGTCTTATAGAAGCAACGCTCATGTGACACCCATGGAATGCGTCTCATAGAAGCAACGCTCATGTGACACTCATTAAAACCGTTTTATAGAAGCAACGCCCATGTGACACCCATTGAAAGCGTCTTATAGAAGCAACACTCATATAACACCCATTGAAAGCGTCTTATAGAAGCAACGCACATGTGACACCTATTGAACTTGTCTCATAGCAGTAACGCTCATGTGACACCAATTAAAAGTTCCTTAAAACAACTCTCATAAGACACCATTTGAAAATGGCTCATAGAAGCAACGCTCATGTGACACCAATTAAAAGTTACTTAAAACAACTCTCATGTGACACCCATTGAAAGTATCTTATAGAAGCAACGCTCATGTGGCACCCTTAATACCCATATTTATTATAACTATATATATGAAAAGAAAAACTACCGACAGAATAAATCTTTAAATTCTACCAACTACTCAAACTAAAAGAAAAAAGAAAATAAAACAAAGATCTTCTGTTTTCTATTGTATGTACTTCTTATATTTGTTAAGTCGAAAGTAACGTTTTATTTTCTTTTTTGTTTTAGTTTGAGTAGTTGGTAGAATTTAAATATTTATTCTATCGGTAGATTCTCTTTTCATATATGTAGTTATAATAAATATGGGTATTAAGGGTGCCACATGAGCGTTGCTTCTATAAGATACTTTCAATGGGTGTCACATGAGAGTTGTTTTAAGTAACTTTTAATTGGTGTCACATGAGCGTTGCTTCTATGAGACATTTTCAAATGGTGTCTTATGAGAGTTGTTTTAAGGAACTTTTAATTGGTGTCACATGAGCGTTACTGCTAAGAGACAAGTTCAATAGGTGTCACATGTGCGTTGCTTCTATAAGACGCTTTCAATGGGTGTTATATGAGTGTTGCTTCTATAAGACGCTTTCAATGGGTGTCACATGGGCGTTGCTTCTATAAAACGGTTTTAATGAGTGTCACATGAGCGTTGCTTCTATAAGACGCATTCCATGAGTGTCACATGCGCGTTGCTTCTATAAGACGCTTTCAATGGGTGTCACACGAGCGTTTCTTCTATAAGGCGCTTTCAATAGGTGTCACATAGGAGTGGCTTTAAGCAACTATTAATGGGTGTCACATGAGCGTTGCTTCTAGAAGACACCTTGAATTGGGTGTCACATGGGAGTCGCTTCTAAAAGTACTTTCAATGCACAGATAAGGTAATTTTAGATTAGTCTATAAGGCGACTAGGTAAAATTTATTGGTAATACGTTTTTAAAGTAGGCATATACATATTGCATTATTGTTATTTGTTATCAATTTAGTAAACAGTAAAGTAAATACATCAATCAACAACAACAAATTACGGTACGGTACGGTAGAGTACCGTTTACTTGTAGTACACATGTCCCATCACTACGCAACCACGTGATAGCGTGGTGATAGCGCGCGGTCCTTGAATCGACCAATCGCAGCGCCGCTATCACCCACCCGCCCCTCACTTCTTCCGCAAGATTTGGTGACTCGCGGCGCGAACAAAATGAGCAACATTATTACTCTATTGGAGGTTCTCTGTGCTCTGTAATTAATTAAGTTTTAATTCCAATAGGGTCAGGGAGGGTACAGTCGCTCGGTGGGAACAGTGGCTCGAAGGTGCTGTGCGGGAAATGGAAAGAGCTTTACGTCTGTCCTCTACATCAATTGGAAGCGTTCCGTACCCTATCATGTACGAACTAGTTAGTGAGCCGCTTCTGCGCCATGCGAATGTATTATGTATGGTGCGTTTTTGTGTTGAATGCTATCAAAATTACATTTTCAGGTAAGTTTCACTCCTCTTTTTTCTTAACTCGAACGAGATTTTTAATTACTTATATTTTTATCGAAGAGTGTGTCTAATCTACTTAGTATTGGCTGATAATTCAAGGCCCTCAATGTTTCTATTTGTTTTTAGTTCTATCTATAATACAAAATGGCGCGAAGGTCAATAGTCGTTCGTTTCAGAAAAGTACACGGTGGCTCGCGAACCACTGTGCACCTTACAGAGTTGGGCTGAAATTTACTTGAATATGAATAAGAATAAAAGTTATTTTATTATTAATAATTTTTAAGAAAAAAAAACCGACTTCAATGGGGGTAGCCGGTGAAGGATTATTGTAGATAGATGGTGCACTTAGATTCCATACAATGAAATAACTTGCTTAAAAAACGCAGCGGAGAGGACCAATCGCCAAACGTGAACTATGCGTCGTTGAAGAGTTCCGTTCTGATTATCATCAACAGTTCCACTTCATCAAATGTCACTCTTTTGAATGAAAATGCTTGATTTGTTGATAAAAATACAAAAGTCACTTTATGTATGCCTTTAAGATTTGAGGAATTCCCTCGATTCCTCGTGGAACTCATCATCAGAACTTGAGCTTGACGAAAATTGGTCCTGACAATCTAACTTGCTTAACAAACATAGCGAAGAGGAAGAATCGCCAAACATGAACTATGCGTCGTTGAAGAGTTCCGTTCTGTTCATCATCAGCAGTTCCACTTCATCAAATGTCACTCTTTTGAATGAAAATGCTTGATTTGTTGATAAAAATACAAAAGTCACTATGTGTAAGCCTTTAAGATTTGAGGAGTTCCCTCGATTCTTCATGGATCCCATCATCAGAACTTGAGCTGGACGAACATTTGTTCTGACAATTAAACTTGCTAAACAAACACAGCGAAGAGGACGAATCGCCAAACGTGAACTATGCGTCGTTGAAGAGTTCCGTTCTGATCATCATCAGCAGTTCTACTTCATCCAATGTCACTGTTTTGAATGAAAATGATGGTTTTGTTGATAAAAATATAAAAATCACTATATGTATGCCTTTAAGATTTGAGGAGTTCCCTCGATTCCTCATGGATCCCATCATCAGAACTGCGTTTTGACAAAAACGGGACCAATCTGTATATATATACTTACAATCAAAAAAAGAATTTTCAAAATCGGTTCAGACATGACGGAGTTATGGAGTAACAAACATAAAAAATAAAAAACAAAAAAAAAAAAAAAAAAAAACATACACGCCGAATTGAGAACCTCCTCTTTTCAAATCTTGAAGTCGGTTAAAAATAATTCTTGCACTCTTTTTTTAATAAAATAATGAAAGTGGATAAATCATATGACATTTATTAGGTATGTACCTATTTTATATGAAGAATGAATCAGGAACGATTATTCCGGAATTAGGCTTACCTATTCTAATTACCGTTTTATTCAACAAAAATGTTTTTTGTTATAAAGTTTATTTAGGTTCGATTCTTACGTAGCCATTGTGTACTGTTAGAGCCACTGTGTACTAGGGGGTCCTAGTCACTGTGTACAGCAACGGGTACACAGTGGCTCGATTCCCAATTTCTAAAAAAGAATGGATATATCTTTTTTGGTGAAAGTAACAGCAAATATATTTGCTACATATGAAAATTTATTAATGCACGGTGCTCTGTGCTTGCAACAATTAGTTCAGGGATTTATATTTTTCATGCTACAGCCTCTTTAAAAAATCCTAGCGACTATTCCCTCCCTGACCCTACACATCTAATTGTGTTTAAAACTGACTTTGATTCCTTCTCAAGAAGGAATCTTACTTTGTGGTTTTGATTGGATTTTAAGAAAACACAAACAGCAAGGGGAAGGACTGTACAATATGTGACATCGAGTTCAGGCTTCATATTTTTTTTGTAGCTTCTACTCGCCAAAAGACAACTCTTCACCAAATTTTAAGTTGCGGAAACGCTTGGTTTGCGAGATAAAAAATAATCAAAGTTCCATATAAAATCCCGATTTTACACCGCCATGACACAATATTTTGCAGAGGAGAGGGGGGGAGTGTGATAGTGTTAGGTTCTGGCGCTTCGCCGGCCGCTGCCGCGGCACGCTCGCTTCGCTCGCTCGGCTCGCGCGCTGTAGGGTCGCAGTTCTTTTTTTTTTTTTTTTTTTTTTTTTATGAAATAGGAGGCAAACGAGCAGACGAATCGCCTGATGGTAAGCAATTAACGCCGCCCATAGACGCCCGCAACACCAGAGGGGTCACAAGCACGTTGCCGGCCTTTAAGATGGGAATACGCTCTTTTCTTGAAGGTTTGAAGGTCGTATCGGTCAGGAAATACCGCAGACGACAGTTCATTCCACAGTTTTGTTGTGCGAGGCAGGAAGTTTCTCGAGAAACGCACAGTTGAGGACTGCTACCTAACACTCCTCCTCGCTTCGCTCGTCGTCGTACCTACACCGACCTGCCTTAGAGTCTGTCTGAAACTACTTTGAACTAACCTAAAAAGTTCCTACAAAGTGTCATGTCGTATCCCCCGCCCACAGACCCCGCCAATTCTATTTGCGTTTTGTTTTACGCGTTTTAGTAAAATCGTACCATTTTTGATAATTATTAATCAACAAATTTCCACAAAATAATGCTTATAAATGAAAAGAATCATTGAATAAATATCATGTAACTATTATTGTACACAAATAAGTCGAAAAAACTGTATTTATGTAAAAACTGAACATAAAACAAATCATCACGTTTTAGCAGAGAGTTCTAAACCAGGAGAGGCCTTAGGTATCATTTCCCCTCTGTCAAAAGTATTGGCAGGAAAATCTAGTACATCTATAAAAACTATTTCAATAATCGATGTCACGCACTTTCGTCATCGCTGTCGATGGATAACAAGCTCCGTGAAAATGCCCTTATGCGCTGTTTTTGGATGTAAAAAAATGTTATATTTCGCCTAGTTTACAAAAAGATGAAATACCATTTCAGATGTAAGTACAGTTTTACTTTATTTATCATTACTTTCGTAATAAAAGATTTAATCTAAATCGAAAATCAAGCTTCGTTTACAGAATCGATTCAAAGACAATCGTTTTCTTTCTGACGGGCAGTAACTATTTGACGTTTGACATTTCTCCATATTTAACGCGCTTAAGGATGGCTGTCTTCTATATTTGGTTTAAAAATACAATCAAAAATGATCCTTGGCTTTTTTGTTTGACATTTGCAAAGACTGCATTCAATAATGAACCATATGTTAACGTCCGTACAGTCGACTATCTATTGCTCCATTTAGTGTTATGAAGTATAAAAAGAATATGTCAAATATGTTTCGTGTTTTCAAGTCAAAGGTACTTCTTTGTCGGTTGTCAATAAAGCGTTGCTACCATAAAAAATCATTTAGAAATAAACTGTATTAACAACCGACAATGATGTACCTTTGACTAGAAAACATCACATGCGTGCTACCTCGCCCCCCTCAGATTTTGGCAGACTTTTTTGTTTGGAAAGATGAGGCGAAGCGTACTCCATTTATATAGCTTTATGCGTTTTAGTTTTGCGCAAAATATTGTGTCATGGCGGTGTAAAATCGGGATTTTATATGGAACTTTGATTATTTTTTATCTCGCAAACCAAGCGTTTCCGCAACTTAAAATTTGGTGAGGAGTTGTCTTTTGGCGAGTAGAAGCTACAAAAAAAATATGAAGCCTGAACTCGATGTCACATATTGTACAGTTGAGCCCAGCAAGGCTCAGACATTGAAGTATAAACATGTATATAGTACATATACTTAATACAATAAGGTAGGATTGATGTCGATGTTACAAAATCATCATCATTGGCTTTGCATGTGTAGACATAATTTGAGATTTTCGATGATTATGAAGGCTTCCACACATGTCCTGAGATTGATACATCACTTAGGGTAATTGTGCTCCTTTTCGTCCACTTATCGATTTTGCCAGCATAAAGAATATCTTAAAGTACCCTTACTTAAATGTATTATATTTCATTTTATAGCTTATATAGTCTAGTTTATGTTAATATTACGCGATAATTATCCATACTTGCGAGATTTTGTATAAAAAATATTATTTGAAAAAGTGGGGTATTCGTTAGTTTTCGTCCATAAATGTCAGTTTTCCGTCCTGGGCTCTGCTAGTTTTCGTCCACTGAGTAGGGTGATTATTTCTGAAAATATCCACTTAATCAAAAAATGATAAAACAAACCTCAATGTTATTTTTAAAGTCCTATCGATTGATGTGCAACATGATGATTTTTGGTAAAAAAAAATTGTTATATGTATGGAAAACCCCTTGTGGCTCCCCCCTAAAAAAAATATTTTCAGCAATTTTACTACAATACTAAGTAGGGGTATACAAAATACACCTTCTGTTATAATTTCATCAATATTAGTTATAGTCTCCAAATAAAAAATGGCCATGGCATACGGACGAACTACGGACATGACGAAACTATAAGGTTTCCGTTTTTGCCATTTTGGCTACGGAATCCTAAAAACTAATGATAGTAGGATTAACACCATGTTTTTTTATTTCCGTTAATATTAGCATACAGTTAGGTACGATTAAGGAAACGAAATGGCGTAGTTAGTTTTTATAAATTTGTTTTTTCCATACAAGTATGTATTGTTAAATCGATCACGGTATTATATTTAACTCAACCAAACAATCGAATATTATAACTAAGGCATTTTATCACCAAACAATGATATTGTAGGCCTTTAATGTTAACCACTGTCACTGCTTATACTATAAAGCCTTGGCCAAACAGCAAGCGTGGCGCAGCGCCGCGGTCGCGCGGCGCGACCTGCCGTGCGACGACATATCGCCTGACTTCGTGTCACTGACTTTGAATAGAACTTCATACGCGAACGTACTGCTGCGGCCTGCGGTCGGGTTCCAACTTGTTTGTACCTTAGCCTTGGCCAAACAGCAAGCGTGGCGCAGCGCCGCGTCTGCGCCGCGTGACGCCGAAGCGATGACTGTTCAAACAGGGCGCGCGCGGATCGCGAAGGCCTCGCGCTCTCAACACGCCCTCATTGCGCGCGCGTGAACACGGCGCGGCCGCGCGCGATGCGGACGTGACTCGCTCATTCCTTCCGAAGCCAAGATTATTTTTTCGAAGAGAAGATATTTTTTTCTATATCCATAATCACAATCACAGTATATTGCTACGCTCGCACGACGCACCGCGCTGCCTAACGTCCGACTGATGTGACCCAGCGCGGCGCAGCGTGCCGCCGCGCAGCGCTACGCCCGCGCCGCGTGGACGCGGGGGACCGCGCGGCGCGGGGCGCGACAGAAGCGGGGCGCGGCGCCGGCGGGTCGCAGTCTGTTTGACGTCGCTAACCTGTTAACATGTGCCGCGGTCGCGGCGCGCGACCGTGGCGCTGCGCCGCGCTTGCTGTTTGACCAAGGCTTAATGCAATTGACACGACTAGCGTAGTCAACCGCGCATTGGATCGTTCATTATTGGGTCGTTCCTTAGAGAATTCAACCCGGAGTAGCCATGTCTGCCGTTTTCTTTACAAAGCAAGTCTGCCGATTTTTGCGGGGGAGGGGAACGTCAAGTGTATTCTGTGGCTATTCGTACGTAACGTACAAATAGGTGTAAGCATGACCACTGGTCATATGTTTTCGGCAAAGGGGAACGCCTGTCAATGGCGACTCCGGTTGGTTGAATTCTCTAAGGGTCGTGCATTACCCGGAAAGGTTTCCGATTGGTTCCGATCAGATCCGAAGGTTATGCGACTATTTAAAAAAGTAGCTTTTTTCATAGTTATCAGATCAAAACACGAGACTTCCTTTTTTCGGATATTTGTTCAAATATTTAACAGCGCATGTTTTTGTTTGTTTGTTTGTTTTCGTGTGGTTTTAATTGCCGGTAAATAGATAAAGGTGATGTGATAGTGCTTGGTGAAAACAACGGATAATATTCATTGTGAAAGATGTATGGGTGTGTGTGCGTGTGTGTGTGTGTACGGACGATGGCAATGGCACGATCACAAAGCTTTCTTTTGAAGTGAAATAAGCAGAGCACGCCATAGTATGGAGGTTATAATTGTTATTCTACTACCATTTGGTCATTCTAATGTTAATTATAGTTTTGTCTTCTCACAAATAACTCGTATATTAACGATAACAATGCAACAGAAGAGCTAGTTTTAGTCTTTGCTCAAGTCATTTAAATGTTTTGTTTATTACATTTATTTACGTAACATTATATGAGGAATGGACAGAAACTAAAGTGTGTAGGTAATCAAATATAATATTACCATACTACTATATACTATAATATTACGTATTAATTAAGTATTTTGAAGTAAAATAACCATTAGAAATATTTACCTAGCTGTCTGGATTTCCGGGATCAGATGGTCGCAAAACTGAAATTTATACCAAATTGCTCTGCTAGTTTTGGTCCACAAAGTTTATATATTAATTATATTCTAAAACTTTAATCTCCACTTAAAATATTGTACAATTAACTTTAAAATAGATAATTCATGCCAAACATATTTAGTGCACTGCCTAAATCATTAATAAAACTCATCATAAACTTTTCCCGCCACAAGTTTTTTTCTTCATTGCGATGACATTTGCTAGGGCCGAATTCGAGGCGGCTATTAATGTTTTATTTTTAAAGGCACTATTTGTCAAATTACTTTTTTATGATAGTAGAATTGTTTCTTAGATATTATGGATCGCAACAAGACCAAACTTCCGCAGGAAAATTCATTTACGTTCAAGTTTTCTCCATATATTTGTAGCAGAACCGTCAGGTGGACGGAAACTGACTATGGACGGGAAACGAGCACAATCACCCTACATTATAGGTAGTCATCTGTTTTAAATCAATGTTATCATTACTCCAAGTGTATCTGCATTTTAGTCAGACGAGCTCGTTAGCCCCGGCTTTCCACTCCACACGTTTGGGCCCGTAAAAGCCTGTTGAATTGTATACGTGTTAATGTAACATATGTGATGGTAAACATACCTCAAAGACGCCGAGACAGCGGCCGAGCTTGCCGATGACGCCGGCCTCCTCCAGCACCTCCCGCATGGCCGTCACAGAGGGCTCCTCCTCGGGCTCCACGCCGCCACCCGGCACTATCCAGTTGTCCGGCCGCCGAGATGATGTCACTAGCAACACCTGCCACAAACACACCGATTTTTCACGTTTCAAACCAAAATAGTGGAGCTCTTCAAGCAAAGAACGCTAATTAATAATGCAGAGCAGTGTGTTATTAACGCTAACCTCCGTTTCGGCGTCGGATCGCACGCATATACAAGCCGCGCGGCGTCGGAACCCTTCCTCATCGTAGATCCGGATCGAATTCGGCTTCTCCTTCACCATTTCGAGTAAACACGTAAACGCGAACGAAACAGACGATCACGAACGAAAAACGGACATCAAATATAAAGAAAATTATCAACCGAACAAAATTTTTTAGTGATCAACAAACGCCATAACTGAGGTATCCTGTGATAAACGTATCCATTTTCGACTAATTGAAGAGTTACACAACGTACATGTAAAATGAAACTATAATAACGATAACACTACAATTAGAGCAATATTTCAGCTACAACTAGCTCTTGATCGCGTATTTCGAGCCCATGTTGAATGGTGCCTGACGTTTTCTTTGCGAAAATCGAAATAGGTTTTGTAAAGCAAAAGCAAGGGACTATCAGCTGACAGCCGGAAGAAGGAAACAAGATTGCCATGCCACGCTTGTGGCTGTTTGCAATGTTGCTAGCGCGGCATCCGAGAATCGATTCAATAGAATCGTGTAATCGAGCTGTTACAAAAGTATGATATTTAAGATCGAAACAAATATCGTAAAGAAAATTATGAGTTTATTTACAATTTTACCTAAAAATGTATGAGTTGTTGGCTATTATTACGAAGGTTAAAATAATATTCGGTTCCTGTTTCAATCAATCGCTGTTTATACGACTACAAACTTGAACTTGTCTATGGTTATTTTTTTTTTCTGATGTTTGATTGACAGTGAATGCAGTTATTTCAAAAATTGAGGTTGTTTGTTAAATTGATTCTATTCTAATTTTGTTTTAGTTTTTTTCAGGTCAGGAATGGGTAAGTTATTGAATGAATTGTTCATTATTTCACTTCTTTGCATTTGAGAAATGAATATTTGACGTTTGATTCGAGTGGCTTCGTAAAATCTATTTTTGTTTGATTTTAGATACAAGCTTCGACTTGGTGGCTCTACTGAAGCAGCAACCCACTACGAAGCAGAGTCACAAAATAAGACCTACGCAGTTTGTGAGCGTAGCGGGAGGGGTACTGTCTAACATTTAATTAGTGTGTTTTGTTATCCCTCAGTTTTCTTAAAACATTAAACATGCATGCGGTAGGTGAACAAGTTGCCTTTACTTCACACGTCTGAATTTTGTGTAATATTGAATACATCGTTTCGTCTGATTTAATTTAACCACAAATTCAACAAATGTTAATATGTTTGTATTAGTAACTTTATTTACTATCCATCTTGATAGTTTAAAACTGATTTGCAGATACAAAAGAGATTGGAAACAAACATCAAGAATAGAAAAAGCAGTCGCTTATCAGTCTTTGATAGAATCCGAAATATAACAACATGCGACAGCCCGAAGGCTCCAGATCTTTCCGAAGCCCAGCAAAAAGCACTTCACAGAAAACAGCAGTTGGAAAAATGGAAGGAGGAGAAAGACAAAAAGAAAAAGGAGGCGGCAGCACAGAAAAAAAAACCATTTGTTGCTGGAATGTCCCAGAGGAAGACTTTTGGTCCTCCGCCACCACCACATAAGCCAGTCCCAAGCACATCGGGACGAGTGACAAGGTCCCAAGCCCGGAAAAAGCCTGAACCACAGCCCTCCAGCACACATACCAAATCCTTTGCACCAAGTAATGCCACCTTTAAACCTCCTCTGTTCTTAAACACTGAAGTACCAACCCTGGCACCAATAAACAAAAAAAAAGCCGCCAAACCAAAACCTAACTTAACTTTTGAACCTGTGCTACCAAAAAATTTGCAGAAAGAGACCAAGACTACCCGAACAACGAGAGCTAAACCTGTCGCAAACAAACCAGTCATAGAAAAGAAAAAGCCGATTGAAAAAACCAAAGCTAAAATCCCACAAAAACCACCACCGCTAAAACAGCAGATGTTTCAAAGCAGTTCATCCAGCAGTGATATGGACCAGCCCAGTAAGCAATGTCTAAGAAAACCAATTACCAAATCACAGGAAAAAGAAGTGCCAGTGGTGCGAGTCATACAAGCAACCTCTTCAACGTCATCGCAAGACTCGCAGGATGCCTTTATGTCACAAGACACCACTTCAATGTCAGAGGACGTAGAATCGATGTCTGAAATAGATGAATGTAGAATGGATGAAATAAGTACTCCGAGAAATAAAGTTCCAAAGAGTGAGTCAAGCTCAGAAGAGAAGCTACGATCCCCAACCGCCGCAGATATTCCGTTAACTCCAGAACAGATAGCAGAGGAGGCTAAGAATATCAGTCCGTGCGTCACCATGTCGCGAGGAAAGGATAATGCTAGGAAGGAGATGAAGAAAAAACTGGATGAAGGTATTTTTTTAATTATATAATAGTGTGTAATTTAGAGCCTTGGCCAGAAGTATTGAGCATAGCTGTTTTTTGTTTACAATTTTGATGTTAAGTATTATTACACCATGCATACACATGCATGTGACACCTCTGGAGTTGCAGGCGTCCATAGGCTACGGTAGCTGCTTACCATCAGGCGGGCCGTATGCTTGTTTGTCACCGTCGTCGTATAAAAATAATCCCTATCATAACAATGTAGGACAGGGGTTCCCAAACTTTTTTTAGGCACGCCCCCTGCTGCCTAAAATGAAATTCCCACGCCCCCCTTCCCTTTGATGCAAGGAAACGAATGCAAGGAAGCCCTGTTCAAATTTCCCGAGGCCCCGCGCCTCCCTTAAAATGTGGTCGCGCCCCCCACTTTGAAAACCCCTAATGTAGGATGACGTAAAAATGTAGAATTTATTTATGCATCTAGTTAAACTTCATACAATAACACTTTCAAAGTACCAAATACCACTACCACTTTCAAAGTAGTAAGTAAAATAAGTAAGTGAAGTTAAGTTTAAGTAAACCAGAGATCCAAAAATATGAAAAAATTGAGAAGATACGTCTTTGCATGTACTTTCCACGAAAATTGTTTTGAAACGTTTTTGAGTTATCCCCAAAGTACCTCTAATAAATCTTGGTGCATGGCACCAAAGCACCAACCCCCGCCAAAATAATTTAAAAGAAACTGGTTACAATGGGACCAACTCTGAAGTATACATTTTCAAACAAAAAATAATTTTCCAAATCGGTCCAGCCGTCTTTGAATAATCAAAGGCAGGGCACTATCTACCTTTCCTCAAACCATTTTCTCTCATTTTAAAATTGTAATATTAGTCACATTAATTTGCCTATCAATATAACATTTCGATCTCCCAGGACTCCTGGACGAGGATAACAGCAAAATGGAAAGCGTGAACCACTTCCGAAGACAGCTGAACTCGGAGATCGCTCGCATCACGGCCCGGTGCGACACTTGGGACCAGATCTTTGCTCAGACAGTTTTGCCAGAGCCAATTCAGGTGTGTATTGTAGAGGTATACAATACAAGATGTAACAATAATACTGGTGATCTGTTTAAGGGCATCATTGGCATTCTTATTATGAACAATAAAGGAAAAAACTTGTTTACGTAAAAAAAAAATTGGTTTTGTATGCATTTAAAACTTTCGTGAGACTCTAACATATTAAAAATATTTATAACGGGTTACGTAATTTAAGTCGATTTTTGCTCGACATGTTTCGATCAATTTACGATGATCATTCTCACGAGCTGCCTTCCGCGACGGCGGCGCGCTGCCGTTAAATTACGTGAGTAACCCGTTATAAATATTTTCAATTTGTCTGTGCATTTTTAAGTTTTTCTGAAGTTCTCGTCTACTTTCCAGGTCCACTATAGCTCTAGAATATGTGACAGGATGTTAACCATGTGTTTATTTTTCCAGGAGTTAGTACTAACAGCAGTGGGTCAGGCGCGGCTGCTTATGTCGCAGAAGCTCCAGCAGTTTGCAGGTCTAGTGGAGCGCTGCGCGCGCCCTACACCTGGAACAGCTCTGGTCACTCCAGCTGACCTGCATGGCTTCTGGGACATGGTGTTCATGCAGGTATCCAGGATAGGTGGTCTTTATTCGGGTGTTCCGAATAATGTAGGGGGACCGAACAGCGCCATCTAGTAATTGATAACGTTACTAGATGGCGCTGTACGGTCCCCCTACATTATGCGGTAACTTTGGTTTGTTCTCGCTCAGATGGCGCTACAGACTTGGAGCCTCTAAAAGTTCTTAGACCGGGGTCCTCTATTTAATATACACGGTGCCGGTGAGCAGTGCTAGAGACTTTAACAGTGTATTCATGATCATATTTAGAGAAAAATATGTCCTATAAACTTTTCCGAAATTCGCCATAAAGGGACAGAACTGCATTTACAAATTTTTGGAAGAGTACAGTTTACAAAAAAACTATTTATTTTGTAATTTTTGCCATAAATAATTTTTATGACAATTGATGCCAATCGATCCTATTTCCAACAAGGATAAAAACTTCTTAATACCAACCAAGTTTAGGGCACAAGAGAACCCATAATTAATAATAAAAATATTTTTCATACAATTAGTATGGAAAAAAGTAAAAATTAAGAAAAAAAACTGTGAAAGTTTTATTTTTTAGGAAAAATAAAAGAATGTTTCCTTTCAGCAAATTGAGCTATCTCAACGTTTTAAGGTAGTTTCCCTCCAGGCCCCGACTTATCTTTCCACACTGTATAAGTTTACAGTTATATTTGTTATATTTCTATTGACTATTTAATTTATTAACATATACAGTTAGGTGCAAAACTGTCCCAATAGTAGCATCTTAGTAGAATGTGGAGAAGTGGATGTCGATCGAGGAGAGGGGCACATGATTAATACATACCAGTACTATTTAAAATTTCCTACAAATCAGCCTTACATATGATATACTTAGAATTTACGGTTATTTTGTAATTTAGAATCGAAAAGTAGAAAAAAACACATTTTTATTTTTTCGAATATTTCTAGTTCCTCTTATGGAAACTCCAAATAGGGAACCATACATAATTAAGAAATTCAGCCTCTATAAAATAAGGTATCAACTGTTTAAATCACAAACATAGTTTTGTAGTTATGGCAGAGTAAAAGTCGTCTTGAACATTGAACTAACAAACACTTTCTATGGCTGTTTTTAATGGTACACTTTTGCACCGAACTATAAGCCACCTAAAAGTAACTTGAAAAATATGCCCCATTAAAGCAATTGCATGATGATTTTATAGAGGCAGAATTTCTTAATTATGTATGGTTCCCTATTTGGAGTTTCCATAAGAGGAACTAGAAATATACGAAAAAATAAAAATGTGTTTTTTTCTACTTTTCGATTCTAAATTACAAAATAACCGTAAATTCTAAGTATATCATATGTAAGGCTGATTAGTAGGAAATTTTAAATAGTACTGGTATGTATTAATCATGTGCCCCTCTCCTCGATCGACATCCACTTCTCCACATTCTACTAAGATGCTACTATTGGGACAGTTTTGCACCTAACTGTATATTATATAACTACATAGGTGGAGAACGTGGACTTGCGCTTCAAGAACCTCGAAGAGTTACGTTTGCGAGACTGGATTGAGGAGCAGAAGCCGGTGGCAAAGAAGGTTGTCAAGCCATTGGCGGCGGCCAAGAAAGCAGCGGCTAAGCCCACTGGTGGGCCCAGTCGGATCAAACAGATGATTGCTGGTTAGTTAAAGTGATCAGTTTATCAGTTGTCATAACTGCCTGCCTGCTTAGTAAATAATAATAATAATAGATCTTTTAACATATACTTATGTTGGGAGCACGTCTGTAAAGAAATTGGTATATTAGTAAGCCTGTCGTCACTTACGTGTGATAATCATAAAGTCTTGTGACTCTTAAGAGGCTGACAACACCCGATGACCTTCAAATTGACTTTACTCAAACAGTGTTTCAGCTATAACTACTTGTTTTGAGAAACTAAAAAAAAAAATATGTTATAATTCGTTATATTTGGAAGAACTTCCTTAATTCCGATACACGATTGGACGAAATCGGCTCAATAGAAAATAATTCCAAAGTTACATCTTGAAATTTGCTTTAAACAGTTCTATGTCTTTAGTTTCTTGACTTATACGTCTGTAACTAAGGTCAAGATTCCACCACACTAATACTAAAAACTTCGTTATTTTATATTTCTCAATTAATGCGTAGTTTTATTTAAATACATCATTTTGCAAAATTGGCAATGTACTCCTATACTAATCGTATCACAGTGTTTCTCTTTCACCTGCGCTGAAAAAGATAAGGAGGGAATTTAGCAGTTAAATAAATTGTTCCGTGATTGATTTGTTCAATCGGGACGCAATGGCCATTTTTTTAAAGTGATTTATTCACTGCCGTTCCTCAACCCACCAACGGAGCGGCAGCTGATCTTCACAAGTTATCGTCTGGGACGCGATTGATCAGGTTTGTTGCTGGCTAAGGTATATTAAAACTTTGATCACATCACCACCTATACTCTGTATCTTTAGGTATTTAAATAAAAGTAAATAAAATCTACCCTCAAATGGCTCCTTAAGCCAGTTGAGGGTAGATGAAAACATTACACGATCAAATAATATTGGTTAAAGCCAGGTCGTTAAGTGACAGATCCATGCAGTTTTGTATTTGATCGGTTAACCAATAAAAGTTATAACTACCCGAAAATGTAAAAATTGTTTGTTTACTTTTATTTAAATACCTAAAGACAGAGTATAACAGAGAACTGCATAGCAAAATACATCAGGAATTAGAACAAGTCTTTTTTGAGGAAAACTCCTGCACTGTGCATTCCATTATTTATTTTGTTATATTTAACATTTTTTATTTCCATTTTCAGCTGCAAGAAAAGCCATGAAAGACCAAGAATCTCAATCAGAAAATTCTGGGTCGGAAAAGTCTGAGCCAACACCATCTCCGGAGACCAAAACGTTTGAGGCCGGGTTCTTCCGAATCAGCTCTCCGCTGAAGCGAGGCTCACCAGCCCCGGCCACGCCCAGTAATAAGTCTAGTCTGCTGAAGACTGTGCTGTCCAGTGAGGCCAAGAAGTCCGTGTCGAAGGTAAGTCATTAATGTCATTATTAAAGTGGACTTAGGCAACCTTTCTACTAAAGCATAGACGGCGGAGACGAGAGACTTCAACCAATAGGCTGCCTTTCCTCTGAGGAAAGTGCGGCGGATGACGGTATTAGGCGGGCTACACCTGAAACACCGCCTCGCGAGGAAATTGCCGCGCGAGGCGACTCCGCTAGTGTGGACGTGCCTCGGACGAGGGTCGGCAACGCGCATGTGACTCCTTTGGAGTTGCAGGCGTCCATAGGTTACGGTAGCTGCTTACCATCAGGCGGGCCGTATGCTTGTTTGCCACCGTCGTGATATAAAAAAAAAACGCCCGCGCAGCGGCAATGCCGCACGTCCACACTAGCCGGTGCGTCAGGTGTTGACCCGCCTGTTGGTGGATTCTCACACATCTCTCATCTCCGCCGAAGGCCATAGTCACTTCTTCTTAAAACTCGCGCCTGCCTAATACTCTGAAACAAGCAATGCTATTGAGCCTAGTCCTGTGAGGTATGTAAGCGCACAATTGAGTAAGTTTAAACCAAACGCCTGAAAGACGAGGGTGTTCAGCATTCTGGCTTGGAAGGTCAGGTTGAAACCGTAAATAGGGACCGTGCGCGTTGGAGGGCTTGCCATCTTTTGGTCTAAATCGAAAACTAAACCTACTCCACGCCAATAGACAGTGCTGCTTCCAACATTTGGCTAACATACCCTTGCATTGCACGTTGTAGGTCCTGCTATCTAGTCAAAGATAACCTCAAACACTAGATCGATTATAAGTACAACTCGAGGTCACCACACATCAGAGCTCCCGTACTAATTTAGTATGAGAGCGCGACCGCTTATTTCAGTCGAGTTAACGTTTTTGATCATTACTCATGTGAATTAAAGATATCCACAAAAATCTAGTTATAGGGACTAACCTGGATTGTTATACTGCAAAATGGTGGAGAATATTATTGAGATGTGCTATTCGATTCGTAGAAATTAACGAATAAAATTGCGCTGATGTGTGGTTTCGAAGGAGGAGGTTATCAATTCGTCGTGACCTTTGTTTTTTTTTTTTTATGTATGTTCACTGATTATTATGTATATTTTCCAGAATTCCACGTCGTTCGCCATGCTGCGAGCTTCAGTGATGAGCAAGAACGTGGATATCGAAGGCGTGTCTCCTCTCATGGTAACTTGTTTGTAGTTTTCTATAGCGTCATTGAGATTTTTTTTACGCCTGTATTAACCATTTTCCAGGCCGCACCAATTGAGATCTTTTCAAAAATCCCAAATTTCTTCAAAATACTTACGTGTTGTAATTTAAAGCAGAGTTAAATTTTGTGATAGTCCAACCTAATTTGTACCTTGAACCGAAAGATCAAGGTTGAAATTCAGTTGACACGGATGTGGTCTATAAATCGTACTACGTCTGGACAAGGGATATCACTGTAGAAAGGGATGAGGACAGTTCTTATTATTACTGTGCGACTTGACCAATCAGATTTCGAATAGTTATTTAGTATACAAGGGGGCAATGTTGATGTTTAACCTCTCGAGCTTTTATTGAGACCCGAGCCAGCGGAAGACTCCAAAAGGCACGCGAGCGTAGCGAGTGGCTCAAAAAATGGAATCTTGAGCATACGAGAGCCTCAAGGCAAGAGTATAGTACAAAAAGTATAATACAACAATTTTCACCACACCACCACAGTAAATTTATAAGCTATAAAATATAAAAAAATCGAAGCCAAATGAATGCTTTCAAAATAATATAATTCAAAATCATCTCTTTAAAGTCCATCCTGCCAGATAACTTCAAAAAACAAGTCCAAACTTGTAACAAATTACTTTCCCCACGTGTGGATAAAATGCATTTCCCCCCACCATTTCAATGGATAAAAAGGGTAATTCGATGAGGCGATCGTCAGTTACGAATTATTTCGTGTGTTTTCTTTGATTAATTCAGCAAATCTAAGTGTTCACATATCTTCCCTATGCCTACTAAATTTGCTTAATTAATCAAAGAACACACGAAATAATTGGTAAGTGACGTTACAGTCTCGTGGAATTACCCAACAGCGCATTTCCGAGGTGGAGTGGTGAAAAATATATTTTTCTCAAACATGCAATGAGATACTGTCATTACGTTCCTTTTAAAACAAAGCCAAAACAAGTTTGCTTAACTAATTATTTTTAAACAAATTTCAGCAAACACCAACCATCGCGCCGGTGAATCTCTACGCCACCCCGGCCCGCAGCATCCTCAAACAGAACAACCCGGTCAGCGCCAAGAAGACGGACAAACTGAAGACAGTGCTCTTCCATGAGGACGAGGAGCCTTCCAGCCCCACCTCTTATGCTAGCTGCGACAAGACCGAGCCAGAAATAGCGCCGTTGCCGGCCGACGACAAGGAGAATGAAGCTACGCCGAACTCAACCGCGTCCAGGAAATCTAGGTCAGTCAAAACTGAAGAGAAGGGTGTAAAAATGTATAAAGAGTAATTGTGTCCCATTGTTTATTGTTAAATAAATACATTTGTACCTTAACAGCTAATCCCAAAGTGGCACAAATTCATAAATTAATATTAAACATTACAAAAAACTATTCAGTAGTACTCGTAGGCATCTCTCGTTCAATCACACTCTTGCACTCGGTCATCAATCGTCCAATCTTGCTTGCAAACAAATCACAGCTAGGCCGAGCCTCGAGCACGGAGTCGAGCCGCGCATGCGCACGCGCACGCGGGAGCGGGACTGGCGCTTGCGCGTGTGCCTGCGTGCGCGTGTGCCTACGTGCGCGTGTGCCTGCGTGCGCGTGTGCCTGCGTGCGCGTGTGCCTGCGTGCGCGTGTGCCTGCGTGCGCGTGTGCCTGCGTGCGCGTGTGCCTGCTTGCGCGTGTGCCTGCGTGCGCGTGTGCCTGCGTGCGCGTGTGCCTGCGTGCGCGTGTGCCTGCGTGCGCGTGTGCCTGCTTGCGCGTGTGCCTGCGTGCGCGTGTGCCTGCGTGCGCGTGTGCCTGCGTGCGCGTGTGCCTGCTTGCGCGTGTGCCTGCGTGCGCGTGTGCCTGCGTGCGCGTGTGCCTGCGTGCGCGTGTGCCTACGTGCGCGTGTGCCTGCGTGCGCGTGTGCCTACGTGCGCGTGTGCCTGCGTGCGCGTGTGCCTGCGTGCGCGTGTGCCTGCGTGCGCGTGTGCCTGCGTGCGCGTGTGCCTGCGTGCGCGTGGCTTGCGCGTGTGCCTGCGTGCGCGTGTGCCTGCGTGCGCGTGTGCCTGCGTGCGCGTGTGCCTGCGTGCGCGTGTGCCTGCTTGCGCGTGTGCCTGCGTGCGCGTGTGCCTGCGTGCGCGTGTGCCTGCGTGCGCGTGTGCCTGCGTGCGCGTGTGCCTGCGTGCGCGTGTGCCTGCGTGCGCGATGCGAACGGCATGATGACACATGTTGAATTATGCAATAAAATTTAGTTGATAGGATGCAAAATGATCAATATATCCAACGAAAGTGGAAATGTATAAATTATATTGAAATGATATTGTCTTCGGTTGCCGCGATAGTTATTCATGAAATAAAACAATTAAAAACGGATTTTATCGCGTGTACTGAGCTTAAATTACATCCCGACGTTTCGAACACTTTACAGCATTCGTGGTCAACGGGTCGACTGAGGAAAAATATACACTTACCTCCGTTCAAAAACTATCACAATATGCAAACCTACCCACATAAGCCCCCTTTTCAAAAGATACGTAGATGATACTTTTACTATATTACCTAAAAGTAGTGTTTCTGGTTTCAGTTTTCCTTGACCACCTCAATTCCATTCATAGTAAGATTAAGTATACCATGGAATTGGAAAATAATTGTTCACTACCTTTCTTAGATGTACTAGTATTGAGAAACCCCGATAATACCTTAGGCCGCACTGTATATAGGAAACCTACACATACAAATAGATATTTGAATGGTAGATCACACCACCACCCCAGTCAGCTAGCTACTGTAGGCAAGTCTTTGTTTCAGAGAGCCCAGAGGATATGTGATGAGCAGCACCTGGCGGCGGAACTCCTTAATTGTTTTATTTCTATTGAAAGATATCAAGCTGCAAAATTTCTAAATTTTACGATTTTTTAAAGTGCGAAATTAAAAAAAAACAATGATACCATTCGATTTTTAACATTTTACTGTAAAAATAGCAATTTCATAAATTTTCCATACTAAACAGGGCGACTATGTGATCGTGACGTCACATTTGCACGTCATTTTGTTAGGCGCGTTTTGAAAAACAAATGCAAATCTCGGACTTTAAGTCTCATTTCTGACTTTTGTGTTGCTTTCACGCAATTGGTCCCATATAGACATTTGATCCTCACAACAAAACGAATCGATTGATACCATACATGAAAAAAATTCACCATGCGTATTAATTAGACGGCCGGCGAACAAATTATCAAACGTTGTTTTTTGATAACCAGAGTTACTGCATACTGTATCCCCTATCTAATCCAGTATTCAGCTGTAATTCGGGGCACGGTTTTTCCTACTCCTCTTCTTCCTCCTAGCGTTTGTCCCGGCTTGGGGTCCGCTTGAAACCTAATCCCGTAGGCACTAGTTTTTAAGAAAGCGACTGCCATCTGACCTTCCAACCCAGAGGGGAAACTAGGCCGGTTTCCTTACCGTGCTTTCCTTCACCGAAAAGCGACTGGTAAATATCAAATGATATTCCGTACACAAAAATCAAATCTAAACTATTATCTATTTACAGGCTATCTCGACAAAACGCAGAAGATCAATCGAGCCCAGTCACGACCCGCAGCCGACGTAAGAGCCCACACACACCAGCCGACGCGGGCGACGTGGGGACGACACGTCGCACCAGGAAGAGTGCGCAGACACCTTTAGTGGAGGCAGATAATTATGTGGAGAAGAAACGAAACACACGGAAAAGTGTGCAGACACCTTTAGTGGAGGCAGATAATAATGTGCAGAAAAAACGAAACACGAGGAAGAGTGCGCAGACACCTTTGGTGGAGGCAGATAATAATGTGCAGAAGAAACGAAACACGAGGAAAAGTGCGGAGACACCTTTAGTGGAGTCAGATAATAATGTGGAGAAGAAACGAAACACGAGGAAGAATAAAGAAGTGCTGCAAGAGATGGAGACGCCGAAGCGGTCGACGAGGCGGAAAAAGAGTGCTGCGGCGGTGTAATTTACATTGAGGGGTAGATTTATGATATACATGTGTAAAATATTGCAAAATTTTGTAGGCTATTCAGAGCAATCACGCGTAGTTGCACAGTATCCATAAGGCAACCCGAACTGACCCCCCCCTTAAATTCTACTATGCCATGTCTTGCGTGTGAACAACGAACATGCAAGTAGCCATGCACCCCGGCCCCCGGTTACCGGTCGGCCAGAGTTGGAGGTCGGAATAAACGAGAGGGGGGGCCATTGCTTTAACTACCACAAATTTTACAGACAAACAAGACATCCGCGCCAGGCCAGAAAAATTTCGTCATATAAGCTGTAGTACCACGATCCCGACTATCGGGTCGTCCGGCCTGGGAACGAAATCATCAAATACCCGATAGTCGGGTTCTCGGCCCTGAATGTGTTAAGTTTGTGCAATACGGTGCCCTAAGTTTAAATGGTGTCTTAATTGTCGAATCTTAGTGATTAACCTAGTGGTCTAAGAGCTGGCCACGTCAGATATGACACAATAATGAGAGCAATGAAACCTATCTAGTAATATTGCAATACTATCCTTTTTTTTCGGGTAGGTGCAGAAAACATTAACATCACCTCTGTGTATTTAATAATATATATATTAAATTAAGCCAGTATTCAATACAAATCTGATTAATTCTTAATGAATTAGTGATATATTTCACCTACCAGCAGTTCTTCATTGTTTCCTAAATTAAACTAAAAAAATAAAATCATTAAATTCACTTCCAAAAGATAACCTCAAATAATCACAATGGAGTCCATCAAACGATCCCTGACTGAGTTGGCAGAAGATTTCAAGAAGCAGATGACAGCCTTCCAGAGCGAAATTGATAAAGCCGCTCCCTCCAGTCCCACCATCGCTACAGTATCAGCAGAGTTCAGTGCTTTCAAAAAGTTCATTTTGGGCTCTCTGGAGGTATTGCAGAAGCAAGTAAATTTCCTTGCACAGCAGTTAGATCAGCAGGAGCTGTGTTCAAGACGGAAAATGCTGCTGCTGCATGGTGTGCCGGAATCCAAAGAAGAAAGTCCAGCAAGCGTTGCGGACCTTCTTTGCAATCATCTTGAATGTGAGCTGAGTGTGAACGATATACGGCGTTGTCATCGTGTTGGCCGTCCGCATAATAATAAAACCAGATGCATCCTTGTTAAATTTGCTGATGTCTCAGTGCGGAACTCTGTCTGGTTTGGTAAGAAAAGCTTTAAGGGATCCGGTGTCACAGTGTCGGAATTCCTTACGAAGCCGCGTCATGATGTCTTCATGGCTGCCCGTGACCGCCTGGGAATACGGAGATGCTGGACCCGCGACGGAAATGTATACGTCCTAGATGCGGCGGATAAGCGATGCTGCGTCACCACCATCGCTGATGTGGAGCGGTTTCCAGCGGCGCTGCCAGAGTGTGCTCAAGAGCTCGGGTCTGCTGGCGCAAACGAAGACCAACGGGCTGCCAGAAAGGCCAAGAGGAGTCAGAGATCGCGTGTGTAATCTGATCTTTGCACGCTTATTTTCTGTTTGTGTTTCACTGATTAACCACTTTTTTCAGTAGGATTATATCTCGCCTTCAATTGTTTCCTAGCCGCCCACTTGGTATTTCTTGCTTTGTTTACTTTTTATGTATTTTTAGTGTGGGTTGTTGGTGAATGAAAAATTGTAAATATCGATTGCGATGAGTAAACGAACCGACGAAACGAAGTGATTTGACGTTTATTGAGTGACGTAACACTAACTCAGCTGTCAATTTTGCGTTCCGTTTCACTTTTACTTTGGTAATTTCTTAATGAGTTACGTTATTAATAATTTATTTTTTCTATTCTTTCCAACTGATTACTGTCAAGTTTTTTATTTTTTATTTTTAATGTTATATAAAGTTTTTTATTGTCAAGAACTGCTGGTGGATAGCGGATTTGGCGTAACTTTATTGTGCCAATTTTATGTAGGTTTATTTTTATTTACTATATAATATATTATTTTATATATATATATATATTAACTATATTTTATTATTATTATATGACATCGGTATGCAATAGCGAAAGCGATATATCTTCTGAGCACTTTACATCTTTTTCGTCAGATAACGACGATGGTAGTTTTTACAGTCTCCCTCCTCCTCTTCGTGATGTACTTAATAGCCAGTTAGATGATGTTCTTAAAAATTTTAATATTGTACACATTAATGCGCAAAGCATTCCCGCCCATTATGACGACTTTTTAGCTACTTTTGATCTTGCTGGAATTCATGCAATTCTCATCTCGGAATCCTGGTTTAAACCGTGTCTGCCTTCAACCTCCCATTCTTTACCCGGATTCCAACTAATTCGTAATGACCGCATTGGTCGCGGTGGTGGTGGTGTGGCCATCTATCTTCGGTCGCATATTCCGTTTTCAGCAATTTCTTCCTCGATTTCGTCTTTAAACACAGCAGAATATCTTTTTGTCGAATTAAACTTATCTCAAACCAAAATCCTTCTTGGAGTTTTTTACTCACCCTCCCTTCTTGTCAACTATTTTTCTTGCTTTGAAAAATTACTTGAAGATCTCATGCCTTCATATAACCACCATATCATCATGGGTGATTTTAATACATGTCTTCTGAAAAATGATTTCCGTACCAGGTCCTTAACATCCCTAGTGGATGCTAGCAACCTCTCAATTTTACCTTCTAATGCAACTCACCACTTTCCAAACTGTACCCCTTCACTTCTTGACCTCACTCTAGTGTCTTCTCCTTCTCTAGTTGCCAAATACAGCCAACACTCCGCTGAATCGTTTTCTTACCATGATCTTCTTTTCCTTTCTTATAAAATTCGTCCCCCTAAGGCTAAACCTAAAATTATTCTGCAGCGCAATTTTAGTCGGTTGGATGTTGAAAAGCTTAGAGAGGACGCCTGCAAGCTTAATTGGGGCATAATCGCTGATGCTGGAACCGTGGACGAAAAGGTAGCTATATTAACCTCCTATCTCATTAAACTTTATGATGTCCACGCTCCGATCCGACCAATCAAAATCAAACATCTTCCAGCTCCCTGGCTTTCCGATGAGATTCGGGCTTTGATAGCGAAAAAGAATGTGGCAAAGAGTAAATTTAATCTGAAACCCACGGATAAGAACAAAGCCAAATATCACGCTTTACGAAATCGCTGCAGTAGGGTGTGCCGCGATGCCCAGCGGCGCCATATTCATGAGTCGGTGGCAGATGGTGAGCCAGCTAAAATCTGGAAATTTTTGAAGTCCTATGGAGTTGGTAAATCTGACAATACTTCTATATCCAAGGACATTTTTCTTCTTCCGCTGTTTTCAATGGTCCAGTTAAGGCTGACACCCTCAATCGCCTTATTTCTTCTTCAACTTCTGGTTCTTCTTCTTTTTCCTTTACTCCATTCACTGACAGTGAGGTTGAGAGGAACATAAAATCTATCACCTCAAATGCCATTGGCGTCGACTGTGTGGGTCGCAGCATGATCATTCCCCTCCTTGACTTTCTTGTCCCTATAATTACTAGCATCTTTAACGTTTCGGTTTCCTCCTCTTCCTTTCCAAATTCGTGGAAGGATGCTGATATTATTCCTCTTCCCAAAAAATCAACTCCGTCTTCTTTCTCTGACTTTAGGCCTATCTCCATCCTGCCTTTCCTTTCAAAAGTTTTAGAGCGTCTAGTGCATCACCAGCTGACTTCTTATTTAAATAGCAATTCCCTCCTAAATCCTTTTCAATCTGGTTTCCGATCTGGTCACAGTACAGTCACCGCTCTAGTCAAGATCACAGACGACATCCGTTCAGGAATGGATAAAGGAAAGCTTACAGTCCTGACGTTGTTAGATTTTACCAATGCGTTTAATACCGTCGACTTACAACACTCAATGAGGTTAGCCGTAGGATTTTCGCATCCGTGCGTTCTCTAAGACGCCTTCGCAACTTTTTACCACTTGCCACTAAAACTGCGCTGGCACAATCTCTTCTGCTTCCCATCTTAGATTATGCCGACATTTCTTACCTGGATCTTACTGAAGAGCAATTAAACAAGCTGGAACGGCTTCAAAATGTATGTATTCGGTTCATTTACGGGCTGCGAAAATTTGATCATGTCTCCAACTTCCGTTCGCAACTCAAGTGGTTACCGATCCGATTTCGTCGTAATGTCCATATCCTTTCTCTTCTCTACAGAACTTTGTTTATCCCTAATACTCCTGGTTATCTTAAAGAGCGCTTTAGTTTTTTGTCTTCCCTCAGGTGTTCACAAAATCTCCTTCTTATGCCCCCATCGTCTTCTACTAACTTCTATAATAAATCTTTTAGTTTCCAGTCTGTCAGGATGTGGAATGCTTTGCCCATTGATATAAGGCGTGCTCAATCACTAGCAATTTTTAAAAAGCGTCTAAAAGAGCATTATTTATCTCTTACTTAACCTTAAGTTCCTACTCACGTCATGCATGCAAATTACTCTGTTTCCTTTGCGTTACCTTGTCGTTGTCTTCTCCTGTGCATACTTGTACTTATATATGTATTTTATGTAGTGTATATTATATTACCTATTATATGTAGTATATGTAGTATATGTTACACGGTATGTAACTTATTTATTGCTATTTTGCACTGCCCAATAAATTGTTTCTGTTCGCTGTTTCGCTATCTGAAGGTTGTCTGGTAGAGATCGCTTTTTAGCGATAAGACCGCCTATTGTTACCTAATTACTTAAATCCTGTTTCTTTTTTTATATTGTATGTGTGTTTACTTTTGGTGCACAATAAAGCATTTTATTATTATTATTATTGCTAGATCCGGGCATCTGGCAGCTTTTAATGGGTGGATGTCAGAGTGACAGACCAGCAAAGTTTTTGAATTGGAAAAAAGTAATACCAAAATAAGTAAAAACGGCCGAAGATATGTTATTTATAGAGGACGGGGCCTATATTTTAATATTAGAACAAAAAGGCAAACTATGAATTACATTATACGTCGTTTTGGACTACTTTCCCCCATCAGAAACTTTTGGCAATGATATGATCTAATTATTTATAATTTTTTTCATAATACGGCATCAAAACCAGAACTCTAGGATTAGTATTCTTAAAGTGGTTTGCATTCTTTGACCTCCACCACTTTACACCTGCCAGATGTCCGGATCTAGAAATAAGCATAGTATAGCTAACTAACGAAAGGGGTTTCGTCGCTCTCATTATTGTGTCATATCTGACGTGGCTAGCTCTCCGTCTATAGCTACCGCACCCGAATGAAAAGGAACAACGCCATTTACCCAATGAAATTTGTGACTACAATATTCTGTATTACTTTAGACGTAAGTATCTGTAAGTATGGTACGAAGACACGTTGGTAGAACTCATAGACCTTATCATTTGGTAATAAGGCCTATCATATATGTTACTACGATGAGTTTTAGTTATAAAACCGTAAGACCTTCTACATCTGTTTGCGATTTGGTAATAGCTTTATGATGCTCGATCACCTTTTTGTAGAATGAAATTAGAAATAAAGGAAAAGTATAAAAATCCACTGCCTCAAGCGAGACTCGAACTCGCGACTTTAGGATACATGCTATCGCTCTGACCAACTGAGCTACTGGGACTTACCTGATGGCTGCGAATTTCTCCACTATATCCTTTATGATTCTTAGGGTGACGTCTAGTCTCAGTAGCTCAGTTGGTCAGAGCGATGGGCATGTATCCCAGAGTCGTGAGTTCGAGTCTCGCCTGAGGCAGTGGATTTTTCTAATTTTCGTTTATTTTTAAAGATTGTGGTATCGTTGGAAGACGTTCTGCTTAATACAAAATTTACCTTTTTGTAGTTTTTAAATCATGTTTTTATTTTAAATACAAGTCTTTCAATTTCTTAATTTACGATAATTAGTAGACATGACGCTAGCTTACATTATTTAATGATCATGTAAAATTATTATACAAGTATCTTACAATAATGACATGGATGAAAATAATATAAAACAGAAGAGGGTGATACAATTTTAATTAATGCATTTGATTTGTTCAATTTAAGTTTTTGTTTTTCGATATTATTCTTAACTTCTCACATGCTGGAAAGTGGATCCGCGTTAGTAGATATTGAAATCTTATTAATGATTAATTACAATGTAATAACTATGGCACGGTTCCGCGTTTCGGCATGCGAGACGCTCATTATCTAAACGTCATATTGTATCTGTTAGGTTAGTTTTTATAAACACAGTTTTACGAATATTAGTAATTTGACATCTAGAGTTTACGTTCACAATAATATTATAATATTAAACTAAAACTGTGTTCACAGATATTTATAAATCACTCTAATTATTAGCACACAATCACACCTTTTTTAAAGACCATAGAGGCGAATTCTATCAAAATAATGTCAATGAGTTTACATTAACAATAATATTATAAGACGTATCGATTGATGTGCAACAATAATATAATATTATGGTGAATGTAAACTCTAGATGTATGTAAACTCTGTTACTGGCACTGTAAGACCTCATTGACATATGAAGGGTACACGGAAAGAACATGTCTAGTCACTTTTTTTGTAAAATGAGATTTTTATATCAAAATGTAGACCTTGCAATGAACTATTAGTAACAACTTCTGTTACAGATGTAAATTTTAACTTATATCCACTTCTTAACTCATAAAAACCATCTAGTTACGAAAATAGTATGGTTAATTGAATCGTTCCAAATTTAAAAGCGCTGTAACTCAAAATGTTGTCAATGTGACTAGACATGTTCTTTCCGTGTACCCTTCATATTATTTTGATAGATTTTCGCCTCGCCTCGGTCTTTAACAAGGTGTGATTGTGTGCTAATAATTAAGAGTGATTTATTATTATCTTTATTTATATTATTAGTTTAGTATCAAGTGCTTACTTTCTCGGCCAATAGCAAATCACAAGACACCAAGAACATTTGTATATTTATAAATTCGGTGTCAATAGAAAAGTAAAATAATCTAAACAAACCCATTTACCTTAATTGTTTCACAAGCACACTTTTAAAGGACAAACATGGTTTCATTGTACAATTTATACACATAAACTTATTAGTTACAAAATATCCATGAATTACAAGTAAGAAATATAAGTATTTCAGTGAAAACGAATTTATTTAATGATATTTTACCATAGGTATGTGTCAAATGCTTTTTTTTGCTTAGAAATGCAGTTGTCAATCAGCCATATTTGTTTACCTTATTTAATTTTCTATTGACCCCGAATATAGTGACCCAGAACATTGAGTATGACTAGCTTACTTTTCAAAATAACTGCTAACTCTAGATAATATTTGGTTGAGAAAATAAGCAAAGGATATTAATGCCGTGCTATGGTACTATTTACGTGCCTAATGTAGAAGGGTAGCCTGAAATATGTTTGTGTGTAAACGTAAATGTGTAGTGCATGTGTGAGTATTTTACATTTAAATAAAGTTAAAATTATTTTTACGTGGTCTTTATCCTGCTACGAGTACACTTCCTTGAATAGGCGCTGTTCTGTGCAGTTAAAACGACGTTATATCACCGATCAAATAATACTAGGGATACACAATCAGCCCAAAAAAAAGGCCCCACATTAGTGCCGCAAGAACGACTCGTGCGGTTCTTTCTCTGAGTCTTATTATACTGGGCGGGTACAAATTTTCACGATTTTTTGACCCCCAATTTATCAACTTATAGAACCGTCTCAATAGTTAAGTCTGTCCGAAAAAAGAAGCGTCGTGGAATGAATGAGTGCCGAGTTTCCGAACAAACTATATGCGTTTTATTATTTTACCAGAAAATATGGATTTGAAATGTCCAAAGAAGTTTTTTTTACGCTTTGCGTCTTTGCGCGAGGAAATCCAGTAATTATTGTTCCACGTTCTCGACTGTCACCTGTTTGGTTTTAGAGCCTAGAGCTTGTTTGTAACACAGTCAATGTCATCAATATCTGACTATTTTGATATTTTTTTTTGTTGGTTACTTTTTTTGTAGTTTCGCGTGATTTCAGTTTTGGGCGAAGCGAATACATATTCTTTTGTATAAACAATGAGGAAAAAATCCTAGTCTCATTGAGTAACAGGAGTATCGATGGTACAAGAAGGATATAAATCTCTATGTTACAAAAGTGTCCGTCAAAAGGCGATAAACTGATGGCGCCACAATGATATAAAATTTGATTAAATTAATTTTGAAATAAAAACAAAAATCTAAAATAATTATTTGCGGAGATGAAAAACACTCTGAATATTAATTTTATTTAGAAAGTCATATAAGTATTAAATATCGGTAATTCATTTCAAGTGCTGAACTATACCTAGCGCCACCCGGAGATATTTGGAACTATTGTTTAGTGCTTACCGCTGGACACTTTTTCGACCGTTTTCATATAAGAGAGTTCCATCCTTCCTATACCATCCATAAACAGGAGATTACATCCCTAAGACTTATTGTCCCAAAAGTTGTAGTGAAAATCACTACAATAAGTCTATACTTACTCTTATGTTACTCTTTGATTCAGTCATAGCTGTCAACCGCCAAACATGGCGCACAAAATTTGTTCTAGATGTCACATTTAGTAGAATACATAATAAATCAATGGTCTATACGGTGGAAACAGACATATGCTTGTAGTAATAGTATCTAATGTATAAAACAACAATGAAGTGGTGAGCCAACGCGCAGTTACTGAGATATCCTGCGGCCTAGTTGAAGCGGAGCCAGCGCTGGCAGCTAGTATCCGTGGAGTGGACAGTCCACTCCACGGATACTACCTATACACCTTACAGTAAGGTGATAGCCTCCCTACAAACACGTGGGTGGCCGAGACCCGGGATAACCGTTTGTTCAACTAAAGGGTGGTTACGCGCGTTTTGAAACGTTTTTTCATTAGCTGCACACTTGTTGGTTAGGTCACCGCACCGCATAAGCTATCAATATTACACACTGAACTACGTAAATGAGCAAAAAACAAAAAAATATTCTAAACACGCCGTCGCCATTTTTGTGATGCAAAAAATATATCTTGAAGTAGGTACCTTACTTAAATTAATATTCATTAATTCTACAGCTTATACAGTTTAGTTCAGGTTAATGTTACCATATCATGAATCATGATACTAGCTTTCTTATAAAAAATATTTTTGTTAAAAAGCCCGCAAAAGTGAGTATGTCAGTTTTCCTTCATACTTATATTGAAGTTTTTCCGATTTTGTACCAGCTTAGTCAGATGGACGGCAAATTGAACCCGTAAGGGAAACAGGCATCTGTTGAAATTGGGAAAGTAGGTACTTACCTATCTAGCAGCGGCGGGGCGTCGGTAGAACTCGGTTGCCACCGACTTGCCTACTCTTCTGTCATGTATGTAAATACATATTCTCCTCAGGAAAAAGAAGTCAAAATGAGATCCAGCTGGCTTACGTAGATTTTTGACGCACTACCACTGCTTTCTAGGCACAGACATAGGCACGCAGCCGCATACTTTAGGGGGCGTCCATTAATCGCGTCATACGTTTTTGGCTCGTTTTAGACCCCCCCCTCCCCCATGGTGATCTTTGGTGATATTTTCAGGACCCCTCCCCCCCCTGTCCAATATGACGTGTAATTTTTTGCTAACTAAAGTAAGTACAGTTTTCCAACACGTGAACATACTTACGTAACGTACGTACACGTAAAGGGTAAAAAAATGAAACAACATGTATACATATAAAATAAAATTATCTTTAATATAAAAAAACCGGCCAAGTGCGTGTCGGACCAAGCGGTTTCGTACCTACTATCGAAAAAGTAATATCAAAAGGTCGTATCTGCGTATGAAATGAGTTTTTAGGAGAACTCAATAATTCCTAAACCGATAATGTTCTCAATTTTTTTCATATTTTTTGGATCTCCGGTTCAAAAGGGGGGACACAAGTTTTTTAGACTTACGGGGTGATTTTTTCTTAAAATATTCACTAAATAAAAAAAAATCAAACAGACCACAATGTTATTTTTAAAGACCTATCGAGACATGACGATATTTAGTGAAAAAAAAAAATTTGACAAATAATTACATGTATGGACGAGTGCCTCTCCATAAAATATCTTTTTTAGCAAATATCTTTTACTACAAAACTAAGTAGCGGCATACAAAAACACACCTTATATTTAAATATTTATTAAGATACGTTTTAGAGTTTCCGGGTAAAATGGCTGTGACATGCGGACGGACGGACGGACAGACGGACATAACGAAACTATAAGGGTTACGTTTTTGCCACTTTGGCTACGGAACCCTAAAAACCTACTTCACAAAATAATATGTCAAATGCCATTAAAAAATATTTACAATCATAGTGCTAGTGCAATTTTACTCTGCTTTTGACAGATTGATTCATTTAAAAGTTCATATTTTTTATTTTATTGACCATAATACAGTATAGCACAAGGAACAAAAAAATTACACGTGATATGTGTCCAGACCCCCCTCCCCCCTGTGGTGATCATTGGTGATTTTTTCTTGACCCCCTCCCACCCCTATACAATATGACGCGATTAATGGACGCCCCCTTAATGGGAATGGTGAAGGCTACTGTAATAGTGGCATCTCCAACATTGGTCCTTAGAAAAGCTAAATTTGTATAGCGCGAAGAAGTTTTTATTTATTTTCGCGAAAATTAATCAATGTGTTGTCTCAAATTGCTTTCTGAAATACACTAAAATTTAAATGCTGTAGATTGACACCATAAGGAAGGTTTTTGCCTAAAATAAGCTTTTTGAGCAGTCAAGTGGTCCTTAAGTAGTATCTGCATACTAGGTATGCAGATACTACTTAAGGACCATTCATTGGCATTAATATTCTGTCTCTTTCTCTCTTTGTGTCTCTTTCTCTTATTGTATGGAATCTGGAACAGCGCCCTCTACAAAAAGTTTTCATCGGCCTTTCCCATTAGAACACATGGTACAGAGTCGCCTTCAGAATATATCAGAGCAACGACCACCACGGTGGTCACAAATACCTGAACAACGGCTGTATTGTTAAGGCGGTAAAGTCCATGTTGAGATATTTTTGAGTACCTTGGCTGCTCCGATATATTTGATGGCGACTGTGTACAATATTGTTCTTCACTGAACATGCTAACTTGCTAAGTATAATATTTTTGTAACTAACTGTCATCAGACAGATGTTGTCAGACTGACAACAGTGACAACAAGTCATTTTTGACTGTTTTGTGGGAAGAATAAACAAAGCCAAACAAAGTGACTTTGTTTCGCCGCCACAATATAATTTAACATTTATTTCTGCTATCTAAATAGATAAATATATTGAAACGAACTGTCCTCCACTTGAAACTGAAATTCCCGCCTTTTTGGGGTTCCGTAGCAATGGCAAAAAACGGATATGGATTCGTCATGTCTGTCTGTCTGTCCGTCCGTATGTCACAGGCATTTTACTCGGAAACTATACGACATATCTGAATAAAATTTACACATAAGGTGTATTTTGTATGCAGCTACTTAGTTATGTAGTTAAATTTGAAAAAAGAAATATTTTTAGGGGGGCGCTCCATACAGGTACTTAATTAAAAAAAAATAATTAACCAAATATCAACATGTGACACATCAATCGATAGGTCTTTCAAAATAACATTGAGGTTTCTTTGACTATTTTGTGATTAAGTGAATATTTTCTAAAATAATCGCTTCGAAAGTCAGAAAAGTTGTGTAGCCCTCCCCCCGTAACTTTTGAACCGTAAGTTCAAAAAATATGAAAAAAAATTGAAGAGATGCGCCTTATCATATACTTTCTACGAAAATTGTTTTGAACATTATCGGTTCAGCCATTTTTGAGTTATCTCCAAAAAACTTCTTCCATAGGCATCAGATACTACCTTTTGGTATTAGTTTGGTTCTTATTCCATTGAAGGTACGGAACCCTCCTATGCGTGGTCCGACACGCACTTGGCCGGTTTTTTTTGTCTACCTTCTTAAACTCCCGTCACTCCGGGTTGCCAGGACCTATTTCCAAATTACCCCATTACACGATGGCATTAATTTGCATAGATTTAGGTAATCTGACCCGTTATCTAATGAGCTTCTTAATTGTTATAGTCATGGCGGCTGTTGCCATTTTTAATTGCTTATTTAATTGCACAGTACTCGTACTTGAGACTTTAGGGGTGAAATTATGCGCGATTGTTTTGCTTTTCCGTTTAGGGGAATATAATTAGTTTTGTAAACGAGATGAACTTTGAGAAGTGGATGAAGTACCTATCATTATAATTATTTCTTTCGGTAAAAGATCGCTTTTCAGTAAAAGAAAAATTTGTGAGGAAATTCCCCAAAAAGCCTATTACTTACCCCTTCTTGCGTCCAATCTTGGGATTAGGTTATATTATATAGAGCAGACCTCAGGGGTTCTAAAGTAGCAACACTAGCCAAAGTGCCACGCGCCATTGGTAAAGCGGGACTTCAAGATTTCGAAGGAGGAGGTTCTCAGTTCGTTGGGATCTTTATTTTTGCAATTTTTTTTTATGTATGTTCACCGATTATTCGAAGACGCCTGCGGACCGATTTGGAAAATTCTTTTGTTGTTATAAAGAGTATACTTCACAGATGGTCCCATTATCATTAGGTTAGGATCTGATGATGGGATCCTGGAAAAATCGAGGGAACTCTTCAAATATTATAGGCACACCTATAGTGATTAGAGTATATTTTACAGTTAGCTCGAGCATTTGCTTCTGGAAAGGTGGAGGCTAAGTACAGTCGGTTATTTTTTTGTACCTATAATAGGGTCATGCACTCTTTAATGCATATATGTGTACTGTGCAGAGGATAGGTCACGAGCCGGCGGTCATTAGTTTCCGCAGCAATTAGTTTCCGTCCGTATGCAGCTTGCCTGGCCCGACTCCTGCACACGGAGCAGCGAATACCACTCCTAATAGAGTAGAATAGAAACTTGAAATCACTCATTGGGAACTTGAGTTATAAAAAGCCCTCAACTGCGCTCTGTGGCTTTTATACACTCTCGTTCGCGATATTCTTACCCTGCGAAATACACAATGTTTTTTATCACACTTGCGAAGAAAAGTTGAAAATAGCCGGTGACTCCCTAGGAAATGAGCATATATAGGTAGGTATTAGGTAGGTACCTACTACAACTTCCGCTGAGATTGCGTGGAATGCTACGCTTTATAGCGTGTTCGCATTCGCGTCGGTGCTCGTCAAATATTTCGACGAGTCATTCGCGTACGAGTGCCAACACGAATGTCCGTTCACATATTCGTCTCCCCGTACAACTCCCCGATGCGAGAACGCGCGCGAGCACGAGCGCGAGTGCCAACACGCATTTGTAAACAGTCGATCGCGCTATTCGCCTCGTCATTCGGCTCGTCACTCGCACGCATATGTGATTGCACCATTATGAGCAAGTGTGATGAAAGTAATAAGAATTTAAACACTCCCACCAAAAAGGTTGAAGACATGTTAAACTTGCGACAGCGGTTAGGCAATTCCAATTAGATTTTTCTTAACATTTAGTCGACTGTTTTCAAATGCAATCATAATAACCCCTCCTTCGAGAGTCGGGTATGAAACCGATATTAGACATTACAATTTGTAGGGCCTAATCTGTCAGGTTGGGAGGTGTAAGAGGTAGGGCCCTTAGGGAGCTGAAGGAGGGTAGGGAGAGGCAGGGTACACAACAGATTGGGCCATACAAATTGCAATGTCTAATACCTGTTTTAATAAAACTACAACGATGCGCGCGCTTATGATAACGCTCGTGGCAAAATTCGTGCGTCGAAAATTATAACCAATGTTCTTACTTCTTAGCGGCCAGGCGCCACAGTTATGCCCACATCCAAATTTAGACATGTTTTTATCGATATTTCGAATAGGTAACCATAATTCGTGACTGCCACAACACCTACTAAGCAGCTCCAAGAAAGTCCAGGTTGAGGTCTTGCTGATTGTAAGGTCGTAAGGACCTTACAATCAGCAAGACCTCAACCGAACAACGTTGCTTTTATTTATATTACTAAAGATTAATAAAATCAAAAGTATACACCTCGACATTGGCAGAATTCTCCTCGCTAAAACCGGTGAGGAGTAAAAGGCATATAAGTAATAATAAAAAAAGTGGACGAAAACTAACCCTATACTACATTAGTTACATTACGTCCATATTTAAACTAGTGTAATATTTCCTCTACTTGCGAATCTAGTCACGTAGGATCTTCCATCACAGTTCTCATCCCAAGTTAACGGTTATTTATTATACAGGATGTTTAATCTAAATATGTATTATTTCTTGTGAGGTCAAAAGGCCAATTTTGAATAAGAATAAGAATAATTGTATTCAGAACGCTTGGTAATACAAAAAATTAAATAAACATCAAATTAAGAATTATTTTGTTACTCAATAAATATTTACATCAAATTGTTACAGGAACATATTAAATAAAGCGTCACTGAAAGGGTAAAAGAATAAGCAAAAATGCTTTGATGTTTAGAATATTCGGTAACTAAACTTAAACTATGTATTATGATGCCCAAACCTTCAGTGGAACCATAATTTTCATGCCAACAAAATAATAGTAAATAATAGTTTTAATCTCAATAATCTGGTTCGTGGTTCTTAGCAAAAAAATAGCTATCCCTTACTGCATTAGACGCAACCGACACTAAACGGAATTCAGGCGACCATTGACAAAAACTAGCTGGAAGGGGGAAATTTGTCTCTGGTGACAGAATTTTTGTATGCACCCAAAGACAATTTTTTTGTTGAAACACTGAAATCCGCTAAGAGTGTTTTGCGCCTAATTGGGATAACCACTCTACAACTACAATTAAAAACTGTGTAGGTATTTAACATGTGTAAATATATATCCATGCGTTGTAGAAGTAATTTTAGTGACAATGTTAACCAAACATCCTGTATAAAACGGTCCCTCATTCATACCTATACCTACTGGCTCCGTAGAGGCAGCAAATCACTCAAATAAAATACTGGCGAAGAAAACTAGCAGGAAAGTGTAGTTACTGGGAGTTAGGTTAATTTGCAACTTCGGACAACTGTAGCCATGAGTTATGGAAACTTTGGGATTCGTTTTTGATGCTTCTTCGGAATGGCTAAGGAGTCAATTCGAGGAATAGATGTTTTTGGTTTCATTTTAATTCGATATTTTACAGAATTTGACGATTCGCTTATTTAGATAATCCTGTTCTTGTTATTAATTGGTTATCAAGTCAAGTATACCTACGTGTCAAATATTACTAGTTACCTACTTATTAGTTCAGTCATTATAGATTTTGACCCGTGAATAATCAGTTCTTGGATTTTTTTTTCGTAGGTCCTTCGGGGGGGGGTCACTGGGAGTGTAAATTCAAAAAGTAGACTGAATCAGGAGTGCGATTTTTGAATCTCACCAAATGACTAATTCTCACCGATGTGAGTGATTTACTATCGGAAATCACTCACATCGGTGAGAATTAGTCACTTGGTGAGATTCAAAAATCGCACTCCAGGCCCCTGTGTATATCCGAAAAACGGTTTTTCTTGAATAACTCGGTCATTTTTGATTTTACAGTAAAACCGTGAGGACAAAAATTGTAAGAAATTTGATTCTCTACAAGTTTGGTCCTCACAATTATTCTTCTAGGATCGATATTTTGGAAATTAAACCTGAAAAAAGGTGGGAACCAAAATTGTTTAGAATTTGATTCTCTACTACTTTGTTTCTCTTCATTCATGCCGTAAAACGTGGAATATGATAATATTTTGAATTTGTCGCGGTTTTTCAGGTTTAATTTCCAAAATATCGATCCTAGAAGAAAAATTGTAATGACCAAACTTGTAGAGAATCAAATTTCCTACAATTTTTTTTTTCACGGTTTTACAGTAAAATCAAAAATGGCCGAGTTATTCAAGAGAAACCGTTTTTCGAATATACACAGGAGCCTGATTCAGTCTACTTTTTGAATTTACACTCCCAGTGACCCTCCCGAGGGATCTACGAAAAAAAAATCCAAGAACTGATTATTCACGGGTAGGGTCGGTTTTTTGGATATAATGAATGGACTATAGTCTGGCAAACCATTTCTGTCAGTAGAAAAGCGCGGCAAATTTGAAAAATCGCTTGGTGGCAACACCTGTCTTTGAATAATTCGAAAATTGTGCATAATTTGTGCTTTAAAAAAAGTTAGTTTTGTTTACATTCATTTTAAAGTTTCAGATTGCGTTTTTTATTATTTACTTATTAATGTAATATCTGCCAACTCCGTTCAATAAAATGTACTAACAAAGCTTAGCTAAGATATATATGTAGGTACCTACCTCGTGCAGGTATAATAAAAGGAGATCGTCAATTTTTGTTAGGTGATCTGGCCCAGATTATTTAGGACCGTTTAGGAATGGTTCTTACCTTTGAAGAATCGTCATAATTTCTAGATCAGGATGGTGGTAAAAATATTGCGAAATCTAATAGGAAAATTGAAAAATCATGCATTTAAAACTTGAATCTGACAAGGACAATATTTGAAAGCGTGCGTGCCTATGATTTATATATTAATGTAAAAAAAGTACCGATTTTTAAAGATAATGTACAAAAGCGGACTTGAAAACAAAACGGGAATCATGATGAAATAATAAAAAGTCATATTTTGACCGTATTTATAGTTCCTGTATTTCGGTAAACAAAGGCGGCTGTCAAACCATCGTTGATACTATTAACTGAACATTCCTAACCTATTGCGAAGGGATAAGGTTTACCACCGTTAAGTGCGATAGCACTAGTATCTGACATTGCAAAATTGAAAAAAAGATGCGTTTCGTTATCGAAGGAGCATGATATTATGCCATTATGAAACCCACTTTTAATATTCAAACTCCGATCAAAAATGCAAAAATACGCATTTTCAATCTTTAGGCGTTTTAATACAGTCGATTTCTAATTTAAACTTTCGTATTCGTAGGCTTAGATACTATTTTAATATTACAATGTTCTAACTTACCGAACAGTGTCAAAACGCAGATTATGTAACGGTATACATTGACAGTGTCAAACCAAAAAACAATCCCGTTTCAGGCCAGGGTGAAGTTAAACTTTATGTCAATGCCATAAGGACGTTAACGACTTGTCTTGCTGTATTTTAATCGCGGAAAAATCAACATAATGATTATTTATTTAGTATTTCTAATTCCCGTTTCATTTTTTTGCAATATTTTGTCTACTTTAGTAATAAAATGAGTATTTATTTTACATTGCAGTACAAACTGTATACGGTTTATATCAGGTGGCCCAGAATTGACGATCTCCTTTGCGTTATAAATATGGCTTTGAGGTTATGCTGTTTTGTATAGAATTATCATTTGAAATTTTTTCTTTCAGTGTATATAAATCGAACAAATCAAAGCGAAAACTGGTGCCAAATGAAGTCCAAGAACGTTTGTTGGATAGGATGGTGCTCAATATTGTCACAAAGTGATAAAGCGGTATACATCAGATTTAACTAGCACGCCGCTACCTAGATTTTTATCTAATTATTTTAATGTTTCCCTTCATACATATGTCGCATAAGCTATGTATAAAATAAACAAATACCAAAACCTTACGTCCGTTTATTAACTACCATACAATTCACACAATAATAATACCTAAAATAGTCTTATAAACGAATGACGAAAGGAAATCATAATGAAAGGAGTATTACTGAATAATATGCATTACAATTTTATTCGTACAAATTATGCAGCTAATACGATTCCATTCTAAACTGAAAACTTGTATTTTCTGGTAGATATACTCGATTTCCTCGTCGGACTTATTATTTTAGCATTCAATGTTCGTTTCCTTCCTGGATTTCAACATTCAACTATTGTATTTTGACCGCATGATCTCCACCTCTAATCTTCTGTCCTTTTTATATTTTGGTTATTGTTATTTCTTCGCACCTTCTTATTTATTAGAAAGTCATAATTATATGTACCTATAATTATGACTTCAAGATTTCGAAGGAGGAGGTTATCAATTCGTAGGAATCTTTGTTTTTGCAATTTTTTTTTATTTTTATGTATGTTCACCGATTATTCGAAGACGGCTGGATTGATTTGGAAAATTCTTTTTTTGTTTGAAAGCGTATACTTCACAGTTGGTCCCATTGTAACCATGTCAGGATCTGATGATGGGATCCTGGAGAAATCGAGGGAACTCTTCAACTATTATAGGCACACCTATGGTGATTTGAGTATTTTTTACAGCAGATCGAGCATTTGGTGTTGGAAAGGTGGATGCTAAGTGAAGTCGGTTCTTTTTTGTTTAAAATTATTTTTACAACAGCTCGAGCATTTGCTGTTGGAAAGGTGTTTGCTAAGTGAAGTCGGTTCTTTGTTGTTTAAAAATATTTAAAATGTCTTCTTCTCTTCTTCTTCCTCGTTTCCTCATGGCTGGGTCGCGATCAGCTCAAGCTGCATGATCCTCTACTTTAATGAAATACACATATATTTATACATTATATGGAAACATTATATAGGTATCTACATTTTGAAATATAGCTAGTCTAAATCGAATGTCAAAATATACACCTAAGAAAGTTTTTCATTATACCATAGACACACTTAAACTTCTTTTAATAACGCCATCAAAGCGTGGCAGGTTGAAAACCCCGCCATTACACTTCCACGACGCGTGGGGATTAAATTAAAAAAGAATTTTCATTCAAATTTGGAATTCTTGCGAGGGTCGGGGCTGCCAGCCTCGGGGAAGTTTCCCCATAACATGCAAATGGGGAAAGTTTGGCTAATTGCCGGCAAGACTGTCTCGTCGGACACTGGAGTTCATTAGACTGTCTTACCGATATCTGGATGGTTAATAAATATATTAATGTTTAATCAATGAGGAATTACAGTTTGAATTCATATTACTTAACTAGATTTGCCTGGCCCTGTAGCCAAGATGACAATCGTTTGCAGAAAACGAAACGAAACATTACACGCTCTCGCTCACTCTTCATTACTGCGATAGAGAGATGGATAGCGTCTCGATTCGTTTTCTGCAAACGATTAATTATCATCTTGGCTAAGCCCCCTGGTCAAACAACACATTTGGCAAGGCGTAGTATTTCCAGTAATTGTATTGTAACTACTTTCCGATATCTGATTTTAAACCAATACATGGCAATTTCCGTAACAATACAGCACCACGAAGCAACAATAGCCTGGGCTTATCGGAAAGTTCTCAAGGAGAGAACGATATATATGCAAAGGAAGTACATATAAAGCTTGTATTAAACGCAGCACAAAACCCTTAGTAGTGTTGCTGGCTTACTGAAATGTCCATAATGAGTGTAACAAAAGGGAAAAAAATGATGTTTCCGCTTGTCTGACAAAATCAATGAGATGTTGAATAAAACACATTTAAAAAAAAGTGTCTTGAGGAGCAGGCCATGAGTTAAAGGGTCGGCTTTCTATATTGAAGAAGAATTTAATTTGTGCCTTTTTAATTTTAAGTTTTGACATGTGGTTTCAATGATATCGTTGTTAGAAAAATATAATTATTTAATTAGGAATTGAAACTATTAAAATCATATCTTACACAAATCGGTTGTGGTTGGTTAGGTATCTAATTTTAATATTCATTGTCTAATTTGATGTTAGTGTGTCGGTGTCTTAATACAGTTTTTTTACTTCTGTAATTGTAAGAACTTTAAAGCGTTGCAAATGAAGGCATATTAGTAAAAAAAGCCCTCTCATACGGACGTTCGTTTTAAATGTGAAATCAAATTATTACCCTTGTAATTAGATTTCATACTTTCACTAAACCAGACGCAGAAACGGGAGAAATAAATTTTGATAACTTTTCGCTCTCCGATGGTACACTCCCGAGCAATCAAAACGGGTCCATTTGTTACCCATACAAACTGACCAGTTTTAATGGTTTTTCGAACAAAAATACCCCGGGTTAATTTCAACCAGTCTATTTCCTCTGACATATAATGAAGAGTGAGACGTGATGTTCCCGCACGTAGTGCCCCATCGGCACGACGTGCCTAAACCGCCGTTACTGCGGGAATTCGGTCACAACAAGGCTACAGAATAAATAATAGTATTTCATACAGAACGGCCACGCTACGTCCCGCCCCGAATGGAATTACCCCACCCCGCGGCGGCCAATTGGTTGGAAATTAGTAGGTTAATCAGTCTGGTTGGCAGCGCGTCGTTAAAAAAATGCAAAATGTCGGTGTCTTTATTGTCAAACGTAATTTACGACAGCGGAAGCTTGAAAAATAATTGAATGACAGAGCCCTAAGACTCACGCACACATTGTACTTACAGACGTGCCGTGCACACATATGCCCTCAAACGAGTTTTGTAGTATGACGTGTCCGCCCTGTGACAAAGGCTCTGAAGTACAGTCAGCAACGAAAGATGCCGAGCGACAAAAATTGAAAACAATAATTTCAAAATGGTAAATTTCTACCATTCAAAAATTTATTTCCTACAAATGATCTAAGCACCATAATTATCTAGTGACTTCGCTAAGATATTTTAACGCCCGCGTGGTCTACAGCCGACAGAGCCACTAGTAATATTAAGTTGAGAATACTACTCATGACCATTTAAATTCTAAAATGATAAGTCAGTGCCCTTATACCTATTTAATTTGCTGGATACTAATCGAGTTCCCAGAGTAGGGTCGAGATTAACCCTCAGCTGACTGCGCACTGGATCAGCTGCAGTGTTTGTCTACTCCGAATAATTGCATTTTCTCGTTAACCCCCCCGCTGCTAACATCTAGCCACCTACGATTTACGAGCTCATTAATGGGATACTTCATTTGGAGGTAAGTTATGGTTTTACCAAATTAAGGTTAGTTATTTTAATCTGATAAGAACAAGCAAGTTGTTACCATAAACCAGTCTTTTAACTATACAAGGTGTAACAAAAATCCTTTATCTACACTCATATTGTAAGTTCTCTAAAACGTGTTCGACAACGGTAGGCAATGGCTAGCATTACGACGACCGATTTTACTATGATAAGCTTTTTATCCGTGGCAGTAACGTAATTTTAACTTTTCATGCTCAATTATTGATGTGCTATGAGTTTTGATAACATAATGTACACCTGCACCCTCCCGCGCATCCGCCGACAGCCCGACACGCGCCTCCCCGACCGCCGGCACAATCGAGTTGGCCATGGCGGTGCAATGGCGGCCATTCTATGGTTTCCGAATACGGCATTTTGGATAAATAATATGAGTGTAGATAAAGCAGTGTATGCAACTGTACGTAATTAGGCCTTAAAACACTCGTGTGATCTTATTATGAAACTCACCTGCGGCTCGTTTCATAAAACCACACTCATGTTTTAAGGACCCTTATTACGTAACAGTTACATAAAATACTATTTAAGGGCCATAATTGGTATCGTATTCTAATTATGAAAAAATGATTTGCGAAAAAAAATTTGGTTTTGTATGCAGGGTTGCTCGGCTGGGACGACGTATCCCATACAAAAAAAAAAATATTTTCGCGTCCAAAAATTTTTTCTCCTACTTTTTCTCACTCGCAATACGATACTAAATATGCCCTTAAACGGTTCATCAGTATTTTTGTTACTGTACATAGGTATACGATGTTTTTTAAAGATCCAACTAAAAGGCTCGTGTACCTCGTTTTTAACCGACTTCAAGATTTGAAAAGAGGAGGTTCTCAATTCGGCGTGTATGTTTTTTTTTTTGTTTTTTATTTTTTATGTTTGTTACTCCATAACTCCGTCATGTCTGAACCGATTTTGAAAATTCTTTTTTTGATTGTAAGTATATATATACAGATTGGTCCCGTTTTTGTCAAAATGCAGTTCTGATGATGGGATCCATGAGGAATCGAGGGAACTCCTCAAATCTTAAAGGCATACATATAGTGATTTTTATATTTTTATCAACAAAACCATCATTTTCATTCAAAACAGTGACATTGGATGAAGTAGAACTGCTGATGATGATCAGAACGGAACTCTTCAACGACGCATAGTTCACGTTTGGCGATTCGTCCTCTTCGCTGTGTTTGTTTAGCAAGTTTAATTGTCAGAACAAATGTTCGTCCAGCTCAAGTTCTGATGATGGGATCCATGAAGAATCGAGGGAACTCCTCAAATCTTAAGGGCTTACACATAGTGATTTTTGTATTTTTATCAACAAATCAAGCATTTTCATTCAAAAGAGTGACATTTGATGAAGTGGAACTGCTGATGATGAACAGAACGGAACTCTTCAACGACGCATAGTTCATGTTTGGCGATTCTTCCTCTTCGCTATGTTTGTTAAGCAAGTTAGATTGTCAGGACCAATTTTCGTCAAGCTCAAGTTCTGATGATGGGATACATGAGGAATCGAGGGAATTCCTCAAATATTAAAGGCATACATAAAGTGACTTTTGTATTTTTATCAACAAATCAAGCATTTTCATTCAAAAGAGTGACATTTGATGAAGTGGAACTGCTGATGATAATCAGAACGGAACTCTTCAACGACGCATAGTTCACGTTTGGCGATTGGTCCTCTCCGCTGCGTTTTTTAAGCAAGTTATTTCATTGTATGGAATCTAAGTGCACCATCTATCTACAATAATCCTTCACCGGCTACCCCCATTGAAGTCGGTTTTTTTTTCTTAAAAATTATTTCTTTTCCTCTCCATTACTGAAGGTTGGCAGTCAGTTTCTTAAAACTGTCTTTGTTGAGTGCCAATCTGAACAGTTCCTCAACGGTCTTTACCCCCGTCCATTCCCTGATATTACGGAGCCAAGACATCTTGCGTCCTCCAGGTTTGCGCTTTTCTCGTTTTTTTAGGGTTAGGTAAATAACGGTCAATTTCGCCCATCTTTTTTTTGCCACATCAAGGATAAAACTTAATGAAAATCTTGTTTCCATTATTAGTGATACGCTTAAGACAATCAGGACCCAAATGCGATTTTTGGTCAATATATACATACAGGATGACTCAATATATCGGTTACAGAGATCAATTGATCAAATACTACCATTTAATAAGGATAATCAGTTACAGAGCCAGAATAAAGGTTTCGGATCAAGTCCCAGATTTCACCCTGGGGCCGTATTCTAACTTTAAAACACGTATAAACACGATCCAACTTCAATGCATTAACAATGCAATACAGCTACGGCATAAACATCTGAATCAGAAATATCAGAATTTGCTTGAGAAATATTCCAACGCAACTCCAATACAACTTCAATATTGGTTGATTATTTGATGTGCGTTGGAGTTATGTTTGAGATAGGTTGTGTTGTTATTGTATTGTTAATGTATTTTAAAATTAGAATCCGGCACCTGTATTCCGCATTTCAAGGTTACCTTCAATGGTTTACGCTGTGCGTTCTGTCAATACTATCACAGTCACTAGGTAACGCTACTAGGCCCTGTAGTAAATGTACTATTCTAACTTTAAAACACGCCTAGTCACGATCCAAGTTTAATACAACTGCAATGCATTAACTACGCAATAGAGTTGGCGCCTAAACGTCTGAATCATATAAATATCAGAATTTGCTTGAAAATGATTTCAATGCAACTTCAATATTGTTAGATTGTTTGTTGTGTGTTGGAGTTATCTTTCAGATAGATTGTGTTTTTGACGTGACAACGTCTTATAATTCGATGGAGCCGGCTGCACGCACGAAAAAACATGACTCATGCGGCGTTACCTCGCTCTGAGGCGTTCTATTTAAGGCTTGAAGTGCAAGCGAGAGCGCGGAACGAGCGACAAAAAGGCACAATCGGCCTTCGCGTTCGGCAGCGTTCGACATCTGTCTCTCTCCTACTTGAGTGAGCGATGCGTCCGCGTGGACAGCTGCTATACAATAATACATTTACATGTTATCGTCAAGTATGAAGTGCAGTGAAATTAAAATTTTCTTTTGAAAAATGCAACCATTCCATCAGTATTTTCTTATGACCAGGGCCCGTAATTTTCATGCCGATGATATCAATTTGACGTCACGCTCCATATAGGGTGATCCCATATAGTTTTATTATAAATTATTAATCATTAGTCGTCAATCATTTTAATCATGTACAAATGACTTCATAAGTACTCTATTTACACATGGAATAAATAATACCTACTTGATACGTGAAACGTACATACAACTATTTGATTTGTTTTTATACATACATTTTATTAAATGGTATTGTTAACAACACATTACAATTGTTACGTAGAAAACAGAATTCCTCTCTAACGTAAAGCACGCCATCCTTCTTGCATTAATTCCCATGCAAAGAAAATCTAAGTCATCTTCGCGTTCATACGTACCTAACGCAATATTCATAAAAATCATTTTGTTTTGTAATCGTATTTTTGTTTGTTGTGTCACACATTTGGTTAATTATTTCAAATTCTCTGCTAAAAAGAAAATGTCAAAAAAAAAAAAAATTCAAAATTATTTATTTCATAAATGCATACAGGGTTATGATACAGGGGATGGGGCCACCCGGTAAGCAAAATATTGCCTGTGTTGGGAGGCACCGCTCTTCCCTTAGGTTTATAAAAGTTAAAAGGGTAAAAGTTTTGTAGGTAATTAATGGTTTTTAGCTTAGGCACTACATACATGGGACATGCTTGAACATACTTAATATTAGAATAATAGTAGTATGTGAGTGTGAGTGTATGTGTGTGTGTGTGTGTGTGTGTGTGTGTGTGTGTGTGTGTGTGTGTGTGTGTGTGTGTGTGTGTGTGTGTGTGTGTGTGTGTGTGTGTGTGGTGTGTGTACATGTGTGTGTGGTGCTTCCTAGTATAGCGGTCGCAACATACTCTCCGTATCCTCATAGGATTTCCTTTTGAGCCACTTTGTGATGAGCGATTTACACTCGTGGTATGGTTTTGAGTGTATGTCAAGTTCCCTGTTAATTTTGTTGTAATTTTGTATAATTGATGGACAATTTTTTTCTGATTTTAACAACTAATACAATTAGGAAATCAGTATTTTTATTTCTCAGTGGCACTTGTAACATTTTTGACAGAACGTTTTTTAATGAGAACGAATAAAAAAGGTTACATTTAAAAAGGTTTTATTACATATTGATTTATAAACAGCCAAGGAAATTGATTTGTGTAACATTACGTACTTTGTCATAGTGACAATCAACATCTAGACGCTAGAGATTTCATATTATTGTCACTGTGACCAGGTTCTAAATGGTATGCAAATCAAAGTCCTGGGCCATAACTACACGAATAACTAGATACTTAATGATATTATTTAGAAACGAGGTTTTGTACATTATTATATACAGCCTTGGCCAGAAGTATTGAGCATCCTTGTGATTTTCATACAAAACTCGAAAGTTTAGACCGGTGTTTCTGACTTTTTTGAAGTTATTTTATCAATTAATTCAAACTGAACAGGCATGTTTTGTTGAAATGAGTAGTAACTGCATCGAATATTTGCAATTTTTCGCACCGACCTAAATTCGCATTTTTGGGACCTCCACTTTTCATATTTTATAGGTACCTTGAAAGTGTTATTAAGTGAAGTTTTCTAGATATATCAATAAAATATAACATTTTACGTCATTGTACATTGTTATGATAGGGAATTAATACTTAACATCAAAATTGCAAGCAAAAAAGAGCTATGCTCAACACTTCTGGCCAAGGCTGTACAAGTTAGTTTTGTACATACTCGTAATTATTTACAAATTAATTTAAAACATATTTACATTTCTACTTTTTTTGCCCCTTATATTTTGATTCGAAATTGATAATTAGAATTTGCGCAAGGTTTTTAGGGGTCATACTGCATCGCCGGTTTGTAAAAATCCATTTTAATATTAAAAAGGACCTTTCAACTTCTACAGATGTAATAGGGGCATACTTCTGGCCAAGGCTGTACAAGTTAGTTTTGTACATACTCGTAATTATTTACAAATTCATTTAAAACATATTTACATTTCTACTTTTTTTGCCCCTTATATTTTGATTCGAAATTAATAATTAGAATTTGCTCAAGGATTTTAGGGGTCATACTGCATCCCCGGTTTGTAAAAATCCATTTTAATATTAAAAAGGACCTTTCAACTTCTACAGATGCAATAGGGGCATACTTAAAATAAGACCATAAATAAATTTTCCCATTGCTTCCATCAAGACGAACTTCATTATTGTCGTTTAAGTCAGCCATTATTTGCATGGTTGGTAATTCCTTGTTTTTGTGTAAGACTGTTTTATGCTTTTTATAAATAAAATTTCCTTTTTCATGCAGACTAACCCTTGATAATTTGCCTGTCACAGTTTTAACTACTTGTAGCGACTCACTCAATGTCAGCGTAAAACTCTCCATTTGCTTGGTAGCTTTTACTAGAACTCTGCAGCTTTCAGGTATGAATTTTAAATGATTTTTCAGATGATGTTTCCCAATTGCTACATAGAGTCATGCTGCATAGAGTATGATTCCAATTAAATTCGTCATAATTAATCATTTAACAACATTGATTTATACAAAAAGAGAGATACGGTACCAGGCGCTCGATTGTGTGCAATCAAATATAGGTTCCGGGACCTATATTGAATTAGTCGTGTGGCAGAGTCTCTCAGTTACACTTTGTGCAATACGTAAAATATGGAGGTCTCGCTTGCATAGCCGTGTTAACTATATAGGTTTATCTCTTTTGCCCATGATACACATGTATTAACTGAGGCCACACAATCACGTAACTTTTTATTAATCATATTTAATTTTAGTTTAATTGGCTTTAGACACAACATTCGGTGCTTGATTATCCATATTTTTTTATTATTATATAGAATTTATAGATCAAGACACTTGGAGACCTTATACACACATACTTTTTTTTAAATTTAAATTCAATTTTTTTTTCTAACTGTTGATGATGGATTATTATAATTTGGAAATGTATGTAGAAGACACAGTTCAGGTAAGAAAGTATATCAAACTTGTATGTAATTCATTTTCAAATAGTCAGATTTAGACTCACCTCTTTTCTTTGGTATTTTTCTTAAACTATAACCTATTGTTGGTTAATCTAACCTTGGTTTGATATGTTTTCTTATAGAATAACGCACTTATATGTATTGTTTAGTTTTGATGTACTGTTGTTTTGAAAAAATAAGTCCCGCCGAGTTTCTTGCCGGACATAATTCTTCTCGGGTCAGAAGTGTAGGGTTAGAACCGGTGTAGTTTGATTTTTTTTCTCTCTTTTACTTTGACGTATAAAAGTGCCCTTGTGGCCTACTTACTGAATAAATGTTTGAGTTTGAGTTTGAGTACAGCGGTGTGTAGCATTTTACAAGTGTGTAGGTGCTGGACCACATTTCAGTTTTGTTTACTATGAACGTCACTCATCTTCCTTTTTGTTTATGTCTATGTTGAACAACCTCTGCAGGTAACCGATATCGATACTTGAAATAATCAGTACCATGTCTAATTGACTTATATAGCTGTCAGCTTAAAATAATACATATTGTTGTGTTTTAATTATTGTTAATTTATTTGTTAGGTATTGTTGGATAAATGTAAATAGGTACAATGTCATCTTTACACCAGTTTTGCTACAGATATCCGTTTTTAATCGTATACGACGAAAACGTTTATTGTTCCTGTTGTGATCAATATATAACATCAAAAGTCAGCAATGTCACAGCACATTTGCAAACAACTAAACATATTGAAAGAGAAGAAGGAAAATTAACACAAAATGAGTTTAACCTGGATCTTACGAATTTTATGGTAGCGTCAAACATACCATGGTTTCAATTAGAAAATGAAAATTTCCGTAACTTCCTTCAAAAATGCATTGATGGCAAGTATGCGAAAACAGCAAAAGTTCCATCGGAGTCAAACTTAAGAGTACAGTATTTACCTAAAATGTTCAAAAAGGTTTTCGATTCTATCAGGAATGATATCGCGGATTCGTATATTTACGTAAGTGTTGACGAGACGAAAGATCAATTGGACCAAAATGTGGCCAATGTTATCGTTGGAGCACTCAGAAAGACTAACGCAAGTAAACCACACATAATAGCTTCCAAGGTCCTTGACAGGACTAATCATGCCACTGTAAACAATTTAGTAATCGAATCGTTGAAAAATCTTTATGGAAATGACAATTACAATGAAAGGGTGGTGTTATTTTTGACTGACGGGGCTCCCTATATGGTAAAAGCAGGTAAAACTCTACGGAATTCATTTCCAAATATGATACACGTGACATGCTTGGCCCATGGCTTCAACCGTGTTGCTGACACAGTTCGAGGTTTGTATGAGGATGTAAACGAGTTGATTTGTAGTATGAAAACGACATTTTTAAAATCCCCATCACGAACAAAAAAGTTAAAACAGTTATATCCTAATATGCCACAACCTCCCCGTCCAGTTATAACAAGATGGAATACGTGGATTGAGGCCTGTATTTACTACATGACTTACTTCGATGAAATCAAAAACGTTCTTAACAATCTCGATGACCAGAATACCGCAAAAGTAAGACGGGCTAAATTAGCAATTGGGAAACCTCATCTGAAAAAGCATTTAAAATTCATAACTGAAAGCTGCACAGTTTTAGTAAAAGCTACCAAGCAAATGGAGAGTTCTACGCTGACATTGAGTGAGTCGCTACAAGTAGTTAAAACTGTGACAGGCAAATTATCAAGGGTTAATCTGCATGAAAAAGGAAAATTTATTTATAAAAAGCATAAAACAGTCTTACACAAAAACAAGGAATTACCAACCATGCAAATAATGGCCGACTTAAACGACAATAAAGAAGTTCGTCTTGATGGAAGCAATGAGAAAATAGATTTATGGCCTTATTTTAAGTATGCCCCTATTACATCTGTAGAAGTTGAAAGGTCCTTTTCAATATTAAAATGGATTTTTACAAACCGGCGATGCAGCATGACCCCTAAAAACCTTGAGCAAATTCTAATTATTAACTTCGAATCAAAATATAAGGGGCAAATAAAGTAGAAATGTAAATATGTTTCAAATTAATTTGTAAATAATTATGTACAAAACTAACTTGTATATTATATTGTACAAAACCTCGTTTGTAAATAATATCATTAAGTATCTGGTTATTCGTGTAGGTATAGCCCAGGACTTTGATTTGCATACCATTTAGAACCTTGTCACAGTGACAATAATATGAAATCTCTATCGTCTAGATGTTGATTGTCACTATGACAAAGTACGTAATGTTACACAAATCAATTTCCTTGGCTGTTTATAAATCAATATGTAATAAAACCTTTTTTAAATGTAACCTTTTTTATTCGTTCTCATTAAAAAAACGTTCTGTCAAAAATGTTACAAGTGCCACTGAGAAATAAAAATACTGATTTCCTAATTTTAGTTGTTAAAATCAGAAAAAATGTGTCCATCAATTATACATGTTCATTTTAGCAGAGAAGTTGGAATAATTAACCACACAACAAACAAAAATACGATTACAAAAAAAAAAGATTTTTATGAATATTGCTTTCCGTATGAACGCGAAGATGACTTAGATTTTCATTGCATGGGAGTTAATGCAAGAAGGATGGCGTGCTTTACGTTAGAGAGGAATTCTGTTTTCTAATGAATGTGTTGTTAGCAATACCATGTAATAAAATGTATGTATAAAAACAAATCAAATAGTTTTATTTACGTTTCACGTATCAAGTAGTTATTATTTATATCATGTGTAAATAGAGTACTTTTGAAGTCATTTGTACATGATTAAAATGATTGACGACTAATGATTAATAATTTACAATAAAACTATTTGGGATCATCCTATATGGAGCGTGACGTCAAATTGATGTCATCGGCATGAAAATTACGGGCCCTGCTTATGACGTTGTCACGTTCAACTATCGTCAGTAAACCGACTTTACAGACAACCGATTTTTTATTGTATTGTTGATGTATTTTAAAATTAGAATACGGCACACTGTTAGAGATGAATCCGCTACGTGCGGTTATGGTTATAACGTTATAAGACTGGAAAATAGCGCTACGAAGCGTAGTGCTTCGGCTGAACCGGTATTTTGATCTCATTTTGACATCATTTGCAGAGAATTTCGCTCACGTATAGAGTCCGTCTATCTGGCTGTTTGCATCGGCAATAATGGCATGTATAGGAACTTCATGTTTGATGTTAGCACTTAGCGTGAAAACTTAGCGTCGGACTCCAAATACGAGCGAGGTGCACTGGGACGCGAGTGATGTCAAAATGATTCCAAATAGAGATAAAATTGTCAAGCTCGGATGTTACTCCTGATTTTTGCCTTTTGTCATGAAAATGTAGTGGCTCTGGCCCTACCAGCTATATGAAAGAAGGACTAATGCACAATAAACACATTGTTACAATTTCACCCCAGCAATATCACTTTCACCTCGACCCGACACATGTTCTTTCAGCAATCTTTTTAATTAAGTCTATATGCACAGCAGTGTTCGGTCAAGTTCGAGAAAAAATCCCAAAAATTGAAATGGGGTCTATTTTTTTATATACATACTGGGTACATAATAGTATATTGTAAACATTGTAGTTCTCTTTTTCCAACTGGAAATCCTCATGTTGAAAGGTCATACATGCCCACCATAAGTTGATCTGTTATAGAGTTTACCATCCTGATCGATTATTAGAGTTCTATATATTTACTTCTATAAACGTGCAGTTGCACGTTTATTAAGTTTATTGTTAATTTTTATTTGGCGAGAAAATCATATTTTGTACATTTGTTTTTTTATATTTGTCATAAAATACGTTCAGTATTTTTGAAAACTGATCAAATGCATTTGAACCAGTTCAAATGATTAAAATCTAAATCATCATTCACCATTCAACATTCAACAGAGTACCGTTGTGCCGCTAAAATTATATTTTAACCCCCTTATTCATAAACGGCCCCTAAAGTTAAGAGATCGCTGATAATCGTCTGTCCCTTTCCCTCATATAGGTTGGACGGAAAGGGACAAACGATTATCAGAGGCCTCTTAACTTTAGTAGACGTTTTTGAATAAGGGGGTTAATAGTTTATATTAAGAAATATCTAACATACAAGTTATAATGTACCGTATTTATCTAAGCCGTTAGTTGCCTTAACATAAAGTTGTTACATTTAATTTTATTTGGCTTAAAGCAAAAAAAAAGAACATAAGAACTTGGGCTTATTTTCCAAGAATGCTTTCTACCAACTACTTTTACCCAGACATAGACAGCTAATGAAGTCACAGATGCCAGTTATGTCAGCCTACGGCGACCCCGCCGCCCCCGTTTTATTGTTGGTATGAGTATGAGTTCCTATAGTTTATGATTTTCAGAGAGTATTATATTCCATTGCATGCATTGTATCAAGGCCTCGAGCTTTCTTAAAGTAAAGCAAAGAAAAAGTTACGTAATTTACTGATAGTAAGAGAGCCCATGACACTGAACCTAGTTCGATAAGTCTCCTAGATGAGATATATATAATTAGACGCGTCTTTAATGGGGGAACGCGAAATGCTGATGCTGCAATGCAAAAAAAGGGGTGGCGTATTTTTTTTTTAATAATTAAAAAATCCGGTTTCTTGTACGATAAGTTTCCTAGATTTCCTTTGTTCCTCGAAGAAGGGGAGGGGTAGGGCTACACGACAGTGCGGTGCTGCAAGCCCCCGTGCGTGGCCTTATCAGTGGCAGCAGCATCAAAACATTGTAGATGTATGAAAAAACAAAGCGCTTTTTGGGCCAAGAGTAGTAGCGCACTAACAGTGCTAAACCTTATCTCTTTGTAATAAGTGCTACGATTGTTTAGTTAATAGTAGCAATGATGGTTTGACAGCCATTATCCTTGTTTACCCAAGTACAAGAAATCAGCGGCAGGATCAAAATATGACTTTTTATTATTTTACTAGCTGTACCCGCGGCTTCGCCCGCGTGTGTGGGAGGTTTTGTCATTTTCATTTACTATCCAGGTCATTAGTGTAGAATTTACGCGTTCTACATATAAATATATATCTACATTTTTTAGTTCATCCGTGATGATGAACTGACTAAAAGGCGTGCGTCGAGACCTGCGAATGCTAATGGCCGAGTTATATGCTTCGAACAGAGGGTCAAACGCTGAAGGTACTGGCGTGAGGTAGCGTGTGAGCGCAACGTCCCAGCGAAAACTGCTGTTGCAGCAGTAGGCCAAAATCTAATAAGGCTAAATCCGGCATCAAGAATTGTTTCAGCTGGAGCATGAAAGGGTCCCCACAAAACTCAATGGTCAAGTTTTTTGGTGAACCCGAACGCCGAAACCGTAACATGGAGAGCGGCAATATCGCGAAAGCCATAGGGCGAGTACCGCGCAGGACCCAGGCCCGGAGAATCGCAGCGAGAATTGCTTCAGCAGAAGCAGCATGTCAGGGACCGGACATACTTCAATGACAAAGTGTCTTAGCGAACTCGAGGGCTGTGGATACGTGGGTGAGCGGAAATGTATGTGAAAGTCAAAAACCAAGTACCGCGTTAGGTTCAGGCTCGGAACATCGCAGCGAGAACTTCTTCAACATCACCATGACAGGGACCGGACATAACCGAAAGGCAAAATGTCTTAGCGAACCCGAGGGCCGTCGCTCGAGGGTGAGCGGCAACGTCTGAGAAAGCCAAAGGCCGTGTACCGTGTAGGGCCCAGGTCAGCAGCAGTACTATGACAGGGACCGGACATATCTCAATGGTGAAGTGTCTTAAGGCCCGAGAATGGGTGGCAATATCTGCGATAGCCATAGGCCGAGTACCGCGTAGGCCCAAGCCCGGAGCGTTGCAGCGAAAATTTCTCCAGCAGCAGCAACATGATATAAAATTTCTCCAGCAGCAGCAACATGATATAATCCGGACAAAACTCGATGGCGAAGAATCTTAGCTAATCTGAGGGCCGGAGGCCCGAAGGTGTGCGGCAATGTCTGCGAAAGCCATAGGCCGAGTACCGCTTAGGCCCAGGCCCGGAGATTCGCAGTGAGAATTGCTTCTGCAGCAGCAGTAGCATGACAGGGACCGGACATATCTCAATGGTGAAGTGTCATAAGGCCTGAGGGTGAGCGGCAATGTCTGCGAAAGCCATAGGCCGAGTACCTATTAGGCCCAAGCCCGGAGCGTCGTAGCGAGAATTTATTCAGCAGCAGCAGGCAGCATGACAGAATCCAGACAAAACTCAATGGCGAAGAGTCTTAGCAAATCTGAGGGCCGGAGGCCCGATGGTGAGCGGCAGTCTGCGAAAGCCATAGGCCGAGTACCGCGTAGGCCCAGGCCCGGAGCATCGCAGCGAGAATTTCTTCAGCAGCAGCGAGAATTCGCAAGCAGAGCTAGTAATTGCTAGATTCATGACTACTCTTTTTATTCCAATCAGCTGTTAAAGCGAGATAAAACTTATTGATCTCACAAACGGTACAATTTTTGCTGTCGGGTAAATCGAAATGAATAAATCTTAACTACCTGTTTTATTTCAGGACCTTCTGTAGCTCCAGTAACTTTAAAGTAGGTACCTCCAGGTATTAATGGATCACAATATATGGACGAATACTTACGATTTCCAAAACGAAGTAACACGTTTTAAAAATATTTAACCCGCAATCCTTAAATTGGGAAAGCATTTAAAAATCCATGGTTTAAACCTCGGCGGAACGCAACAGACCGAATCGCTTAATTTAATCTAAAGACGTCCTTAAATAATGTTTGAATTATACAGAGTACCTATACAGCGCCATCTGTGATCACTTTTGAGAACTATTTTTTTATGAAAATTATGTTTTAAATAAGCAGAATAAAAACTACCCTATATGTTGCTCCGGGGTATAAACTGTTACTATACAAAAAATCGTAAAATTCTGTGCAGTAGTTATAACGTAGTGCGCGGACAAATTCACAGACAGACAGACAAGAATTCCAAAAATCACTGAAATGTATTCAGTCAACGTTTCTAAGACCCCCCGAATAAGTTTTTCTAGAATATCTTCAATGTACATTTTTTTTCTCCTTACGCGTTTATTATATGTATGGATTGTAAGTAGGTTTCATGTATTGATAAATAGATTATTTTTACGTTGAGAATAAAGTACCTGCAGGTATTAATGGATCACAATATATGTCCGGATACTTACAATTTCCAAAATGAAGTAACACGTTTTAAAAATATTTACCCGCAATCCTTAAATTGAACAGACGGAATCGCTTAATTTAATCTACTGACATCCTTAAAGAATGTTTGTATAAAGTATACAGGGTACCGTAACGTCGGGGTACTTTGACCGAATTCAGGTTACTTTGGTCCAAATAAAAATCACATACAGAAGGGTCTAATAAAAAAGATAAAAACGTAATCAGTTAGTTTTAGTCACCTTCAAGGCATTGTGCCATTAATTTAATTCATTTATAAAACCTGAACCATATAGATCCCAAAGGCCAAAGTTACCCGCCAGGGTCAAAGTACCCCGAGGTTACGGTACCTATACAGCGCCATCTGTGACCACTTTTGAGAACTATTTTTTTATGAAAATTATGTTTTTAATAAGCAGAATAAAAACTACCCTATATGTTGCTCCGGGGTATAAACTGTTACTATACAAAATTTCGTAAAATTCTGTGTAGTAGTTTTTACGTAGTGCGCGGACAAATTCACAGACAGACAGACAAGAATTCCAAAAATCACAGAAATGTATTCAGTCAACGTTTCTAAGACCCCCTGAATTAGTTTTTCTAAAATATCTTCAATGTACTTTTTTTTCTCCTTACGCATTTATTATATGAATAGATTATGATTTTCGTTTCATTATCATGTCAGATTTTGTTGAAATTCTTTAAAAAAACCGGTATTTATTTTGTGCTATACTTTAAATCATAAACATGTACGCTTTTAAATATTGTCCTTATCACATTCATGTTTTTTCATCCCGATTTCTCAATTTTCCCGTTACATTTCATGATTCTTTTATGACCACTTCACTCTGGGGGGCGATTTTTGAGATTCGAGCGCTCGAATATGACATTTAAAACTCTGAATAAAACGAAGAAATGATGTTTTAAAAATAACAGCGATAGAAATTTAAAATCATGATTATTTATACTATTAATTTCATGGGTAAATAATGGCGACAAACGTTTGTGATTATATTCGAGGTTAAATTCTTTGAATTCGAGCGCTCGATTGTCAAAAATCGGCCCCCTGATCTAGAAATTAAAGCGAATGGTTTGATATCTATGTATTTCATAATTATACATAGGCTGCTATTTATATATCCGGAAACCGGGATTACAATCTTCTTAAATAGCATATTTGACCTCCATGGTAAAATTTGAACTTTTTTAAGTACTGGCCGGTATATTTTTTCTTTCTTATTAACGCTCGTGTTTTGTTTTTGACGGGTTTTAAATGTCATCTCGCAGCAAGAATGGAACTCACTCGTGAAAATATTCGTGCTATGATTTATTATGATTTTCGGCGTGGTTTAACGCAACAACAGTGCATAGATCAACTAACTTCAACTTTTGGTGATGAAGCCCCATCTAAAACTACTGTGTATCACTGGTTTAGTGAGTTCAATCGTGGACGTAGTATGCTTACGGACGAAGTTAAGGCAGGTCGCCCGAAATCGGTCGTTGTACAACAAAATATCGAGGCTGTGCGAAAACTTATAATGGACGACCGACATGTTACGTACTGCGAGATAGAGGCGACTCTGGGTATTTCTATGACCAGCATTAATAGCATATTACATAATTATTTGGCTGTAAAAAAAATTTGTTCGCGTTGGATACCCCACAACTTAACAAAAGAGCAAAAAGATGCTCGCGTCGAATGGTGCAATAAAATGTTAAAAAAATATAACCGTGGTGACTCAAAAGCCGTTTATAACATCTATACAGGTGACGAATCCTGGATCTATGCATACGATCCCGAAACGAAGCAACAATCAACGGTATGGGTGTTTCAAAATGAGCCGAACCCTACGAAAGTTACTCGTGCAAAAAGTACATTGAAACAAATGGTGGCCTGCTTCTTCGGTATTAATGGCCATGTAGCTACAGTGCCACTAGAAAACCGTAGAACGGTTAATTCAGAGTGGTACACGACCATTTGCTTACCGGAAGTATTTGAACAAATTCGTAAAACTAACCAGCGACGAAGAATCATTCTTCATCATGGCAATGCCAGCTGTCATACGTCACGCGAAACAACTCTATTTTTGGAGGGTCAAAATGTGGAATTAACGGGTCATCCGCCGTACAGCCCTGACTTGGCACCCAACGATTTTTATTTATTTCCAAATATAAATAATAAATTACGCGGTCAACGATTTTCGACCGCTGAAGATGCTGTCGACGCATTCAAACAACACGTTATGGAGGTACCTCAGGCGGAGTGGCAGAAGTGCTTTAAAAATTGGTTCACGCGAATGCAAAAGTGCATAGATCATCAAGGGGAATACTTTGAAAAACAATAAAACTATTTTCGGCCGTGTACCTTTGTTTGTTTTTTTGTTTCCGGATATATAAGTAGCAACCCGTACGTACCTTTATGATCTGGGGCAAATTGCCTAACAAAAAATGACGATCTCCTTTTGTTTGAGTCTGTAGCTCCTTTGTATCGTTGCACGTATTTTGTCCTTCTTCGGTGAACGCGTGTTTCAACTATGGAGGATACTTGCTTTGAGTTAGTAACAATTTAAATCAACAGACCCCGTTTAAAAGTTCAATTTTAAACTGTAATTTTCTAATGAAAACTAGCAAAGACCTAGGTTTTATCGGAAACTCCTCCAGGCACGGTTAAAAACGTCTCCACTTCACCAGAGGGCGCTCCAAGCACTTTACAGACACCAACCTATCTTGACCCCCCACCCCCCTTTACTTTTTAATTAAACTTGGAAACAAAGGGTGGGTGCTTGTAAACAGGAAGCCCAGGTTACAGCGGTTGGACTGCATGACAAAAGACGCGGGAAAACAATAGGTGCGCCGTAAAGATGAGTTCTCGTTTTAAAAATTGCATTATATTTTTTGCAGTTTACGGAGCACTTTTAAGTATAGGCATGTAAAAAACTTATCACGTGTGATTAATAGAATAAATAATAACAATATGACTCATACTCCCTACTTATATAGTTTACTTGCCTTCGATGGATTATTTTACATTGACCTATTATTTGTACCAATTTATTCAGATGGACGGCAAACTCAAAACCGGACGGGAAACAGGCATAACCACCCTATACTAAAACATCTTATTTATTTTCCATTTTGGGGCATTGAGTAACAGGAGATGACATCCCTAAGGAATTCTTTGTCCCAAAAGTTGTAGTGAAAATCACTACAAGTCTATACTACTCTTTGATTCTGTCATAGCTGTCAACCGCCAAACATGGCGCACAAAATTTGTTCTAGATGTCACATCTAGTAGAATACATAATAAATCAATGTTTTGGGGCCTATTTCTCGAAATAAATTAGACCAATATTATTAGTCCACAAACTGTCAAATCGTATGGGTTTCCATGATAACACACTAAAATATTAGTCTAATATCGAGAAACGGGCCCTTGGTTACCGGTTATTGGCGTACAGTACGTATTTACTATTTCCACCGCACGGTCAACACAGTGGAACTCAAACACGACTAGTTTGCCCGCACCCAATATCGGAGCTACGGGGGCCCTGTGTTTGTCACACCGACACACTGTTTTCCTCTGCCGAAATTGGTTCACCACACTTTCAATAAAACAGTAGACGTATTTACTGATCTTCAGCAGGATGCACATCGAAATCGAATTCTAATATAATAGAGGACTTGTGACTAGTTATGACCGGTTGTACTAGTTATGAACAAAAAATGTATGACATACATATAGCTCTATTCCTGGAGAGGGCTTGGGTCTATTTCCCCTCTGCTAAAAGAATTTGCAGAAAAATCATAACCATCTATAAAAACCTATTCCAAAAATCGATTACACGCATTTCGTTCATCGTTTTCAGTGGATAAAGTCGACTATCTATTGCTCCATTTAGTGTTATAAAGTATAAAAAGAATATGTCAAATATAATAAATAAATAATAATAATAAATACTCTTTATAGCACACCTCATACAGTTACAAGCACAAATTTTACAATTAGATAAATTTAGGTAGAGGTAACAACAGGCGGTCTTATCGCTAATGAGCGATTTCTTCCAGACAACCTTTGGGTAGTGGAGACTAGAGAAAAACAATAAGCAGTAGGTGGTGCATAGAAACAAAAGAGACGAAATAGATAACACAGCACATTCATATGAATATACATACTAAATAAACATACATATACGTACATATATACATATATAATACACACAATAAGAAACAACAGTGTCAACTTAAAAACCTAAGGAAGAGATAATAGTAGATTGTACACCAAGGGGATAAAGCATTGTTTTATGTCACGGGCGCAATATTGAATCCTGAACGTAACGAAGGACTCCAGATTTTAATCCCGAGCGCAGCGAGGGGTTTATGAGTTAATTCCCGAGCGAAGCGAGGGAATTAAGACTGAGTCCTGAGTGCAGTGAGGGGTTCAAGCGCGCCCGTGACAAAAACAGCTTTATTCCCGAGGAGTATACTCTACTTTTCTCACCTCTTGCGAGACAATAAAATAGCTAAGGCTAGTAGAAACGGATTTTTATTAAAGTAAATCAAAAGTAAAAACCAGCCAAGTGCGTGTCGGACCACACATAGGAGGGTTCCGTACCTTCAATGGAACCAAACTAATACCAAAAGGTCGTATCTGGTGCCTATGGTTTTTTGGAGATAACTCAAAAATAGCTAAACCGATAATGTTCAAAAGAATTTGCGTAGAAAGTATATGGTAAGACGCATCTCCTCAATTTTTTTTTCATATTTTTGGACTTACGGTTCAAAAGTTACAGGGGAAGTTTTACTCCGTATACTGCAGCGTCTTATGACACTCGCGGCATTTGTTTTAGGTATTTAAAAAAGGTGGCCAGCACGATTTTCCGAATAAATTCGATTTTCAAATCAGTTCGACGCGGCGGCGCGGGCCCCGGCTGGCGTCGCGGGGCTGTGCACCATGCGGACTTTACCAAATTAGACTTTAAGCACATAACAATAAGAACTATGGGAAGTGAAATCACATTATTAACCAGCGGGTTATAATGAGATTTAGTACAACATTATAACCCGGCTAAAGCCAAGGGCTATAATGATTTGCTTTCGGTGAGGTTTGCATGATATATAATTTGGCATTGTCGAGCAGGTGGTGTGAAAATAGTATTCCTTAAGTTGCGATTTAAAGCTACCAATAGATTGCGCGCGTTTTATGTTGAGAGGGAGAGAATTCCACAAACGAACGGCCTGGAACGTAAATGAGCAATTATAAAATTTGGAAGATGAAGATGGCACTTTTAGGAGCAATTTTTGAGAGGATCTAATAGAATTAAGATAAGAGAAACGCTCTTTGAGGTAGCGGGGAGTTGCAGGGTTAAAAAGTATAGAAAAGAGTAAAGAAAGTATGTGAGAGTTACGGCGGTGACGGATAGGGAGCCATTTGAGTTGAGAACGAAAACTAGAAACATGGTCGAATTTGCGTAATCCGAAAATGAACCGAATGCAGGCATTTTGAATACGCTCAAGCTTATTAAGTTGCTCCTCGGTTAGGTCTAAATAGGAGATATCTGCATAATCAAGAATGGGGAGAAGTAACGACTGAGCAAGCGCAATTTTAGTAGCAATTGGCAGGAAATTCCGGAGCCGTCTGAGAGACCCTATGGCAGCAAACATCTTCCTGCTCACTTCACTCACCTGAGGCACCCATGATAGACAACGATCCATGATTACGCCAAGATTTTTCACTTGGTTGGAAAACGGAATTTGGATACCATCGAAGACTATCGGAGGGAGCCTGAGAAAGTCAATTTTGGAGATTTGTTTAGCGCTACCCATCACAATTACCTGTGACTTTAGGGGGTTTACTTTTAAACCGTAATTTTGACTCCAATTTGATATGCGGAGCAGATCAAGATTCGTGCGGAGCAGATCAATATGTGCGATATTTTCAAGTCAAAGGTACAGCTCCAAACCCCTATGGCCCTACTAATAAGAGCGTGTCATATATTTTTGCGGCCTTCGTGTAGGAAGATACTATTGACGGTGACTGTACATCATTTTCGGTTATCAATAAGGCGTTGCTGCCATAAAACAATTTTTAGAAATAATAGTAGGTTATTCAATCAAATACAAACATTGAAAACATTGAAAAAATAATTAACCCAGCAAGACCTGAACTTGCATCGATACGCCTTACTGGGGCTCGATCGCTTTACCAATTAAGCTATGGGTCAAGTTACTAGTTGACGAAATTCTCAATGCCTTCAATCTTCTTTTTGCATTTATTTTTACATCGACTTTATAGCAGCCGTAAGCGACATCTAGGTGCTAACTACTAGAGTTAGATACCCTTCCCGCCGACCCTATTGCAAGTGTCACAACGGAAATAATAGATGGCGCTGCTATCAACTCATAATTATTTTACATGTTTTTTAAAGTGGGGCATTCCACTCATACAATAGTATGTTATTCAATCAAATACAAACATTGAAAACATTGAAAAAATAATCAACCCAGCAAGACTTGAACTTGCATCGATACGCCTTACCGGGGCTCGATCGCTTTACCAATTAAGCTATGGGTCAAGTTACTAAGTTGACGAAATTCTCAATGCCTTTAATCATCTTTTTGCATTTATTTTTACATCGACTTTATAGCAGCCGTAAGCGACATCTAGGTGCTAACTACTAGAGTTAGATACCCTTCCCTATGAATATGTATGAGTGGAATGCCCCACTTTAAAAAACATGTAAAATAATTATGAAATAATAGTAGTTTATGTAACTGTTACGTAATAAGGCCTAATGACGTATAGTTGCATACACTGCTTTATCTACACACATATTATAAATCCTAAATGAAGTGTTCGGACACCATTAGAATGAACGCCATTGCACCGCCATGGGCCAACTCGATTGTGCCGGCGGTCGCGCGGGCGCGTGCCGGCAGGCTGAGAGGAGTAATGAATTTTCATACGTTTTAACCACACTGTCACTGATATTACGTTACTGGTTGCAGTAATGTAATTACATGCGGTTTCCGAACGCGGAATAGAGGATTTATGATATTGGTGTAGATAAACTTTATTAACAACCGACAATGATGTACAGATGTAGTGCAATAGTTTTCCATCGTATTTTCTCGGAAAAGTCCGCTTTTATCGTGCTCTCTCAATTAGCTTCGGGTACTCAAGCGAATTGAGACAACACGATAAGAACGAACTTTTCCGAGACAATACGATGGAAAACTATTATCCACTACATCTGTACCTTTGATTTGAAAACGCCACATGTGTGCTACCTCGCCTCCCTCAGATTTTGGCAGACATTTTTGTTTGGAAAAATGAGGCGAAGCGTCCTCCAAGTATAAAGCTTTATGATGACATACTTTTAAACAATACAGGGATAATTAAAATTCCGCCCTACTAAAGGTCGTAAGGAGGTCATTTAAAATGGATTTGCTGAAACAAGCCATTTGTAGCGGCCGTATTTATGCGGGTATCGCGCACGGTCAGGCGCAGCCGACGCTTGATTGATCACGGCTAATGCTGCACCAGAGACTAGAGAATGTATAGATACATTTACATTTTATGTTGGATGCTTTGGTAGCGCGGTAAAACGAAAAAGAAGGTTCAAACACCTTTTATCGGTACGATTCATTTGATTTTTCCAGTAGCTTTTTAGAGAAAAAAAAAATCTTAAGGACACAGAAACTAGAACTGATGTGTAAGTTGCGGAGTTTCAAAAAAGTTGGAAAAGTATCCAGAAACTTTCACAAGAAATATAGGAAATTTAGATTTAAGAAACGGAGAGTTTCAATCCCCATACAAAAGTTTCCTATGTAAAATTTCCCCAATTTTGGAAACCACTCACCGGCAAAGTAACTCCATCATATTCTTGAAGCTGCTTGTGCACTAGTTTTAACTTACTCAAAGTTACCTTAAATACAAAATTTAAATTAAGTAACTATAAAGTCGACAAGCATGACCCTCTTCTAGAGCCGGTTAAAAAAAAAGAATTCATTTCTTCCGTCAGCTGGCTAGCGAGTGAAGTCCGGAGTGCTTTACCATGTCTGCCTGAGGCGAACGGACTCGGAAATGTTGTGAGTTGCTTCCTTACATGTATGGGTGTACATTTTTTACGTGAGGCTTTTAGGGTTGGGAGGGGGTCAAGCCAAATCTCAGTAAAACAGGCAAAAACACAGATCCCGACGAATTTAGAACCTCCTCCCTCGAAATCTTGAAGTTGGTTGAAAAGTGGGGCCTCTTACCACGTGAAATCTTGGAAAATATGACGTAATTTTAATTACTAGAATATTTGAGTTATAGTTAGTCTGGAGCTAAGCTTGTATGGGAGAGGAACATCATCCTTTGTATTTTTATGTACAATTGTACATATCAAACAAAAAATACGTTATTGAATGCTAGCTATCATTCAATAACGTATTTTTTCTAAAACGTTAATTTAGAAAAATCGTAACGTAGGAATTAGAGGGAGTGTGAGGGGGGGACGAAAAATCATTCAAAATCTAAGACGTAATATATGAATACTTCCTTAGGTAGCCCCGCCAAGACTGCTACCGCCTTGGATCACTTTTTGTGACCTAGTGGGATCAATATAACAGATAATTGTGATTAGAATTAATCAAAAAGGACCCCGTTGTCGTCCATCAGTCCAAACTTTGAAAGGGACTCCGAAACAGTGGTAGCGGTACCCATATATAGAGACTTTTGTCCGGGGCACTGAACTCTATAAATAACATATCAAAATTCCAGGACATTTAACTGAAACCTACATTTTCCATACTTTAAGTCCGGGGCCCATTATCGTACTCCAAACAACACTTAAACTTAAGACCTCTGCTAGTGGAGTACGGGAACGCCTTTTTAACCTATAATAATTTTAAACAAAAAAGAACCGACTTCACTTAGCATCCACCTTTCCAACACCAAATGCTCGAGCTGCTGAAAAAAATACTAAAATCACTATAGTTGTGCCTATAATAGTTGAAGAGTTCCTTCGATTTCTCCAGGACCCCATCATCAGATCCTGACCTGGTTACAATGGGACCACCTGTAAAGTATACTCTTTCAAACAAAAAAAGAATTTTCCAAATCGGTCCAGCCGTCTTCGAATAATCGGTGAACATACATAAAAAAAAAAAAAATAGCAAAAACAAAGATCCCGACGAATTGATAACCTCCTCCTTCGAAATCTTGAAGTCGGTTGAAAATGACATAAATCACAAGTCCGATTTTATTTTGTGACCTGTTAGAATACGTTAAGTACTAATAAAAAAAAAAGAATTCTAACAATTGTTAGCATTGCGCTAGGTATAATACATGTATTTGTTTGCTACACATGGAAAAGATTATGTAAGTTTTATTTTTCTCCACCAGGCTATCGCTTTTTACTATTACAACATAACTTCACATTTTATAACGGTTTTGTCAAGAGCATATGCCGTCTTAGCCATTTGTAATTCGTTTTAGTTCACTTATATTTTGACAAATTGTTTTCGATTATGCTCACATAATCTATTGACCAAACTGTTATAAAATGACAGATGATGTTGAAATAGTTGAATGCAATAGTATGGTAAAGGAAAATATAGCTTGTATAATCTTTTCTTGTTGTTATTAACAAATATCTATATAATACCTAGCGCGATGTCAAAAACTGTTAGAAAATATTTTCTACTGTAAGTAATCATATCATATTCTCTAACTAAAAAAGAAAATCGCACTTGTGAGTTATCGAAGCTCAAAACCTTTCGTATACGGAACTCGCAATAAATCAGCCTTGATTTTTCATACATTGCGGCATTTGATCTAAATATCGATTGATTTTGTTGCACCTATCTACCTAGATGGCAATGTATTGAAGTTGCTTGCGATATTTGCCTCGAAATTGAGTCACCTGTACAACCATTTCTGAAAACGCACAATAGGCAGTTTGACATAAATCCTGGTGGTTAAATGGCTGGTTATTTTGAAACGGCTAAATATGCGCAATGTGCGCATTGCCTACCTTCTAAAATCAACGTCTAATATCATTTCTGAGAGCCATGAAGTGTTAGGCATCTACCTTATGAGGTTTAAAACTAAATGTCCGTTTAATAATCTAATAAGTTTATAGATTTTACCTCTCGCCTAAGTCTTTATGAAAGTCCCCGTCAAGTAGCAGTTTACCCTTGGCACTCATAGTTTTCGAAAGCCGGGAAAATATGGTTTTCCCAAACAAAGGGCATTACACCTCAATTTTATTTGCGCTACAAAAAGCGAAACAGCCCATAATATTTATTTGGAATCTCGTGATTTCTATAGAGAGCGTAACGGGATTACCCGCCGGGGTTTCTATTGTTCGACGGAAATACACGGGCTGAAATAGCCGTATTGAACGCCGATATCAAGGAAAATGCCAACTTAATGGAAATACACGTTCTGAAAGATCCTGCGTGAACGCCAATTCCCAGTCGGTATTTGAACTTTATAAATTAATTAAATTTTTATCTGGTTTTGACAATAATCACACAAATGCATACGTAAGGTAAGCTGTGATGTCAAAATAAATATTTAATTGAGGTTAATTTTTAAGTTCGAATGAGGCTTCAGGACAGGCGCGGATCCAGGATTTCGTTCAGGGGGGGCACTTTCCTTCACAAAAAGTCTCGCGGTCCGCACCTATGGGCCCCGTAGTAACGAGGTTTGCGTTTCAGGGGGGGCAATTGCCCCTGTTGCCCCCCCCCCCCCCTGTATCCGCGCCTGCTTCAGGAACTAAGGACGGGGTGTCCAACGGACGTAGCACACATAACAGGTATAATGAAGCAGCATTTTTAAAGAACGAAACTATGCACTGCGCCCAACGTCAACGTCAACGGCCTTTTGAACCATTCTAAAAAAATCGAAAATTAAATAAACATTATCAGCAAAATTACTCAGGAAGGTGCTTCCGCCACCTAATCACGAGAATTGTCGGAAGCACTAGTTTTACTAAAGCTGTCTCTCCAAACCAGAGAGGAAAGTAGGCCTACCTAACTTATAATTTATTTCTACTTCCTTCTCTCCTCCTCCTTTCCTTCATTTACTATTTATTAATATTTATTATTACGAGCTCAAAGCGGATGCTAGGGATTGGCTATTAAACTTAGATATAGATTTATAGCTTAAGATTTTTTGTATAAAACTATGTTACGAGGGTATAAAAAATAAAGCCATACGATAATAATAATAATTATTTATAAATTTTACCTACTCGATTGCGGGGCCGACCAGTAAATTCCTACGTGTATTTATTAAGGGCCCCCTTTCCTCACCAAAGGGCACGGATGATGGGCCTATTGCGAACCAATCATTTCCCGATGCTTCGCTTTTGCTTTGCTATACCGTGATTTAAACATGTACGGTTATGATGATTTTAAGTAAGAGGATTAATGGATGAAAATAATTTGTAAATGGATGTGGATTTGATAAAATTTGATTTATACGATTGTGGATATTGTGATTGCAGCATTGAGTGACAGGAAATGACATCCCTAAGATTTTTTTTGTCCCAAAAGTTGTAGTGAAAATCACTACAAGTCTATACTTTTTTTTATACCACGACGGTGGCAAACAAGCATACGGCCCGCCTGATGGTAAGCAGCTACCGTAACCTATGGACGCCTGCAACTCCAAAGGAGTCACATGCGCGTTGCCGACCCTTTACAAAAAGGAGGATTCACTGTGTTGACGACTAAAGGAACAAGAAGAAGATACTACTCTTTGATTCAGTCATAGCTCTCAACCGCTAAACATGGCGCCCCAAATTTTTTTCTAGATGTCGCATCTCGTAGAGAACATAATAAATCAATGTGAAGCAGTTAGTAGTTTTATCAATCTGTAGGTAACGCAGGCGCGGATCCAGGATTTCGTTCAGGGGGCACTTTCCTTCACAAAAAATCACGCGGTCCGCAATTGCCTTTGTTGCCCCCCCCCCCCTGTATCCGCGCCTGAGGTAACGAGATTACAAACTAACAGACAATATAGAGCGCTTGATCAGTTAATTTCTACTTTACTGGTATACGCGCAACTTGAATATCTTTGTTTATATTTTAGCAGGTAAAAACGTTTAATGTAACCATGGTATCCATGGAAAGAAGTCCTCTGGTAACTACTTAATTCATCAATTAAATCGGCGAAGCAAAAACCAACTTTGCTGCGGCAGGATGCGGCCATGTATGTGCTTAGCATGAATATTTTTTATTGGATGCCAATAATGATTCAAATACAATCTAATTAAAATAGGAGCTATACAGGTTTATTTAGAAAACAATACGAATGTATTTTTTAGGGTTCCGTAGTCAACTAGGAACCCTTATAGTTTCGCCATGTCTGCCCGTCCGTCCGTCCGCGGATAATCTCAGTAACCGTTAGCACTAGAAAGCTGAAATTTGGTACTAATATGTATATCAATCACGCCGACAAAGTGGTAAAATAAAAAGTGGAAAAATTTTTTTTATTAGGGTACCTCCCCTATATGTAAAGTGGGGAGTGATTTTTTTTTTCATTTCAACCCTCACGTGTGATACATCGTTGGATAGGTATTTAAAAATGAATACGGGTTTCCTAAAATCATTTTTTGATAATGTAAATATTTTCGGAAATAATCGCTCCAGAAGTAAAAAAATATGCGTCCCCCCCCCCTCTAACTTTTGAACCATAAGTTTTAAAAGTATGAAAAAAATCTCAAAAGTAGAACTTTATAAAAACTTTCTAGGAAAATTATTTCGAACTTGATAGGATGAATAGTTTAAAAAAAAAAATACAAAATAATTTCTGAATTAAATTTGTAATTTAACCGTATAAGCAGGTGTTTATTGTACCTGTAATTTCTACAAAATTACAATGAAATGACGTGTTTTTAAATAAAGTAAAAACGGTGAAAATCGGTTCACGCAATAAAGAATTATCCCATAAAAATCATCTTCCATACTTTAAGCTCGCGCGCAATAGTTTACTTAATTTGCCGATAGATGTCGCTGTACGTGGAACTCTCATATCATATCCTACATGGCGGTGTTATTAACTCTTAAGTGGGGACACTTACTGTGACGGACGGAAAACTACGGAACCCTACACTGAGCGTGGCCCGACACGCTCTTGGCCGGTTTTTGTTGTCAATGATTCAGCTATCTAGAGACAGTCAATGACAATCGGCCATTTCTTGTGTTGTGTGCTGACTAGCAGGATATAATAGTACATTACTTACCTAGGGCTGTAAAAAAAAGAAAGCCCGAAATCGCAGGTATTTGGGACCCGAGCCGCAGGCGAGGGTTGTAAATATGCGATAGAGGGCTTTCTTTTTTACTGCCCGTGGTGAGTACACAATTTTACGTCCCCACCTGGCCATAATGCGAGTTTTACCGTAAGCGTAGCGAGCGTAAAATTCTTTACGTCACACCTGGCCATAATGTGAGTTTTACCGCTCGCTACGCTTACGGTAAAACTCGCATTATGGCCAGGTGGGGACGTAAAATTGTGTACTCACCACGGGCAGTAAAAAAGAAAGCCCTCTATCGCATATTTACAACCCTCGCCTGCGGCTTGGGTCCCAAATACCTGCGATTTCGGGCTTTCTTTTTTTTACAGCCCTAGGTAAGTAATGTACTATTATGTAACTGTTCCGTAATAAGGGTCTTTAAAATACGAGTGTGGTTTTATGAAACGAGCCGCAGGCGAGTTTAATAATAAGATCACACGAGTGTTTTAAGGCCTAATTACGTACAGTTGCATACACTGCTTTATCTATAAACATATTATAAATCCTAAATGACGTGTTCAGAAACCATCAGAACGACCGCCATTGCACCGCCATGGCCAACTCGATTGTGCGAACGGTCGGGGAAGTGGTTAACCGCGGTCGGGGAGAAGGGCTGGATTTTCATACGTTGCAAAAATCGATGTGGTTATGAATTTTCGAACATTATTACGACACTAGCAGAGATAATACACGAATGCTATATTACTGGTTGCATTACATACGGTAAAAACGACTATTATGTAATTGGCTACTTTCCTAAAAAAATATATTTAGTCCGTCAGTTAGATTATCAAAAAATATTGGACACGTATTTTTTATTTTTTCAATCAAACAAACATTGGTGAATATATAGCCCGTTAAAGTTCCGCGTGACGTCACATTTCAGTACAATTTTTAGTATAATGTGACGTCACGCGGAACTTTAACGGGCTATATCTTCACCAATTTTTGTTTGATTGACAAAATAAAAAATACGTGTCCAATATTTTTTGATAATCTAACTGACGGACTAAATAGAATTATATTTTTTTTTAACCAGGAAAGTACCCAATTGTTACTTAATAAGGGTCCATAAAATACAAGTGTGGTAATAAGATCACACGAGCATCCTCATTGAGCTCTATGGCAACTTTACTCACCAGGAACTACTCCGAGTAGTGTTATGTTTCTGCCGGTGAGTAAAGTTGCCATAGAGCTCAATGAGGATGCAGTGTGTAAGGACGGGGGATCCTCTTGTCCCTTTAGCCGTCAACATAGAGAATCCCCCTTTTTATAAAGGATCGGCAACGCGTTTGTAACACCTCTGGAGTTTTAGGCTTCTATAGGCTACCGCTGTAAGCAGCCACCAGGCGGGCCGTATGTTTGTTTGTCACCGTCGTCGTATAAAAAAATTGTATGTCCACTTTCATCACCGAGCATACTTGGGAACAAGTCAACAGCACGGGGAATCCGGGCGCGCAACTGCTGCAATTACAGAGCAATTATTGCGCGCGCGCAATTAGCTGAGAGATGCGCCGGCGCCTGATGCGCATAGTCTATGTAGCCCGGTCAACGAGGCGGCGCTTGGCCGTTTTTGTCATCAGAAATCAGCGATCATTTGTTTTATTCGCATACAAATATATAATAGAACTAGGCAGAGGCAGACCTCCTAGTGACCTATGTCCGTTTTTAACAACGACTAACGACTTCTTATGTATAAGAAAGCCCAATTAGATGTCTCGACGACCTAGGATATACAAACCTGGCGCAATGACGAGGACAGCCGACGTCAATTGAACATTTAAATGGGATAAGGCTAGACAGAGAGAGAGAGAGAGAGACAGAGAGAGAGAGAGAGAGAGAGAGAGAAAGAGAACTAAGCACTTAAAAACATAAAATATTACTGAGTTTACTACGAAATAGACCCGCCTAGCGCCTAGCCTGAGCGTATGCGCTTGTCTTCCGGCAAGACCATTTGTAGGCCACGATCGCAGCTGTACGGGACGATATCTTACAAGTAGGTAAAACTGAATGCGGTTACTGTATGCGGCGGCGCAGCAGTTGTGATCAGCGTCATATCAGCAAATGATAACATCAGGGGGCTTAGCCAATTGACAAACTTGCCCTTATCCAGTTCCATGCGATTTTTAACAAATTGTCTGACAGGCCCCTGTCATGTAGTCTTCGTTTTGATTCGCGGGGATACTTAAGAACCTTTTTGCCACAGCAGCTGCGGCCATTGGTATTACCAAAGGCAATATAATATTATTCTAAGTATTAAAAACAATATGCCCCACTAGCCCCCACGACACTCTTTCGGTATGTCGAGATCATCACATCGATCGTAGGTAGACTAAATTGTAGCTTAATCGGAAACTTTGAGAGTACGATAATCGGAAACTATACAGGCTGATTCATGAGACGTGAGCAGGCTTAACACTACGGATTCAGTTAATAATAAGCTATTGTTTGATATCAGTATTACCGTGATAAGCGCAAAGAATTTTTTTTTATTAAAAATAAAATGTTTAAAATTATTTACGACATGCATGGTCACTCTTCAATTAGAATACTCCGTCGAGTACTGATGTTAGAATATTCTCTTGTTTTTCTGTGATATGTGTCAAATTGATGTCTGGTTACTTTGGAAACATCGTATCTCACTTAACTTGACAATTATTTTTTTCATAATCATATAATCAAAGTGCTGTCATGATTGTTACAGAGGTTTTATCTTTATTGATTTGTTTATGTAGGGTGACCATAATTACAAAGAACAAAATTTCTACGAAACAAAAAGGTAAAAAAAATTGAAAGGCGCTATTGTTTCACTTAAAAATGATGGCGGCCGATTCATTATCGTTAACTAAGTGTGTAGGGTTGTTCCTGCTCACGTCTCATGAATCACCCTGTATATACTTGCAAATTAATTTGTTTGCAAGTAGGTATATTTTCAAGATTTTATTACAATCTCGTTCGTTTCTGCCTAGAACGTGCGGAATTTATTTTATTTTATTTTATTTTATCGAAATAGGAACAGTAACAAATTACAAACTAATACAATACAGGTTAACATTCTTACAGTTATGTCTAAATTTGTAACTTAACAACAACTGTTCACAACATTTGTTACTTTACAGTTAAGATGCACAAGATACAACAATAGAAAAAGTGAGGAAAAAAGTTACATTATTATGTTGCGATACTTAAATTATTCACTAATGACAAGAGTCACAGCGGCTTTAAAAGCTTGAGGGGACATAGAGAATGTGGAATGAGCTGCCTCCCGAGGTGTTTCCATTGCGCTTTGATATGGGGTTCTTCAAGAAGTGGGCGTACAGGGCTCTCAAGGGTCGGCAACGCATAGGCGGCTCCTGATGTTGCTTATGTTCATGGGCGACGTTGACCGCTTCCCATCAGGCGGCTCGTCTGCTCGTTTCCTACTAGTTTCATCAAAAAAAAATTAAATTCTGTTATTGAAAGACAAAAACATACAAATACCTTCCGAAAACTGCGTCGGGACTGGTCTTAGGAAATTTAATTTATGCCATAATACTGCACTGCCAAATTTAACTTACATTTTATTAAAAACAGGTAAACAAACCGAAACAAAAGCTTGTCAAATACATCTTTTTCACTAGGCTACGTGAATCAAATGAGATGCGCGCGCAATATGGGCATTAATGACATAATGGAGCCATTTGTCATTCAAGACGGGTCAAGTTTTCTTGCGTTTTCAATTGAATGAGCGAGTGAATGGATTGGTCGACACTAACGAAGGAGCGTTGTTATAGGCTGCAGGGGCCTACCAGTGTAGCTGGTTGAGATGTTTTTGCTTATTTATTACTTTCAGTTTCTCACAGTTAAACAGTTGTGATGGAAATATTGAAGTTTTTACCGTCATGATTTTCTTTTGTTTTAAAATAGAACTACGTACGCTGATAACCGATTTTTGTTGTACTTACTGGGTAGTCAGTTCCAAATTTAAAATAGAGCTTTCTTAAAAAACGAGAATTTCTGATCATAATGTAGTTAGACAAAATTTTACCCAAGCATCTTTGACCTTATTAGTCTTATTACAATAAATATAGCTAGCTAGTAAAGATAATATCACTTAGCGTCTCACTGTAGGTACGAGTAAACGAGTATTATACACTATGCTCGCGAGGAAACCGCATAATTTTAACAGCGTTATCCCGACCTTATTTAGAGACTAAAATGTCAAATAAACTTTTCTGAAATTCATCTTGTTTCGGAGTTATAACCAATTAAAAAAATAAAATATTTTGATTATAACTTAGGACTGAACGCTTTCTTAACGGCAATTTTACCAATTACCAATATGGAACTCATTATAGGCATCCCTGTTGACAGACATCAAAGTGACAGGAAACACTTTGCTTTAACTTTGATTTTTAGAAAAAAAAAGTAGTTTTGTTTGTTTTTAGACATAGTTTTGTCATTAACATTTATTTTTAATTTAAGAATACGTTCAGAAAACAAGAAAAAAAAAACAAAAAAATTTTTTTTTGGCGGAATTGTCCAAAAGTCATATGATATTTTTTACTTCTTTTGGCCTCAGGAGTACGCTGTTAAAATTATGCGGTTTCCTCGCGAGCACCTTGTATACATAAGGAGGTTCTATAAGTAGCTAAGCTCAAAAGAAATGAACTAGACAAGCGTAACTTTGTACAGTCGACGTCAAAGATAATGTTTACACTTTTTTTCCTTTGTAATAAGACTAAAGTTGCAAAAGTGTAAAAATGTCTTTAACATCGACTGCACTTAGATATTTGCACACAAATCAGCCCGTTTTTATATTTAGTGTAGCAATATAAAACCTCAGTCATAATAGGAATAGGATAAAATGGCGCAGAAATGAAAATCCGTTGGATAAACAGGGGTCTCTCCCCTGCCCGAGAGTCAAGTGTGAATCGCTGTTAGTGGCCGTGGAAGTATTTACATTCAACCAAAAATCTACCTGGCCCTTAATCCCTAGCATACTGCAAGTTAATGCAAGTTTATACTTAGGTAAACTACTTTTTTTCTGGAAGGTGAATGAGTTCAGTGGACAGTTCCCGGTATAACTAAAAATCGAAATAGCGCTTTGTATTCGCAATATTTACCCAAAAAAGCGACGTCAGACTTTCAATCCGAGTTTTCCGGAACTTCAGTACGAAATATATTTGATATTTACCAGTCGCTTTTCGTGAGGAAATTGGATCTAATCCCAGCAAGGCCTAGTTTCCCTTCTTGGTTGAAAGGTCAGATGGCTCTCGTTGAAAGGTCAGATCGCTTTCGTAAAACCTAGTGCCTTCGCCAATTCCTGGGATAAGGTTGCCGAGCAGACCTCAGGTTCAATAGAGTAAAAAGCTGGGACAAACGCTAGGAGGAAGAAGAATTCGCAATATTTACCCGATTCTAAATTTTGAGACTGACAACACTTAAATTGATGACCTTCAAATTGACTTTACTCAAACAGTTTTTTTAGCTATAACTACTTGTTTTGAGAAAGTAAACAAAATGTATGTTAATATTCGTTATATTTGGAAGAACTTCGTTAATTCCGACACACGATGGGGCGAAATCGGCTCGATAGAAAATAATTCCAAAGCTACATCTTAAAATTAGCTTTAAACTGTTGTATGTCTTTAGTATATTGACTTATACGTCTGTAACTAAGGACATAATTTCACCACACTAATACTAAAAACTTCGTTGTTTTATATTTCACAATTAAGGCGTAGTTTTTTTTTAATTCATCATTTTGCATTGATTTTTTTTTGCAATGAGATCCCCATACTAATCGTAACACAGTGTTTGTCTTTCACTCGCGCTGAAAAATATAGGGAGGGAATTTAGCTGTTGTCAGCCCCTTAGATTATTCAGACGAAATAAAATAAAAATACAATAACCGAGATACCCAAATTAAATACCGGTATATTTGTATGAATAATATATTTGGTTGAAATGTCAACTTCATTTTTCTAAAACTGCAGAACTATGTTTGTTTCTTATTTTCAACCGACTTCAAGATTTCGAAGGAGGAGTTTATCAATTCGTCGGGATCTTTTTTTTTGCAATTTTTATTAAAATGTTATGCACCGATTATTCGAAGACGAGTGGACCGATTTAGAAAATTCTTGTTTTTGTTTGTTTGTCTTCACAGTTGGTCCCATTGTAACCAGGTCAGGATCAGATGATGGGATTCTGGAGAAACCGAGGGAACTGAAAATTGATTTGAGTATTATTTACAGCAGCTCGAGCATTTGCTGTTGGAAAGATGGATGCTAAAAGTGAAGTCGGTTCTTTTTTGTTAAAAAATATTATTTAAGTTGAACATAATTGGAGGTTGTGTACCTTTATACAATTGAAATAATTTCTATGAACATGCAGACGTTGCCACAGAAAGAACAAAACTGTTTTTTCTGTTTTGTGAACGTTGCAGTACTTATAAAATGTTAACGACCACTATTTCCCCAGAAAAAAAAAACTTAATAGCCTAAAAATAAAGTATACAAAGCCACTGTCACAATCACGGCAGCAGAGAAATGGCAGCAGTAATGACGAGGGCAGTGCGGGTCTGTTCCACAGATTACGTAAAACAAACACTAGATATGCAACTCTAAAAACAAATCGAAATATTATAAGTATTATCGCCTTTCAAAACCTATAAATATATGTATAAACCTATAATGTCATGTTTCCGTGCACGATAAAAAAGTAGCTGCAACACATTTTAACATTTGTATTAGTATATTTTAATTTTAAAACGATAAACTGATAAAAGAGAAGGAGTAAGTCAAAGAAGGCGAGTAAGTGAAAGAGAGCTGCAGTAAACAAGTAAATCATCGGCCTCAGTTCGATAAGAGGTCTTTTAAGATACTCTACGACTTGTTATTGTGGGTGCGGCTCCGTTTCCTAGAATTAGTGTTTCTACAATCGATTTCATAACGAGGTGGCAGCACCGTGTCGAGAGGTCTAGATGTCATAAACCACTAATCATGTTTAATAATATCTTTTTGATAGGTAGATTTTGACCGCTGCTGTCAAAAAGACCTCACGACACACTAGCGCCACCTGGGAAAAATATCGATTGTAGAAGCCCTTATTGAATCAAATGTATTGCGGTCCTTATAATAACTATACCGAGCTATACGGTCCTTGCCCGTTTTATAGGAAACACGCAGAAGCAACACCGATTTTTGTTGTACTTACTGGGTAGTCAGTTCCAAATTTAAAATAAACTTATAAAACGAGAATTTCAGATCATATGTATTTTTTTGTATCTGGCATATCTGCTCTAGTCTAATGTTATATAATCTGTGTACATTTCACAGTCGTTAAGTCCGCGTGCCCATCTCGGACCCTTTTATGCTCTGTAACCCTGATGGCTAGTTTCGTTTGGTTTGGGGCTATAAACCTGAGGGTGTTTTGGACGGCCATGCTTCCTGTGACCTCTTTTTTGAGGACACACACAGATTATGCTCATTTAGAAATTTTCTAGACGTGTATTCAGAAATATGTTATATGAAACCAATTTGATATTATCCATTATATGTATACTATCCATACTTAATATTATAAATGCGAAAGTGTGTCTGTCTGTCTGTCTGTCTGTTACCTCGTTACTTCACGCTTAAACCGCTGAACTGACTTAGATGAAATTTGGTATCAAGATCGGGGAACGACATAGGATAGTTTTTATCCCTGAAATCATCTCTTCGGGGGGAAAAGGAGGTGGAAGCTTGTATGGAATTGATGCTCACTGTTGACTTGAAATAGCATATGCGCTAAATTAATAGTTGCTCTTAGATTTTACTAAGGCGTTTTATTAATTCCATATGGTTCTATAATGTTAACTCCACACAGACGTAGTTGCAGGCAACGGCAGTTGAATAATGCATCGCACTCTTAGAAATACTTAAGTTATTAATTACCTACTTATCTACACCTTAAAGTTTAGCTACCACTCGAGTGTTAAAAGCCGTTTAAGTGCAGGTTCGTTTAATAATATTTGAACGGAGCTGGTTGATGTTTGAAATCAACATCGAGTAATTTAAAATATTATAAACCAACCGGTCGTCACCTCGTCGGTCCGCCTTGACAACCTAATTCCAAGAATGGATGCAAACAGTAGCTTTGCGAAAGCGACTACCATGTCTACCTACATAAGTATTTTAAACGTACATTCTTCATTCAAGACACAATTGCAATTGCCATACTAGTAGATCAAGAAACTCGCACTTTCTCAGTATGTTACTCGTAAGTAAGCAATTAAGATGCAATTACGCTTAACATTTAGTAATTACTTTAACGGGATAACATTTTGCTTGTTTTATAATTACTTGCTGCAAAGCTGGTTAAGTATTCTCTAGGCTTAATGAGTGTTTGCCTCATAGAAGTGTATGTAAGTCTAGAATAAAATAGTACTATTACTACGTGCAGAAGGGTCACGTATAATAAACCCCGTTTAGACATGCTAAACGTGCCTAAAGGTGGCTGTCTCCAATACATCTCCAAAACATCCATAACTCAGGAACAATTATCCGCGTTAAACACACAAATAAATGCCCTGTAAGGCCTATGATGGCAGAATTTATCAGCGGATAAGATGATATAAACCTGATAAAATGACAGTTGCCGCCATTGTTTGTCATTTTATCAGGTTTATATCAACTTATCCGCTGATAAAATCTGCCATCATAGGCCTGCTGACCAGGATTCGAACCCGGGACCTCATGCAACGCTCAATGTGCTCGTGAGATACGAAACAAAATCTCGAAAAGATTTTAATGTGAGTGTCACGTGTCAGGCGCTGTCCGAGGGGGGGGGGAGCATCATCAGGGGCGGGGGGGGGGTGTCATGTCCCATGTGACCCCCTCACATGGGACATGACCCCCCCAAAATCTTGTATGTGAAATTGAAAAATTAATTACTGACCCCCTAAAAAAATTTTTTCTGCATTAGTGACCCCCCCCCCCCTAATTTCAGGCTGCGACCGCGTCTGTCACGTGTGTGTATCAACAAAGGCTGATCTTATAATGTATCAATACGTTCGTGCGAGCAACATGCAAAACACGCCGAAAATTTGTTTTTGACCTAATATGACGATGAAAGGTATGATGTCTAATGAGATATCATCACATTGGTTAATTTATCTAAGCAAGTGCAATAAGAAAATGTTGTTAAGACAAGTGCTGACGAACGTTCATACTCGTACAGGCGTGCCAAGGCGTGAAGGATAATGATTTGTTATTCCTGAGAAACTAGGAATATGGCCCGGGGTGGGAACATTCCTGTTAGCCACATGCCAACTGTTAAAAAACTCCTTAATTTACAGACCACAATATGTGTACGATTGTGATTTTTGTTTTAATAAAACGATGGTGACAAAGAAGCATACGGCCCGCCTGATGGCAAAGCAGCTACCGTAGCTTATGGACGCCTGCAACTCCAGACGTAGCTCCATTTTTCTGAATACCAAAACCATGGATAATAGTATTTTTTACGATTTTTGTACTTTGTCAATACACCAGAGGTCAATCTCTGTTGACGGCGATGTCGGCAATAGAAGAAGCTGTCATTAATTCTCGTATATTTACTTAAATAGGTATAATAAGTAGGTACATATCGTATATATGTAGACATAATTAAGTATATTAAAGATGGTTGTGACGGTTGTGACAAGTAAATGAAACACCTATGGAGTTGTAAGCGTCTATATAGGCAACGATGTCTGCTAAGCATCAGCGTAACCACATTACGATTCCTAAGTTTAGGTACTCAGTTTGAAGACTGGTTTTATACAATAGGCACAGGTATAATGCTCACAATCCGGTCGTTACGGTGCGCGTGCGTTGATTTACGGCCGGCGCGGCAACTTCACAGGGTGAGGAGTCTAGGTTGTAGTGGCACTGGAAGTACTTCCACATTTTTTTACAGAAATTGTATATATAGAATTTCGTTAATTAAAAAGATGTGGAAGGTCTCTTTTGCGATACAACACAAAACCTGGGAGCGGTCCTTACTGACCCATTTGGAAAATCCAGTCTGTGTTTATGCGTAACCAAGGCAAGTTCAGGCGCGGTCGTTGCCTGAAATTTAGGAGGGGGTCACTAATGCAGAAATGTTTTTGAGGGGGTCAGTAAATATTTTTTCAATTTGACGTGTACGATTTTGGGGGGGTCATTTCCCATGTGGCCCCCTTCCCCCCCCTTAGACCGCGCCTGGGCAAGTTTACCATATGAAGTTCATAGTAACTATATCGTTTTCACGTATTATAAATTCAACTTTTGTCTGTAAAATAATTTATTTACAGACAAAATGGTCCATACATTACATTACATAAGTAATAAGATACAAGTACATTTCTAGTTAAATTATAACAAAATAAAAAGACGATCAATTTATTTATTTAACAGATTTTACTCAATACGTGAAGTAGCCAATTACTGAAACACTTCCAGTATAACTAATACGTACCAAGTGTACCAACTGATATCATTTTCTGTGCGGACAATAGGCGCAAACGCAGGAGCCAGTATCGAGTGAAAATTACACAAATCGCTATTACATGAAAATCATATTGGTTTTACAATTTTACCCAAACCACACCATTCATATGTGGGAGCGGGACTCAATGACTATCAAGTTAAATTGAAATTGAGTTCGAATTGGATTAACACAAAGAGAATGTGGTTCAACTGTACACAACTAAGCTAAGTATATTTTATTTTAGAGCAGCAACTTTGTCGTCATTCTTCATTGCAATTTATGTTTGAATTTATTATCTTTATTTGCGATTTAATTTAATGTATGCTTTCTACGGCTTTCTTGTTCTGTGATTAATTAATGTACCTATATCTTCGCTTGGATTAGTCAATCAAGGTGTAGACAAAAGTGCAAAAGCATGAATTAACTAATACGAGTAGGCTAAAGGCAATTTCAATTTAAAAATACACCACTACACCATGCCGGAGTGAATTAACGACTCGAAAGCAATATTTTTAGCCCCCAATTAGTGACAAAAAACTGTGACCCCCATGGAAGTAAAATGGGTTTAGCTTTTAGCTCCCGTTTCATTAAGGGGTTCCGCGATCGAGATTTTCACAAGATGGCAGCACCGTGACGAGAGGTATTTTTGACAGCAGCTGTCAAATTCCACCAATAAAAAAATCACTACATAGTATAAAACAAAGTCGCTTTCCGCTGTTTGTCCCTATGTATGCTTTGATCTTTAAAATTAAGCAACGGATTTTGATGCGGTTTTTTTAAATAGATAGAGTGATTCAAGAGGAAGGTTTATATGTATAATACATGCATAATATAGTAGAGAAACACTGATGATTTTAGAGGTTTCTAATGTGATGTCGTAAATAAACCTATTTTTGCGCTTACATTGCAAACACTGGCTGAATCCTAGATAAATCAAAATAATATACTACTTACAGTATTGTACATCTTAAAAAGGTCTAAAAAAATGTCCGCGATGGTATATGGCTATCTCTTAGGGATAACCCACGATAACCATTTTTTATCCCGTGCGAAGCGGGGGCGGGTCGCTAGTATATGATAAAACATGATTGGTGGATTATGACAGCTAGAATTCTCGCCACGGTGCTGCCATCTAGTGAACAACTCGATCGCAGAAACCCTCATTAAGTGAAAGAGCATTCTTGTGGTTAAAATATACGTGATAAACTGTGATAAAAAATAACATAATAACGGGAAAATAACATAATAATTAAAGTCGCTATCGTCAGAAAGAGAAACAGTGACGTAAGCACCTGTCATTTTTAACCGACTTCAATTTCATAGAAGGAGGAGGTTCTGTATTCGGTTTGGGCTTTTTTTTTCTATGTATGTTCACCGATTACTCCGAGACGCGTGGTCCGATTTAAATAATTCTTTTTTTGGTTGAAAGAATATACTTCCAAGGTGGTCCCATATTAATCTGGTGCTGTTCTGATGATGGGATCTATGAGAAATTGAGGGAACTCCTCAATTTTTAAAGGCACATGTATGGTGATTTGGGTGTTTTCTTAAGCAACTCGAGAGTTTTCTCTCGAAAACCATCAATTTGATGGAGTGGACCTGATAATGATGATTGTTTTGATGATAATGATGATGATTTTTTTTAATGTAGGATGTTCAGCGATTACTCCGAGACCCGTGGTCCGATTTGAATAATTCTTTTTATGTTTGAAAGGATGTACTTCCAAGGTGGTCCCAAATTAATCTGGTGCTGTTCTGATGATGGAATCTACGAGGAATTGAGGGAACTCCTCAATCTTTAAAGGCACATATATGGCGATTTGAGTGTTTTCTTAAGCAACTCAAGCATTTCCTCTCGAAAACCACCAATTTGATGGAACGGACCTAATGATAAAGACCACATATGACATGTGGAACTTTCCTTAGTTTAAGCGGGTGTATTATGAACTTTTCCTTATACGTCTATACCGATTATTCCGAGACCCGTTGTCCGATTTGAGTAATATTTTTATTGTTTATAAAGAGTTACCTCGAAAGAAGCAGACTAATTTGGTTGGACCTGATGATGGGAATCCATGAGGGATTGAGGGAACTCTTCAATTTTAAAAGGCTCATGTATGGTGATTTGAGTGTATTTTTAAGCAACTCGAGTGTTTCCTCTCGAGAACTACCAATTAGATGGAGAGGACCCGATAATGAAAACCGCAGATGACATGTGGAGTCCCTTCCATAAATAGCTATTTGAATTGGGTAAACATTGTATGAAAGAAGGAAGCAAATTTAGTTTATGTCGAAAGAGCTGATTGAGATCCCGAGAAATCTCTACAAAGAGATGTATCCACTTTTGGACAATATTACAACGCGATAAGGTGAAAAAGTGGATACATCTCTTTGTATTTGACTGTACATTATTAACCGACTTCAATTTCATAGAAGGAGGAGGTCTGTATTCGGTTTGGGCTTTTTTTTTATCTATATTCACCGATTACTCCGAGACGCGTAGTCCGATTTTAATAATTCTTTTTTGTTTGAAAGGGTCTACTTCCAAGGTGGTCCCATTATTAATCTGGTGCTGTTATGATGATGGGATCTATGAGGAATTGAGGGAACTCCTCAATTTATAACGGCATATGTATGGTGATTTGGGTGTTTTCTTAAGCAACCACCAATTTGATGATGTGGACCTCATGATGATGGTTGTTTTGATGATAATAATGATGATTTTTTTTTATGTAGGATGTTCAGTGACATTACTCCGACACCCGTGGTCCGATTTGAGGAATTCTTTTTTGTTTGAAAGGAACTACCTCTAAGATAGTTCCACATTAATCTGGTGCTGTTCTGATGATGGGATCCATGAGGAATTGAGGGATCTCTTCAATTTTTAAAGGCACATGTATGGTGATTTGGTTGTTTTTTTAAGCAACTCAAGCATTTCCTCTCGAAAATCACTAATTTGATGGAGTGGACCTTATGATGAAGACCACATATGATATGTGGAACTTTCCTTACATTGAGTAGGTATTATGAACTTTTTCTTATATATCTTAACCGATTATTGCGAGATCCGTTGTCCGATTATGATAATTATATAACCACTAAAAATGGAAAAATAAAAACTTTTCACAAAAAAAAGATAAACCGACTTCAAAAAGTATAAAATAAATTATTTTATTATTTATATGCGTTACAAACGGCCTCCTAGCCTAGTCGGTAGTGACCCTGCCTACGAAGCAGGAGGTCCCGGGTTCGAATCCTGGTCAGGGCATTTATTTGTGTGTTTATCACGGATATTTGTTCCTGAGTTATGGATGTTTTCTATGTATTTTAAGTATTTATATGTATATATCTATTATATATATCGTCGCCTAGTATCCACAACACAAGCCTTATTGAGCTTACTGTGGGACTAGGTTGATTTGTGTAAGATTGTCCCATAATATTTATTTATTTATTTATTTAAACTGATATGTTTGAAGTCGGTGCCAAGCCAAAAAGTTACAATACCGGTCAAATCAGCTTCAAGTCTGAAAATCACAAAACATATCGATACCTACTTACATTGCAAAGGTGAATGAGAATCTATCTGTTACATTTTCACGTCTAAACCACTAATCCAATTTTGATGAAATGTGGTACCCATGTCTATTTATACTCTGATACACGTCTACTTTGTCAATAGTCAGAAAAAGACGGCAAATTAAATAAAAATTATGTATGGTTGACCTTCCATCCAAAATTTGAAATATCGCGCCTTTTTCTACTGAAAAGGTGGGTCCCACACACTCGGTGTGTCTGACTGAGTATAGAAAGATCAATCTAGCCATTGAATTCTTTTACACTTCGATATTACACCTTAAATGAAGTAGGATAAATAATTCAAACCGAAGCACGGGATCCGTTCGAGATATGGTTAGTCCGAAAACTAGTAAAAAAGTTTATTAAGAAACATCATAAGACGCATGATTATACTTTCTTTCTGTACTTGAATGAGAACCTACGTGCATTAAATACCGTATTAGAATGGTTCTATAGTATGACGAACAATTCACTGACCAAATACGCCTCGTTCATATTAACTGTTTTGTGATTTTCAGACTTGAAGCTGATTTGACCGGTATTGTAACTTTTTGGCTTGGCACCGACTTCAAACATATCAGTTTGTAACGCATATAAATAATAAAATAATTTATTTTATACTTTTTGAAGTCGGTTTATCTTTTTTTTGTAAAAAGTTTTTATTATATTTATTGCCATCGTTTGTTGAAGTAACCGATTCCACCATCTGCAGTGCAGAAGAATATACATAGACTAGCCTTTTCCCGCGGCTTCGCCCGTGTACTATAAGTACTCAAAAAGGATACAACACAATACAAGGATAGGATACAGGTACGATACCCATGTTGATTTTCAGACTTTGTGACCACATTTGCCCCTTTTAGGGATTAAATTTTCAAGAAACCTGAAACACGTGTTTGCTCATTTATCGTTAGGAATACTTCTGTGAAGTTTCGAATAAAATAGTCTAACAAATCTTGTTCCGCCATACAAACTTTGTACCCCCATTTTACCCCCTTAGGGGGTGAATTTTGAAAAATCCTTTCTTAGTGCACCCCTAGACCTTATAAGGAACCTACGTGCCAAATTTGGAATCTCTAGAACCAGCGGTTTGGGCTGTGCGTTGATATGTCAGTCAGTCAGTCAGTCAGTCAATCAGTCAGTCAGTCAGTCAGTCAGTCAGTTTCTTCTTTTATATCTAGACACACGGCAGTGTGTCCGCCAAGTTCGAGCAAAAAAAAGCGACACACCGGCCGTGGGTTATATTACACGAACCATTTCGGGCCAATTTCAACCACCCTATAACTCAAAACATATTTTATCTACGCATATGAAATTTCGAGTGTCTGTTGACATCCCCTTAATTGTCTAGAATACAAAATTTCATTATTCTACCTATAGCAGTTCTTGAGATATTGACGTCAGAAAATCGCTATTTTTACTATACACTCACTCACTGACTTACTCACTCATCAAAAACCTAGACCACTTCCAATGGTCGTACTGACTTGAAATTTGGCATGGAGATAGTTCTTAAGGTCAAAGTAAAGGGAAAAATCTGAAAACGGCCAAGTGTGAGTCAGTTTTAAAAATAGCGAAGGTGTAACTTTGTTCTACTATGAAGTCATAATTAATTAAATGGATCTATCTTCCAATGGTCGTACCGACCTGAAATTTGCCTCGAAGGTTTGTCTTTAGGTCGAAATAAAGTAAAAATTTGAAAACGGCCAAGTGTGAGTCAGTTTCGAAAACAACGAATGTGTAATTTTGTTCTACTATAAGTAGGTATGGAGTGGAAATGAGATAAGACTTATTTAAATTTAGATACATACCAATTTAAGACAATACATGTTTGTCTTAAAGACAAGAACAATAAAATTGTTCACCACTCTGTGTGTGTCTGTTGCGGGAACCGAACCCACGATTTACGAAGTGTAAAGCAGGTCACTAGGTACACTAGGTGCGCTAAATCAGTCAAACAAAGATGAAAAGACTATTTTTTCTCGCATAGTCTAAATAATTTCTAATTTTACAACTAATAAAATCGCAGATTCAAGAACATGGAAATCATATATACTCTAAGATGGAATTATATATACTACTGCCCATCTCACCCTCCGATACGCCACGGGATGAGATGGGATGGTGCACTTCTAGGGCTACATAATAGGCCACCAATTATAATACCTACTGGTAGGTAGGTATTACCAAGTTATTAATTATCTATGTAGGTAGCGTACTTACTAACAGAATAAAGTACGTTATTGATGTATGTAATTCTATGTAAGTAGGTACATTTTATAGGTGTAGGGAGCCAGTTTATTTGTAAAAATCACCTATAAATAAATAGTAAAATAGAATTAGACGCTTAGTATAAAGGGTTATAGTATAAAGTACATACCTAAGTGGAATGAGACATTTCCTAAAGCAAAAGTGATAAAAAAAAATAAAGAACCTACACCTAACAAAAATAAATGAAATCCCATCAAAAACATAAATGTGAAAGGCTGCCAAGTTCGATACTATGGGAATGCTTCGCCTATAAAAGAAGTGAGATCTGAATAAGTACCAAGTTCCATAAAAATACCTCAAATCATAAATAGTTATAGGAATGCACACTTGATTTCCAGCAGTTTTTAAGGTATATTTTGAATAAGTATCACGTTACATAGAAATACCTAAAATTATAATAGTCAGAGAAACGCACACCGGTTTTTTTAGCAGTTTCCTGATAACATTTATTATTTTCAGTACTTTTTAATGATGTAACTTGGCAAGTTTTAATAGAAAATTATATACTTGACACATTGCAGTCCAAAGGTGTCGATACATTGCATTGAAAAGGTGTGTGGTGTGTGAAAACTTGCCAAGTAACATCATTAAAAAGTACTGCCACATTATAGACAATGCCAAATTATATATCATGCAAACCTCACCGAAAGCAAATCATTATAGCCCTTGGCTTTAGCCGGGTTATAATGTTGTACTAAATCTCATTATAACCCGCTGGTTAATAATGTGAATTCACTTCCCATAGCTCTTATTGTTATGTGCTTAAAGTCTAATTTCGTAAAGTCCGCACGGTGCACAGCCCCGCGACGCCAGCCGGGGCCCGCGCCGCCGCGTCGAGCTGATTTGAAAATCGAATTTATTCGGAAAATCGTGCTGGCCACCTCAATTTTAAATACCTAAAACAAATGCCGCGAGTGTCATAAGACGCTGCAGTATACGGAGTAAAACTGCAGGTTCTATAAAAATAGAAGATAAAATTAAAATAAAATGGACTAATGTATCAAGAATAAATTTTTAGGGTTCCGTAGCCAAATGGCAAAAAACGGAACCCTTATTGATTCGTCATGTCTGTATGTCTGTCCGTCCGTATGTCACAGCCATTTTACTCGGAAACTATACGACGTATCTGAATAAAATTTACACATAAGGTGTATTTTGTATGCCGCTACTCAGTTATGTAGTTAAATTTGAAAAAAAAAATTTTTGGGGGGGGGGGGGGGCGCTTCATACATGTAACAAAATTTTTATTTTTTATATTTTTGACTAAATATCAACATGTGACACATAAATCGATAGGTCTTTAAAAATAACACTGAGGTTTTTTGACCATTTTGTGATTAAGTGAATATTTTCTGAAATAATCGCTTCGAAAGTCAGTAAAATTGTGCCCCCCCCCCTGTAACTTTTGAACCGTAAGTCCAAAAAATATGAAAAAAATTGAGGAGATGCGCCTTATCATATACTTTCTAGGAAAAATTTTTTGAACATTATTGGTTTAGCCATTTTTGAGTTATCTCCAAAAAACTTTTTCCATAGGCATCAGATACGACCTTTTGGTATTAGTTTGGTTCTTATTCCATTGAATGTACGGAATCCTGCTATGTGTGGTCCGACACGCACTTGGCCGGTTTTTACTTTTGATTTACTTTAATAAAATCCGTTTCTAGTAGCCTTAGCTATTTTATTGTCTCGCAAGAGGTGAGAAAAGTAGAGTATACTCCTCGGGGATAAAGCTGTTTTTGTCACGGGCGCGCTTGAACCCCTCACTGCACTCAGGACTCAGTCTTAATTCCCTCGCTTCGCTCGGGAATTAACTCATAACCCCCTCGCTGCGCTCGGGAGTAAAACCTGGAGTCCTTCGTTACGTTCAGGATTCAATATTGCGCCCGTGACATAAAACAGTGCTTTATCCCCTTGGTGTACAATCTACTATAGAAGATATTAGTGGGTTTGTCATTGGTTTGATTTTAATTTGATGTTGAATAGGATTGGACCTATCAGAAGTGACATTAACTTATTCAGAACCATATTCTTATTTTGCTAAAAAGACCAATGAGATTGTTTCACGTCAATATAATACGTTTTGGTGAGATTGGTTGTCAGAATTATTCCAAAAGAAGATCACATTAATAACAAAACATTTTGCATAATAAACTAGACTTGACGAAAAAAATTACCAATTCATTTTAAGCGGTCATTTTACCAATAACATTTACTTGTTAAATATGTACAAAAACATTAAAAAAGTCGAACAATAATAAAACTTTTTTCCGCTTGCCCTAAATTAATTTTTTTTCTTTTTTTGGCCATAGAAATGCGTGGTTGAAATCTGGCGGGTGACTCGTTCCTAATGATATGGCGCTGGAAACTTTCCATGGAATTATTCACATATGCAAGTTTCGGAAACCTCTTAAAATGTTGTATGGAGATACCGTTTCTTAAATTTAAATTTCCTGTGTAAATATCTGGAAATTTCCGACCACTGTTCCCACTTTTGTTGAAACTTTTCGCCACTTGGACATCAGTACTCGTTCCCACCGTGTGTAAAATGGCAACTCAACGTAAGGTGCGTTGGGGTAAGATTGAACGGGTTTTAGGCGAGATAAGTAGTGTTTTCAAAGCTCCATTGTTCAAACGACATGAGGACCGAGTATATGAAACTATGTTTTTAGTAAAGATAACATAATTTTCTTTATATTTAATTTAAAAAAAAATGCTTTTAGCAATACTCGTACTAATATAAAACTTTGAATGAAGTTGTATTTTATTTTATACCACGACGTTGGCAAACAAGCATGCGGCCCCGCCTGATGGTAAGCAGCTACCGTAGCCTATGGACGCCTGCAACTCCAGAGATGTCACATGCACGTTGCCGACCCTTTACAAAAAGGAAGATTCACTGTTATACTTGATATAGTTTTTAAAATCGTTTATACGCGTCGTCATTGGATGCACAGACCCACGGTATGGCAACGTGTATCTATTTAAAACTTGAAATTCAAATTTGAAGAAAGCCATTAGATACCGCTAAAATTCGATTTTCCAAAAAGTGATATTTGAATCTTATTGCATTTTGAGGTGAAGTGGACTAGGGTTCTCAAACTACTGCTATGAAAAAAATAAGTTCACAATAAAGTCCCGTTTAGTTAAAATAATGTACTGTAGAGGTAGTATAACTAACCTCGACAGTGCTACACGTCTACTCGTAGTACCTAAAAGCAACAAGTTATGCCTCCACATTTTGAGAACCACTTGCTATCACTATGAGATATGAAAACGGGTTAAGATGAAAAAAAAACTGCCGTCTTATCCGGAGAAAAGTAGCCGGGTCAAGACAAAAACTCAACAAACAATAAAGATAATTTAAATCCTCATTCACAGGTGATAAAAAAAAAAACGAGCAAACGTATCAACCCAGAATTTGTAGCTGCACTGAAAAAGTAGTTATAGAACATGGGGTAAGATAAAAAAAAGGATTTGATGTCGAAAAACACACCTTGTCGAAAATTGCCAATACCACATACCCACTCTCACTTAGCGGACGGAATCGACTGAGGGGCAGGGAACAACAAAATTCCCAATGCGTTCCCAATAATGTAGTCAGGAACAAAAAATGTGCCAGAAGTAGGGTGTTACAAACAACAACAAGTTACCCCAACGCACCTTCTTAATATACGACTTTTTATAGCTATACGAAGTTCAGCATCTCTGTTCACGATCCCGTGTACCTACGTTACACTCAAAGTATCCTTTTAAGACATTTCAAGATATCAAAACAAAGTTGATTCACGCAGTTTTTAGTTTAGCAGACGCAGTGCTTCCAAAGTATCTTTAAAATTTGATTTATATCCTGCACGTCTGAGCGGTGTCTCATAAATAAAATGTTACTTCCGTTATCTTATTTTTATATAGGTATTCTCTTTCTGTGTTAGTTATGTATTTAGAAGTTTTGGGGAGAAAGGTATATTTGAATTCCTTTAAAAAATATTTTTGGCTGTTTTCTACTAACCGTCATCAGTTTTTTTGGTATTTAAAAACATTACACTCGTAATTGTTCATATTTTTTATCTGTTAGTAACCCTTTTTATGACATACCTAGTTTTGTATGGAACTTTCAAATACTGTCCCTAAACGACAAAAGTGGAGGTTGTAGCCAAAAATGTATTTTTAGTGATTGTCATTTTGATGAAATATATGTACATACGGTCAAAGACGAAAAAACGGGTCGTATTGTAGGTATATGATTTTATATACGAAGTGACCCTTTTTTTCCGCGAGAATAATATTTTATTAGGCGTTTTTCAGAAGAAACGATTTTGCTTGCCACGTTGTATAAAAAAGTGCTTACCGGGCAAAACAATCAGCCGATAAGTCCGCAGTGGATTGTCCCGGAATCCCAGAGGACAGATAAATCACGGGAATTAGTGCAGTGATAACGTCCCGGGCCAGGGCTGTACTATTTGACTGATGGTAGTCGGCTTGTAAGACACAGAAAAACAACGTTTCCACAAGATAATGACAATGTCCCAACTTGCACATCTATAGCCGGTACTATTTGAAGGTAGTCGGTTTGAAAATTAAACTAAGTTTTCAAAAGATAATGCTTTGCAGAGCGTGTTGACTTGGTGGGACGTTTAGGCACAATTGTAAGCTTTTATCATGAGACAGACTTCTCCTATTGGTCACGGTATGACTTACCTAAGTTTGAAATGTCATTTTGTCGCCCTAACGACGCGTAGAACGCCACCTAGCGACTGTTTGTGGCACTCTGCTCATTAGCGACCAATGAGATTTATAGACAAGATAGATTTGCACATAGATTGGTTATCTAAGATATTTGTATTTACTAACGCGCAGATAGTGACAGCCCTGGGTGCAAAATAAAAACACGGTGTAATCCGCCCTAACGACGCGTAGAGCGCAACCTAGCGACTGTTTGTTGCACTCTGCTCATTAGCGGCCAATGAGATTTATAGTCAAGATGGATTTGCACATAGATTGGTTATCTTATCAGTTTTGTATTCAGTGCGGTTTTTATTGTGGGGCACAATGGAGTAGCAACCAAATTTAATAGGCTTGTAGGGTTCAAAAGAAGAGTGCCAAGCGGAAGCCTTGTTGTCTCTGCGAAACCTCATATGGACTAAGAGCTGGCCACGTCATATATGACACGAATGAGATCAACGAAACCCGTCTGGTTAGATTGTTCTGTCCTTATTGCTAGATCCGGGCATCTGGCAGCTTTTAATGGGTGGAGGTCAGAGTGACAGACTAGCAAAATGTTTGAATTGGAAAATAGTACTACCAAAATTGGTAAAAACTGCCGAAGTTGTCTCAGTTATAAAGGACAGGGCTTATATTTTAACATTAAAATGAAAAACATTGCGTATTATTACGGAAACAAAAACTGTAGGCGACAAACTATGAATTACATTATACGTCGTTTGGCACTACTTTCCCCTAACAGAAACTTTTGGCAATGATGTAATAAATTTATATAATTTCTCATAATATTGCATCAAACATCTAGGATTGTCTAGGATTTGTTATCTTAAAGTGGTTTGCATTCTTTGACCTCCACCACTTTACAGCTGCCAGATTTCCAGATCTAGAAATAAGCATAGTATAGCAAACTGACTAGAGGGATTTCGTTGCTCTAATTATTGTGTCATATCTGACATGGCTAGCTCTCCATTTAACTCTCCATACACTTAGACCTGTCACCTTAAACTATACGAGTATGTGATCGTGAATTTGACATTGTAGCCTATTCGACAAAAATGTTATTTATTTGATTTTGATTTAAATTTAGTAGGATCGAGCCTTTCAAAATTATATTTAGATTATTCAGATCAGATCATAACAATTATACTGCCTTGGATTGTACAATATAATGAGGAGTTAGATTGCATTGGCTTTATTCTTGAAGTTTAACGATAAATTATGACGTTTTCAAGTCAAAGGTCGGATACAGGTATGTCCTTAAACTAAGTCCAAAAGAGAGATTTGGGTACTGCGAATGTCATCGCGCTATGAGTAGTAGGGCAAGCACAGCGAATGTCATCTCGCTCAAATCTGGAGCATAGCCTGACTGGGGAAGTACCTCCACCTTACAGAAAACCACAGCCAAATAGCACTACACCCTACTCATAGTCTTGTGTTCTTGCTGGTGAGTAAGGTTACTAAAGAGCTCAAAGAGGACCCAGCAGTTGTGTGTTGACGATGGGGGACCCTCTTGTCTCTTTAGCCGTCATCACAGTGAATCCTCCTTTTTGTAAAGGGTCGGCAACACGCATGTGACATCTCTGAAGTTGCAGGCTTCCATAGGATACGGTAACTGCTTACCATCAGGCGGGCAGTATGCTTGTTTGCCACCGTTGTGGTATAAAAAAAAGTCCAAAGTACATCATTGTCCGTTGTCATGTCAGTAAGGCGTTACTGCCATAAAATTTCGTTTAAAAATAAACTCTATTAACAACCGACAATTACCTTCCACTTAAAAACATCACAATTACTTAATCTGGTTATTATTCAGTACTAGATATTGCTAAAAATAGGTTCTCTATTCCCACATGTACCTAATCTAATCGAATCTTTAAAGATAAATTAAGTATAGGTCATTTAAAATATGTTTTATATCCTAATGAAATTACCTAGAATTATGTAAGTAAATTACATTTTTATCTCGCATCTATATCTCAATTCTATCAAAGCGATACCATTAACTAAATTGGTTTACTTTCGAGACCGATTGTATGTAAATAAACTCAATTGGATTGCCTAGTTCTTTACAAAAGCCTTAAGATTTAGGTTTAGACTTCAGCCTGAAGGCTCTTGGAAGCTTTTTGTGTAAATTACATTTGTTGTTTATTGGGAGAGTGGAATTTAGAAGTTCTCGGACGCTTTAGGTTGTCTGTTTTTAATTTTGCGCTTTTTGCTTAAAAAGCTGTTAAAGATATTTTTAGGGTTCCGTACCCATTGGGTAAAAACCGGACCCTATTACTAAGACTCCGCTGTCCGTCTGTCACCAGGCTGTATCTCATGAACCGTGATAGTTAGACAGTTGAAAATTTCACAGATGGTGTATTTCTGTTGCCGCTATAACAACAAATACTAAAAAACATAATAAAATAAATATTTAAGGGGGCTCCCATACAACAGACATGATTTTTTGCCGTTTTTATAGATAATGGTACGGATCCCTTCGTGCGTGAGTCTGACTCGCACTTGGCCGGTTTTAATCATATTGCGCTTTTTGCTTACAAAGCTCTTGAAGATATTTTAAAAAGTAATCAAATTAGACTTTAAAAAGATAGTGAGATTAAATAAAAATAAAGAAAACGTTAATGCAACAATAAGTAAAACAAAGGGAACAGTAAAATTAAATAGAACCTTTTTTTTTAAATATAGTACTTAATTTTTTCTGGCTCGAAGGTAAGGAAATGTTTCCACCAGGCTGTTCCAAAATTATAATCTGTATCTACTTTTAGAGTCCCCAGACAGTAAATAGAGCAAAAAGCTGGGACAAACGCTAGGAGGAAGAAGATCTGCTTTTAAAGTCTTTGAAAATGGTGTACTTCAAATGTCTGGTCATGTAAGGGAAATATATAAAGACTAACTTTTGCCCGCGGCTTCCGCTCGCGTTATATTCCGGGTAACACGGTTCCCCTTTCCTGATTGCTCCCCGTAATGCTCCATACAAACTTTCACCCCCCATTTTAGGGAAGTGGGGGTTAGAAAGAGACAAAAAGTAGCCTATGTCACTCTCCATCCCTTCAAATATCTCCACTTAAAAAATCACGTCAATTCGTCGCCCCGTTTTGCCCTGAAAGACGGACAAACAAACACACACATACACTTTCCCATTTATAATATTAAATACTAGCTTTTGCCTGCGGCTTCGCTCGCGTTAAATTCGGGGTAACAAACCATACAAACTTCCACCCCCCCATTTTAGGGAAGTGGGAGGTTAGAAAGAGGCAAAAAGTAGCCTATGTCACTCTCCATCCCTTCAACTATCTCGACTTAAAAAATCACGTCAATTCGTCGCCCCGTTTTGCCGTGAAAGACGGACAAACAAACACACACATACGCTTTCCCATTTATAATCTGACTAGCTTTTGCCCGCGGCTTCGCTCGCGTTAAATTCGGGGTAACACGGTTGCCCTTTGCCCCCCGTAATGCTCCATACAAACTTTCACCCCCCATTTTAGGGAAGTGGGGAGTTAGAAAGAGACAAAAAGTAGCCTATGTCACTCTCCATCCCTTCAACTATCTCCACTTAAAAAATTACGTCAATTCGTCGCCCCATTTTGCCGTGAAAGACGGACAAACAAACAAACACACACACTTTCCCATTTATAATATTAGTATGGATGGATTTCGCCATAACTACTCACTTGATTCTAGCATCTCTGATTAGCTGTCAAGTGTCACCCCTATTACCTAGGCAATAGAGTTCAATAAACAATATTTATCTACACTCATATTGTAAGTTCTCTAAAACGTGTTCGAAAACGGTAGGCAATGGCTAGCATTACCACGACCGATTTTACTATGATAAGCTTTTTATCTGTGGCAGTAACGTAATTTTAACTTTACATGCTCTACTATTGATGTGTTATGAGTTTTGATAACATAATGTACACCTGCACGCGCCGGCCGCCGACACGCTCCCCCCCGACCGCCGACACGCTCCCCCCCGACCGCCGACACGCTCCCCCCGAACGCCGACACGCTCCCCCCCGACCGCCGGCACAATCGAGTTGGCCATGGCAGTGCAATGGCGGCTATTCTATGGTTTCCGAATACGGCATTTAGAATAAATAATATGAGTGTAGATAAAGCAGTGTATGCAACTGTACGTAATTAGGCCTTAAAACACTCGTGTGATCATATTATGAAACTCACCTGCGGCTCGTTTCATAAAACCACACTCATGTTTCAAGGACCCTTATTACGTAACAGTTACATAAACTACTATATATAGTCAAACTGGAATAACACAAGGTGCACCCCCATAGCATGTGGTGATGTGTTAATAAAATTAAGTCAGTACGCCGGTCACGTGGCATTCGTTAGCGATGTTTGCTCTAATCAATGATCTCTCACTCATGTGTGTTGATGAGACGTGCCCTTTACCTTATTCTAAGGAAATAATTTTAACATTACAACAACTGTTGAAAACGGGGTATTTACCATATATTTGTTTTCTTGAGTTCCCGATATTTCGGCACAGTTGCATTGCAGGCGCCGTCATCACGGAGCAACACATACAAACAAATATACATATTCATATTATATTCATGGTAGCTTAAAATAATAATTTTAATACAATTTAATAAAATAATAATTTCAATTTTGTAATTGAAAGAAAAATGGAAAAACGCTCCCCATACCGCTCGCTACACGTCTCCCCATGACGTCACCAATAAAGGAACCGAGGTTGAGTAAGCGTCGATGGCTCAGTTGGTCAGAGCGGTCGGACCGGTGTTCCGAAAGGTCGCAAGTTCGAATCTTGCTCGACGCGGTCAATTTTTCTATTTTTTTTATACCACGACGGTGGCAAACAAGCATACGGCCCGCCTGATGGTAAGCAGCTACCGTAACCTATGGACGCCTGCATCTCCAAAGGAGTCACATGCGCGTTGCCGACCCTTTACAAAAAGGTGGATTCACTGTGTTGACGGCTAAAGGAACAATCTTTCAATTATAAAATTGAAATTATCGCTTGCAGACGTTTCTGCTTTATACAAAATTAATTTAGTAGGGGTTAGCGCATTGTTATCGATGTTACTCCAATATGACTTGGAACTTCGATGCCGTTAATGTGTATATACTTACGGTAGATGTCGCTACACGTCTCCCCATGACGTCAGCAATGAAGGAACCGATGGAAAGAGTCACCGAGGATAATTTTAATAGTTCGAGGCGTAATAACAGTTTATTTTATAGTTTAACCCGACTTTAAATATTTCGTGTAAATAAATAAATAATATGAGACAATTACATTAATATATTTTTACACAAACAAACCGATCTAGTCCCACAGTATGCTATTTTTTTTTGAAAGGTGCGATTTTCTTGCCAACAGTATAACTTTCAAAAAAATAATAATTGCAATAATAATAAATTATAAAGTTAGGAAAGGTCTTCTAAGTCCGATTTCGCGTAGCGGCAAAGGATCTAGTAGCTGCCTTACAAACTGGTTAAAATATGCCCTCACTTTATATACCCCTGTATATACCTAATTATGATATACAGGAGAAAACCATTATCTTAACATAAAACCTGACTATATGTCCCTTCAGATCATGCTACATCCACGCTCCCAAGTGCTTTGATTTCATCACAAAACCTGCACAAAAACACCTCAATTGTACGTGTTTGCGTAACCCGTCTCCTTAAGTGACGTCATACTTATAAAGGAAGGAAGAATAGTTACACCGTAGCAAACCATATTGCCATGAGTCGTAAAGTTGCGTAAGTATAATAAACATAATATTTAATCTGCGACCTGCCGATAACACGCTTATTAAATGTTAACAATGCCATTTTAAACAGGAAAGTTATTTCCATAACATTTTATATTTTGCGTAGGTGTAAGTAGTGTAGGTAACATAGTTTTAGGGTCCCTTACGAGAGGGAAACTATGCCTCCGCTCCACTGTCCCTGGTGCTGAGCGGGTTGTAGTTATTTCAAGAACCGTAAAAACGCCGGCAGTTCGGGTTCTACTCAAACATTTTAAACACGAATTAAAAAAATCGGAATAAAAAAAAATAGGACAAAAATAAATATAATAAGTGAAATTATGAAATAGTTATTGTTTTTAGGCCAAATAAGCAAAAGTAAGGTCTGAGTTTATAATTCCATTCTATTGTGACAAATTATTTTAATAAAAAGTCGGATCCCATATTTTATAAATATTTTAATTAAATATGTTCAAGAAACATAAAAACAAGAAGCAATATTAGGTTTATACAAACGTGATATAATAAAGAGCTTTTCAATCAAGTACCGTGTTTAGGTCACGAAGCTTGCTAAGTGGCCTAATAAGTAAGGTACGATATTGAAAAGCTTAATTATGTTACTATTGTATACAACACTTTTTCTGCGAGTGCTCAAAATAGGCAAGCCGGTAAGTATTTAGTTCGACAAATGCCAAAACCTGCTTCCTCTATACAATTTATTAACTTCGATTTCCCGTTGGATCGTAAGGGCGGTCGGGGAGGACAGTACGGTATACCTCCCCGACCATAGTATAATATTGTATGAAAATCCATTTCAGCATTCGTGACGATGCTAAAATTTCCGACCTTAAAAGCTCCATCGAAAAGTATGCGCTAGTAGTTCGGTCTACGAAGTCTCAATTCACGGTTCTCATTATAGTCGACGAGTAGAAAAAATACTATTGCAGTTTACAAAGCAGACCTATAATAGAGATTAAACCTACGTTAGTGCACTGCACTACGAGTATTCCGTAGTTCAATTTCATTGAGCTAGAAATTGATTCGTCTAAAGCGGGAGCGGCAGTTAGCAACTTTAAGTCTGATATTGACTTGATAAGTATTAGCTTGAACTGTTTTACGCTTGCGATATGTTATGAACGAGACAATTTGTTTATTTATTTGTTTATTCCGTACAATATACATTGTGTTGAATATTACAATAATCTTAACCTAACATAGAATTTAACCTAAACAATCAAGAAAAATCAGAAGAAATATATACAACAGAAAAATAACCATAATCACGTTTTACTCTAAGTCTAGTATATGATACAATTATAAAATACAAAATCAATCATGTAAAAATATTCAATGTTAAAACAATTCAACATATAAGTACAAAAACAGCAGCTTGATTTGTCATAAGTAAATACATTTAAATTACATAATTAAAGAAATGTGATAATAATACTCGTAATATTGAAAAACTATTTATGGCAAACATTAACATAAATAAAAATAGTGATTAAGTACATACAATTGCATTAGACTCCGCGAATTCAGACACTGAATAATAGCGTTTTTTCAAAAGAAATTGGCATTTAAAATAGACCTGAATTCTACAGGCAACTTGTTGAACAAATGAACTGCCTGATAGCAAGCCGCATCGTGTACAATTTTTAATCGTGGAACTATATTCATATTCTTCCTTGCACATTCTTCCTTCTTGTAGCTAATCTAAGTTGTCTTTCTTCTTTTGTCTCATATTTAAAAAGTTGTTTAACAAAGTTTGTAAGAAGAACAAGAATGTACAAGCAAGGTACAGTGAGAATTTCATGTTCGATATAAAGTTCCCTGCAAGATTCCCATTGCGGCATCCGTAGTATGGTCCTTATTGCTCTCTTTTGCAGTATAAAGGCAGCTTCAGTATTATATTTATAACTATGTCCCCATAATGCAATACTGTACCTTAATTTGGACTCTATAAGGGCGTGATATACCATTTTGAGTTGTTTAATTTGTGTTTCATCTCGCAAACTGCGTAGAGCATAACAAGCAGAACTTATCTTTTTTTTTATTTTATTTTTTTATTTTTTTTTATTTTTTTATTGGTAAAATTAAAATTTTACAGGTCATGATCGAATTATTTATGGCCTCAACTTCCAGTCTCCATGTAAACAAGCTGCCTATGTATATTCCTAGGAATTTAACCGATTCAGATTGAAATATCGTGTTTCCATTTAAGCATAATATTAAGAGTTTCGGAATTTTTCGAGGTAGTTTTAAATAGTAGAACGTTGGTCTTATTGGCGTTGATTTATTTGCACAAAACCACTCATCAAATGCCGCCATATCAACTGAGCGAAATGTCGAGTCAGTGTCAAATAAAGAGTAGATTTTTAAAGTTGAAATGCCACTTTAGAGGGATCTAGCGGATTTGCAATATTGAGATCATTGTTTGCACAAGACTTTTTTTCGCAGCTTGGGCCTCGGATGGATTGTATTTTCACCGCAAAGGGCATTAAGGCAGGATACACATGGACTACTTTATTATGGAAACTTCGTCAAGTTAACAATGGCGGCTGTGTTAGCTCATATTTTGTATTTAAAATGTTAGCTACTTACCCTCCGGACTTTTTTAACATATAAGAGCATATATAGAAGGGTCGAATAAAAACTTATAAAAATGACAATATGCCATAATAATTACATTATAATAATAATGCCTGGACCTGGACCAAGTTAATCCCAAAGACAAAAGTCAGCCAAAGTAACCTGAGTTTAAATGTCTAAAAGAAAACAGGTGGAAGCCGAGTTTATTGGACGTTTCGTAGCAGATATTAAAGAGCCGGTTGAATCAAACCGTCTGCTATCTAACGGGTTTTCAACCGCCGCACCGGTACAATTGTGTTACGAATTTATAAAAAAATAAATAAATATTATAGAACAATCTTACACAAATCGACCTAGGCCCACAGTAAGCTCAATAAGGCTTGTGTTATGGGTACTAGACGACGATATATATAATAGATAAATATGAATAAATACTTAAATACATAGAAAACACCCATAACTCAGGAACAAATATCTGTGATAAACACACAAATAAATGCCCTGACCAGGATTCGAACCCGGGACCTCCTGCTTCGTAGGCAGGGTCACTACCGACTGGGCTAGGAGGCCATTAAAATATTAAAAATATGACGTTAAAGTATGACATAAAAGTTGCTTTAATTAAATAAAAACAACATTATTCGAAAAATGTGTATCTATCATATAAATACGTATTTTACGAATTATAAATTCTTAGCACAAAAGTATTGAATGAACAGTTTGACATAAGTATAAACATAACATATTCAATGACATGCAATAGAAACAACATAGTGTACGCCAAACACTGGCTGATAGTGTGTGACGCACTATATGTAACATACTATAATTTTCAATACTCACTTTAATACAATAAATTATTTATATTTAGGATTTTTTTTATATTGACAGTTCTCTATGCAGACCGCTATTTAACGTTGATCAGTTCGTTTGTGCGTGGTGCAATGTAACCTGCCTTAATATTAGTATAAAAATGTTGTTATTTTATTTTCTATACACTAATTTCCGACGGAGTACAATTAAATACGTTTTTTTTGTAATCCTTTTGATGTATATTTAAATACATTTAAAAAAAACTTATTCCCATTTATTTTAAGTTTAAAAACAATTTTATATGCCTGTGTAAACCGGCCTTTATCCTGCCTGCAAAGTCACGGTGTTTTGCCGCCGGCTCGATGCCGGGGCACGTTTTAAAAAAATATCCGTTTATTTTCCATTCTTACCCACTTTTGAAAATGGAATGCCGCCGACCATAAAGTTGTGTTTGATAAAAAGGGCTAGGCTACTGTTCTCTTCTTAGGAGGGAGTCACGGTCCCATATTTTTTTAAATAAAGATGATGATGATAGTATAAAACCGGTGTTATTTGATGTCAACCTAGTCTAGGAAGCTTACAATGAACATTGAACACTACTAAGTTCGTTTCAAATAAGTTTAGGGTTTTCACCAAATTATTTGACATCAAGACGTAAAAAAGGTTTTTTTTTTTAAATTTCATTTGTGTGACAAGCTTTTATTGCTAACTGTACTTTTCTTTGTACAATCCCTAACTGCTCTCCAAGAAGAATGCAACGAGCCCAAACACGACGGGATAATGTTGAGTAGTTGAGGAGTTCCTATGGCCACCTTCCAGCTCCATCATCAAATAAATTCCATGTCATTACATTGTCATCCGATTTACATAAGCATGTGTTAGAGTAATGTTCTAGAATGTATTTTATTGTTCACTTGTTTGTTGTTGTAGTTTGTTTATTCAGTTTCGAAACCGGCGGTAGAATCAGTACCTTTATCTACACTCACATTGTAAGTTCTCTAAAACGTGTTTAAAAACGGTAGGCATTACCACAACCGATTTTACTATGATAAGCTTTTTATCTGTGGCAGTAATGAAATTTTAACTTTACATGCTCATATATTGATACGTTATGAGTTTCAAATTCCCAACATTGAATTTGATAACATAATGTAAATCCTGTGCTCCTTCCTGACCAACAGCACGCGCCCGCGCGACCGCCGGACTGTGGGCTGAAAATCGGCTTTCATAGAAATAGAAATCGATTTCATAATCTGTACCTTTTTTTTCTTGAAACAGCTTTAGCTAGGTATTAATATGTCCCAAAATGAGTCTGAGGTAATTTGGTTGGGAAAAAAATTAATTATAATAAAATAAAATAAAATAAATATGTATGGAGCGAATGAGAAACATCAAATTTTCTTCAAAAATAAAAGCCAAACCGTTATATCCTCGCAGATGGTTATAGTGCCAATTATTCTTGATTTTTTGTAATAATCAATTTTTTTCTACCAGGTGCACTTTTTTTTTTAAATCGATTAAAAAAAAAATTTTTTTTTGTATTTTTTTAGAAATAGGTTTCACTCATTACTTTGACCTTAATAAAAAATTCTGAGTCCATTTGAGTCAGAAACTTAGGAGCAGTGAGCTTTTTTTTCGACGTAGATGTATAGAGCGTTTCGGACATATCAGATTTTCTTCAAACATAAAAAATAAACCGTTATATCCTCGCAGATGGTTATAGTGTCAATTATTCTTGATTTTTTGTCATACTCCATTTTTTTCTACCAGGTGCACTTTATTTTTTTAAACCGATTAAAAAAAAAAAATTAAAGTTTTTTTTTTAAAATAGCTTTTACTCATTACTTTGACCTTAATAAAAAATTCTGAGTCCATTTGAGTCAAAAACTCAGGAGCAGTGAGCTTTTTTTCGAAATAGATGTATGGTCATGTCAGATTTTCTTCTCACATAAAAAAATAAACCGTTATATCCTCGCAGATGGTTATAGTACCAATTATTCTTGATTTTTGTCATACTCAATTTTTTTTTACCAGGTGCACTTTTAAAAAAAAAACGATTATTTCAAAAAACATAATTTTTTCGAGTTCAAGAAAATCTATTTTAAAAAAAAGTGCACCTGGTAGAAAAAAATTGAGTATGACAAAAAATCAATAATAATTGGTACTATAACCATCTGCGAGGATATAACGGTTCATTTTATATGGTTGAAGAAAATTCGATATGTCTGATACGCTCCATACATCTATTTCGAAAAAAAGCTCACTGCTCCTAAGTTTTTGACTCAAATGGGCTCAGAATAATTTATTAAGATCAAAGTAATGAGTAAAAGCTATTTCTAAAAAAAAACTCGAAAAAAATTTTTTTTTTTAAAAAATTGAGTAGAAAAAAATTGAGTATGACAAAAAATCAAGAATAATTGGCACTATAACCATCTGCGAGGATATAATGGTTTATTTTTATATTTGAAGAAAATCTGATATGTCCGAAACGCTCCATACATCTATGCCGAAAAAAAGCTCACTGCTCCTAAGTTTTTGACTCAAATGGACTCAGAATTTTTTATTAAGGTCAAAGTAATGATTAAAACCTATTTCTAAAAAAAAATTGATTTTTTAATCGATTTTTTTTTTAAAAAGTGCATATGGTAGAAAAAAATTGAGTATGACGAAAAATCAAGCATAATTGGCACTATAACCATCTGCGAGTATATAACGGTTTGGCTTTTATTTTTGAAGAAAATTTGATTTTTCTCATTCGCTCCATACATATTTTATTTTATTTTATTATAATTGAAATACTTATATTTATATTAAGAATTTATTGGTATTTTCTGCTTACTTCTGTATTACGTACTTCGTATATAGCTTTATAGATTACTCTTCTAATCCAAATCCATTTGCAATTAAGTCTAAAGTCAAGAGCCCACGAATTTTCTTTCTCAATTCACATGGTCGGGCAAATTGGATGATCCAACGTGAATTCCTCGCCCACACTTTAACCATTTTACCATTCACTTATCAACAACCATATTTGTTTATAATTAAGGGTTATTTTAGATTAAATCTACAGAATTTAAATTTGTCCAATTGCCAGCTTTTTTAGTCACTTGCCGAGAACTTTATATAGTTGGGAATAAAGCCGTTTTTCGGAAAATCTACGATGGGCTAAATATTTTGCGAGGCTAAATCAAAGCTCTTCTCAATGCTCGTGTTTACTTTACATTGCATTGTTATGATAACTTATGATTGTTGGAAGGATTGCTGGGTTCATGAATATAATGAGATCAGAGTGAAAAATAATGCAATTTTCTCATTGTTTCCCTATTTTTAAGCGCATTTTGCAGCTTAATGCAATACATGTCTACGTACTTTGACCATTGAGTAACAGGAGATGACATCCCTAAGAAATCTTTCGTCCCAAAGGTTGTAGTGAAAATCACTACAAGTCTATTTTACTCTTTGATTCAGTCATAGCTGTCAACCGCAAACATGGCGCACAAAATTTGTTCTAGACATTGAGTAACAAGATATGACATCCCTAAGAAATTCTTTGTCCCAAAAGTTGTAGTGAAAATCACTACAAGTCTATACTACTCTTTGATTCAGTCCCAGCTGTCAACCACCAAATATGGCGCACAAAATTTGTTCTAGATGTCACATCTAGTAGAATACGTACTAAATCAATGACTTAGACTCACTGATCTTTTTGTAGGGGATCCGACATATGTAAATCAAAACACATAAAAATATATTCGCCTCGTTTTAACGCAGCGCCATATTAATAAGCAAAAAGAGATGACGAGTATATACGTAAAACCGGCCAAGAGCGTGTCGGGCCACGCTCAGTGTAGGGTTCCGTAGTTTTCCGTCCGTCACAGTAAGCGTCCCCACTTAAGAGTTAATAACACCGCCATGTAGGATATGATATGAGAGTTCCACGTACAGCGACATCTATCGGCAAATTAAGTAAACTATTGCGCGCGAGCTTAAAGTATGGAAGATGATTTTTATGGAATAATTCTTTATTGCGTGAACCGATTTTCACCGTTTTTACTTTATTTGAAAGCACGTCATTTCATTGTAATTTTGTAGAAATTACAGGTACAATAAACACCTGCTTATACGGTTAAATTACAAACTTAGTTCAGAAATTATTTTGTATTTTTTTTTCAAAAACTATTCATCCTATCAAGTTTAAAATAATTTTCCTAGAAAGTTTTTATAAAGTTCTACTTTTGAGATTTTTTTCATATTTTTAAAACTTATGGTTCAAAAGTTAGAGGGGGGGGACGCATATTTTTTTACTTCTGGAGCGATTATTTCCGAAAATATTTACATTATCGAAAAATGATTTTAGCAAACCCCTATTCATTTTTAAATACCTATCCAACAATATATCACACGTTAGGGTTGAAATGAAAAAAAAAATCACTCCCCACTTTACGTATAGGGGAGGTACCCTAATAAATAAAAAAAATCCACTTTTTATTTTACCACTTTGTCGGCGTGATTGATATACATATTAGTACCAAATTTCAGCTTTCTAGTGCTAACGGTCACTGAGATTATCCGCGGACGGACGGACGGACGGACGGGCAGACATGGCGAAACTATAAGGGTTCCTAGTTGACTACGGAACCCTAAAAACCCAATTCGGCCGAAAATCCGCCATTATTGAGATCTCAGGACGTCAAAACCTATACACTTAAACCGCCATGTTGATATATCTCCGATACCTCAAAATCGACACTCGGCTCTCGTTGATGTGGCGCGCCTGTGCTTAGATTAGACTAGACCACATGGACCAAGGTCGGCGCTAAATATATCTTACACTTATCTCCTTGGTGCATTTATCGATATTACTATTTTCCCAGCTGATTTTGCATTTATCTTATTCGATGTTCACCGTTTTTAATTCAAATAAGATAGGTACAGTCGACGTCAAAGATATGTTGTTTGTTCCAGAATACTGTAACTTAAATTATGTACAATCAAACTTATTCTGAATTTATTTTATCGTCTACATTGATTGAAACCACAATTTCTCCGTAAAGATAGTTCTAGGTAGTCTCTGTGTAGGTGGGATGTTGATTGGCGATCCATTGCATAGCTCTGACCCAATCATACCAGTCGTAACAACCATTAGAAAATGAGTTTGAATTTGGAATCTATCGCCCTATAATACGGTCTATAATTGAATGAGTTTTTCAAAGGCGTGGTGAGTCAAAGATACTCGATGCACAATGCGTGATTAAAATGTGCGTGCGCACAAAGAAAGCTATTATCAACCATTGTTGGGTCATTATGGATGGAGAGAGCTTATGCCGGACGCGGGCAGGCGATTTTCTATCGCCAGTTTTATTTATTTATTTAAACTTTATTGCACAATAATACAAAGCACAAAAGGGCGCACTTAATGCCAGGGGGCATTCTCTACCAGTCAACCAGGCCAAACAGATAAAAACAATAGTGCGGGGAACGGGTAGCAAACAGAAAACTAAAATCCGAAGTTACATTACGTATAACTAAATATAAATTTATTCTACATAAATGCAATTATTTTATATAAATAATTAAATACATACAAAACATACATAACTCAGGAACGAATATCTGTGATAAACATATTAATAAATGCCCTATTGGGGATCAATGTTACTCTACGTCCGTAGGAAACACCTTAGACAACCCTACACGTGATCCCTGGGTGGGGCTAAAATAGTAACAAACTTGGGCCGCGATTCGAAAAATAAACACACACACTGGACAGACACAGCTCCAACCCAACTCAACCCAACTCAACTCAACGCTATAACGACATTGACATTTGTTATTCGAGCAGATTTTCATTCAACATTGGTCTCACATTGGTCTCACATTGGTCACACATTGGTCTCACATTGGTACAACATTGGTACAATGTGAGACCAATATGTGACCAATGTGAGACCAATGTTGAATGAAAATTTGTTCGAATAGCAAATGTCAATGTCGTTATAGCGTTGAGTTGAGTTGGGTTGGAGCTGTGTCTGTCCAGTGTGTGTGTTTATTTTTCGAATCGCGGCCTTGGTAGCTGCACTGTTCCAGCTGGACCTCGCGGCACTCACTGGTTTTTCTTTATCATTTGCTTTCCCACTACTACCTACTACTTCAGGGAAGAAATGCCTATCTATATCCAGTGACGTATGTAGTAGCCATACGATAAATAAATAAATAAATAATAAATGTCCTATTATGTTACGTATAGGGCATGCAAATATCGGACGATTCACAATACCGGTATTGAATCCGATATTAGGGCTCAATACCGGAGTTCCGGTATTAATACCGGTATTGCAGGTGACCATTGAAAAACGTTATTTAAAGGCTAATCAGTTAAAAACTCAATCAACCTTAACAGTTAATCATATTTTGTTGTATCTATTAGCTGCAACTTGTTAATATTCATTTCATATAAGTACAGTCGTCTTGATAGATGATTTTTGGTCTTTTAAATTTGTGGTCCAGCAACTGGGTACATAACGTTTTATATAATATCATATCATACCTATATTCTAGTATTACATATCGTTGTTTTGTACAAGGTAATAAATAGCATAACTTTTTTTTTAATACCACGACGGTGGCAAACAAGCATACGGCCCGCCTGATGGTAAGCAGTTACCGTAGCCTAATGGACACCGGCAACCCCAGAGGATTCACACACGGGATGTTACCCTTTAAGAACCTATACACTCCTTTTTTGAAGAACCTCATACTGCAGCTGGGAAAACCTCGGCAGGGAGTTTATTCCACAGCCGCAGCGTTTGTTGGAGGAAATTCTTCTTAAACTGTACGGTGCGCGACCCACTAGGCTCCAGGGTGTGAGGATGAACACCCTGGTGGAAAGGTGCGGTGATAAAGCTGATGTTTAGGTATTCATTGAAATTTTTTATGTAACTCCAGATATAATGAATCTAAACTTTTAAAATTTACATTGAGTCTAACTATAGTACAGTGGCCATATTAATTATTGTGTCTAAATGATGTCATAAATGTTATATTTGAATTGAATACGTATTAAATCTATACAATTACATACGAATGTAGGTGCCTTTATTGGTTTGGTGGTTTAGTTAAAGGTTTAGTTAGAGTTAATCGATAGCGGACACTCAACAGAACCGTAAACTAAAATTTTCAGATGTAAGTTTCGCACGTCTTTGACCTGAACAAACAGATATCATCGGTGAATCTGTCATTACATACTTAACAAAACTATTCAAATTTTGTTTTCTTCAAGCTTCGATTGATTACTTCAATATGAGAAAACACATTACATAGGTTGGTACTTAATAAGTAGGTAGTACAAGTACGTGCAAGGGTCTACGATATTTTCTTACTGATATTTTAACTGTATTTTTTTCTACGGATAATGATACATTTCGCTGTGTAAAAATAAATTCTGTAAAATGTTATCAACGGATTTTCTCATTTTACTAGTCGTAGTACTCGTAGTTACATTCCAAAACATCTTAGGTTATTTGATAAAAATCGTCAATCAATCGAAAAAATATGGGGTGATTTTGTATCAATTTAAATGTCCCTGCGGAACTAATTAGCCAGCCATATTTAAACTGAACAAACAAAGATTAAAGAAGATATATAGTGCAGTAGGTACATGCAAAATAATAATTACTTATAATATTAGACTCAATATCTGCAAATTTGTACTTTTACCCATTAATTTAATCAAATTTACATAAAATTTTACTAAAACTTTCCAATACCGGGATTCCGATATTTCGATATTGGTCCTTAACAATACCGGTATTGAAATATCGTAAATATTGGTCCGAGATTCCGGTATTTCGAGATTCCGGAATTCCGGTATTCATGCCCTTTACGTATAATTTTATGATTAAATGTACCGTAACCGTATCTGCAGTACAGTTCCATAAGTCTCGTAAAATAGGTAGGTACTGAAGTAGAACTGTGTCACTTTGTAATATAACAAAAAAAAAACAAAATGACATTATTTTTTAAATTGCTTTTTTGGGGTTAGATATGAGGATACCACGTAGCATTTGTGGTATATTGTACAAAAAAAATCAGCCATATCGTTCGTATCTATAGGAGCCCCCAAACTTGGTATGTTTTGAAAATTATTTTTGTTTTAATAAAAAAAAAACTAAAATGTAATGATCTGGTATATTTTTAGAATCACCTCTTAAAGCTGCATATGATACCACACGCGATAGGTTTCTAGAAAAAAAAATCCCATACAAAAAAAATGACTCAGCACTCCTTAGGGATTTTTTTTAAAGAACTGCGGGTCAAAAATGTTGTTCTGACATCTACTCGTAGTATGCGTGTGCCAAACGGCTAAACTGTACATCGACTTGCGGTTTTTTTTACCTTCCACCATATGGAATTTGACTTTTCGGAGACCTCCCCTCCTTCCCTACACTAGCGCCTCTAGCGCAAAATTCAGACGCGATAGTCCTCATTGCATAAATAACATACGTAGTTGACAAAGTTGTGTTATCAACCGACTTCAAGATTTCGAAGGAGGAGGTTATCAATTCGTCGGAATCTTTGTTTTTGCTATTTTTTTTATTTTATGTATGTTTACCGATTATTCGAAGACGGCTGGACCGACTTGGAAAATTCTTTTTTTGTTTGAAAGCGTATACTTCACAGTTGGTCCCATTGTAACCATGTCAGGATCTGATGATGGGATCCTGGAGAAATCGAGGGAACTCTTCAACTATTATAGGCACACCTATGGTGATTTGAGTATTTTTTACAACAGATATCTGCATCGAGCATTTGGTGTTGGAAAGGTGGATGCTTAGTGAAGTCGGTTCTTTTATGTTTAAAATTATTTATTTAGTAAGATAGGTGATGAAGATCCTAATTTTAAAATACATTAACAATACAATAACAATATAACCTATCTCTATTTAACATAACTCCAACACACAACAAACAATCAACCAATATTAAAGTTGTATTAGTATTTCTCAAAATTCTTATATTTCTGATTCAGATGTTTATGCCGTAGCATTATTGCGTTGTGTAATGCATTGGAGTTGTATTGAAGTTGGATCGTGTTTATACGTGTTTTAAAGTTAGAATACGGCCCTAAGTATTATAGAAAAATGATATCGACAAACAATAGAAAAGTAAGTTGTTCTTTCCCAAGCCTAATTGTTGCTTTGTTCAAGTAATAAGCCAAGGAAACGAAGCAGAAATGAAATCATTAGTGGGCGTTGATATATTTGAAGTAATCATTCTTAATTTGATTTAGTTTAGATTTTGCTACCGTCAGTGGGCGGTGCGCGGTGATTTCAAATTGATTGCATACTTCGGATTGACATAGTAATCATCATTGTTCTGAACAATATTATGTTGATGATTGGCTTAGTGGTTTAGAATTTTATTTGGATTCAGTTGTGGTGCGGCATGGTGCGGCAAACTTCCACGGCGATGGCGAGATGGCCATGACCTGCGATAGGAACTGCTGGAAGACGGGCCTTTGCTTATCAGTTAACCACTCTTGGCTGCTGTAACACATTCATTGCCACCCAGCCAAACAAGACATCCGCGCCACGTCACAAAAAAAGTCGTCATATAAAATAAAGCTGTAGTACCACGATCCCGACTATCGGGTCGTCCGGCCTGGGAACGAAATCAGCAAATACCCGATAGTCGGGTTCTCGGCACTGAATGTGGTAAATAAATATAGTTGTAGTCATTTGTTTCACCTTTGGCCTCAACTTTCCTTTGTTTTAATTATGCAATTACGAGTGTTTCTTGCTCTCTCATTTGTTTATAAGGGGCTTAGGGATAGGTCACCAGGTTAGCCAAATGTGGAATTAGGATATAAATGGAATATGTAGCACGGATAGTCTTTTCTTATGTAGATAGACAGACACGTACCAAAAATGTTAGACACTTTTGCAAAAACCATACGCAGGCCTCTTGGGCTTTACGCTGACAGTTCAATTTGTTTCCCATGCATTTCATTACAACTTTTTTGGATAACTTTTTACAATTTTGTCTTTTTTCTGGTTAAACAAATTCGAACGGTAGTAACAGTAACGGTCATCTTTTAATATTCAACTCTAAATAATCATCTGGTACCTAATAATAGAAGGCTTACTGTGAGGCTCGAGGTCGTTTTATGTAAGAATTTATCAAATCATCCTCTTAGAGTTTGTTCAGGCTCTCTGTCACGCTTAGACTTTCGTAAAGCCTAGTGCGTATGCCAAATCTTTGGTTTAGATGGCCGAGCCGACTGAGGCTCCAAAAGGCCGAGATGAATTTCGTAATGACTATATTTCTTTAACCTTCACGTAACCAATGGTTGGATTCTTATATAGAATAAGAAATTGCTGAATTTGAACCACATCCGATACGTTTTCCAAGTCTGGCAACAGCAATCTAAGTTAGCTACAACTGAACTGAATGTTAACGAGTTCACTCTTAGTCCATTGTGTTCGCGTTTAGCATTCCCTGTAGTCTAGGGTCAGTCTTTTGTCACTCACGGCTTCAAAGGGTGCCGAACTGCCGAAATATAGAGTTCAACAGCCCTTAGGCACCTGTCCGACCAGAGTCGAGAAACTAGCGAGTTTTCTAATAATTAGACGTGTGAATAAAAACGATGCATGTATTCAGCCAGGACTTTTTCTAAGAAAATACGTATTAGTTAAAATGGTAAAGAAGCTATTCTCTACTTATTTCATACCACGACGGTGTTAAAGAAGCATACGGCTCTGATGGTAAGCAGCTACCGTAGCCTATGGACGCCTGCAACTCCGGAACTATCACGTGCGCGTTGCCGACCTTTTAATATAAAGTTTCACTGTGTTAGGCTCAAAGGACAATTAGTCCCGTCGTCAACACACTGTATCCTCTTTGAGCTCTCTGGCAACATTACTCACCACACTCTCTCTCACCTCCTCAACTCACCTCACCTCACCTCACCAACAGGAACACTACACAATGAGTACTTACTTCTTGCTGATCGTGATCGCCGATGGTCAAGCTCCTGTTTTACATTAAACATTGGCTAGTTTCTTGATGAGTAAGTAAAATGGGCTGTGCCTTCAAATGTTTTTTTTACTATAAACACCGAGCAAATAATACTAGGGATACACAATCAGCCCAAAAAAATGGACCCACAATAGTACCGCAAGAACGACTCGGGCGGTACTTTCTTTTACAGTCTTATTACGGTATAAGACTGGCCGGTTACAAATTTTTACGTGCCATATTTTCAGTAAATCTTGTTTAAGTCTGTACATCCTTTACATTGTTGATCGAAGACTATAAAACTCTCGAAAGACTCTAACATTATTAAAAGTATTTATAATGGGTTACTCACGTAATTTAGGTGGATATTTCCAGCCACGGGAGGACGCTCGTGATAATGATCATCGTAAATTTATTGAAACATGTCGAGCAATAATCGACCTAAATAAAATACGCAAGTAACCCGTTTTAAATATTTATAATTTTTTTTTAAATATTTGACATTCGTAAATTACAACACCGAAGGATATGGTGAAAGAAATCGCAGCCAACGAGTAAGTCTCTGTAGCTGAGTTGATAGAGCGGCGGGCTACTATCGTAGAGCCGCAAGTTCGATCCCGCTCAAGACAGTTATTTTCCCATTTCTCCTTTGTTTCTCACATATAAGACTACCAAAACTATTATGGCTTGTTTCACAATCTCCAGTTAAAGCATATCTAATACAAACACTGAAAACATTGAAAAAATAATCAACCCAGCAGGATTTGAACCTCGCATCGATACGCCTTACCGGGGCTCGATCGCTTTACCAATTAAGCTATGGGTTCAGTTACTGAGTTGACGAAGTTCTCAATGCCTTCAATCATCTTTTTGCATTTATTTTTACATCGACTTTATAGCAGCCGTAAGCGACATCTAGGTGCTAACTACTAGAGTTAGATACCCTTCCCGCCGACCCTTTTACAAGTGTCACAACGGAAATAATAGATGGCGCTGCTATCAACTCATAATTATTTTACATGTTTTTTTTAAAGTGGGGCATTCCACTCATACAATAGTATGTTATTCAATCAAATACAAACACTGAAAACATTGAAAAAATAATCAACCCAGCAGGATTTGAGGACTATTGTATGAGTGGAATGCCCCACTTTAAAAAAAAAACATGTAAAATAATTATAAAGCATATCTGTCAGATAAATGTTTGCTGTCCTTTTCTTTTATATGACTGGAGAAAAGGATTGCAATAATTTTAACTGGCAGATAAGTTTATATCTGGAGATTGTGAAACGGGCCCTTATGGCCTATTTCACAATCTCCAGTTAAAGCATATCTGTCAGATAAATGTTTGCTGTCCTTTTCTTTTATATGACTTAGAAAAGGATAGCAATAATTTTAACTGGCAGATAAGTTTATATCTGGAGATTGTGAAACGGGCCCTTAATCTAATAGGCACCTAGTACCGAAGCTCCATTCCCTTATCCGACAAAATAACTCGACTCTCTTACTCGGCAATAACTCATCGAAACGCCATTTTAAAAAGTAAACTGTGCAAAATTAACCCTTATTGTATTGCTAATAAGAGTCACAAGTGGTCAGTAAACTATATCGGGGGTTCCGATAGTGACGACGAGAGTCTCTCGGGAAATCAGGGTTGGACGTGCTTTTAAATTTATTTTATCTCGTATGTTTATTTGTTGTGGGCTTACATAAGGGATTTCACGTCTTATAAGGGCGAGATCAGAAAAATATGAGTGTTGGCATTGATGAATTGATTTTAACAGGGTCTACAATTTATATCGAGTTATTACTCGTTCGAAACAAAAAAAAATCATCATTATCATATATTTAAGTGCTAGCTCTCGTCGGTGGAGCAATTTCCACGTATGTCTGTTATTTGCCTTCTCTTACAGCCTGCTACGAAACGATGTTTAATTTTTCCTTTACTTGATCCATGTATGTTCTAAGGAGAACAGCCAAGCCAAGGGGCTTTCCTGCCTTCCTTTCTACTTCAACTCAACAAAAAAAAATATATTAATGAAAAGTGCACTCTAAGTTCACCTTAAAACCTTACTTCGCTCGGTCGATAAACCCAAGAACTTATTACGATACGTAGGTACACATAACAGCAATGAAAACAGGTCGCTATATTTTAGACATTTCCCCTTTTTTGTTTCAAATCTACTTTTAACTCTATTATTTTATCTTTATATGGCGACTCACTGTTAGAAAGACAATAAGAAAACAATTCATAAGTATAATAATGTAGTTTTATTTTTAAATAAATATAACCAATAACATTTATTACATCACAGGAGCAGGGTATTATAAAACACAATTAATGATTATTGCAAATACACTACTAACACCATTTTATTTGTTCGCCATAGAGAACAAAAAAAAACTATTGTCGCTTAGACATCAAAAAAATGTTTCGTACAAAACAAGTAAGAAGCCTCTAAGTGACAATACTGTAAGTGTCTTCCTCTATGACCAACGTATAAACAAATGTGCACATGCCGTAATACAATTGACGTTTCTTAAATATAAATAAGTAAACTACCATAGGTACATTACTTTTATTTTAATTTCGAACATTTGCATAATTTATAATAGGCCTTTGTGCGTTAAATCATACTTTTTAGTTTAAAATGGACAGTTGTATTCGTTTTTTAGACGGATGATTAGACCAGAAAATTTGTCAGAAAATACACAATAAAATATTTTAAATTTTTATGCCATATATAGATTAATCATGAAAAATCTCTAACCACCATAGACGTGGAGAATAATAAAAAACCTTTTTCGTCGATTGGAATGGCATTAATACCTCAACACATTTACCAAATAAATGTAAGTAATACCAGTTAATAAATAAAATTTACAAATTATTCACATTACGTCGATAAATACAAAACGACCATTAATTATAACCGTAGATTAGATTCAGACATTATATTATTTTATTTTCTTATATATGAATTATAAAATAAATTAAAAACACTGGCCAACCAACATGTCATAATGCTATATTAAATATGCCATATTTATCATTTGTTGTAATTATCATTTATATAATTTGATTGTTATTATTATCATATTAGTCGGTACAAACCTAAACAATTTGAGGGACAATTATTGAGATTCGTGCGCTCGACTCTGTTATTTAAAACTCTGTCAGAGATGACGTAATGGTATTTTATAAACAGCAGTTATAGGAATTTAAAACCGTGGCTATTTATTTTAAACTATTAAGTTAACGAGAAAAAAATGTAAAATACCTTCCTGTGTGAATATTTCTGGCTTTAATTTTCTGATTTCAAGCGCTTGTCGATGTAAAAAATTGCCCCCCTGCTAAAAACATACATATTTAATGTTATGAAAATGGCATAAATACCTACCTAACGGCAATAGTTGCAAGGGTCAGTGTTGAAAATCGGGACGTTTAATTTATTATATTAAATTAAACCTTATTGGAAATAGCGCGTAAACGACAACATTTAGCTAAACGCCAACACTCAACTCATTATTCGACATGTTCTGAATATTTCGTTCGGTACTAAAATTACGCTGTTTGCATACTATTAAATAAAAAGTTCATGAGAAAACGACTAAAAATCCTAACATACTAAAAAGATAAACGTATCTTCCATACTAGAGTCCAGTAAGAATTAAGTGCCAGCATTTAGGATACACAAATTACGAATTCTAAAGATATGCATAACTAGAAACAGGTTAATAGATTAGTCTACAACTAAATACACTTTTTACAGTCAGTTACTTGTGAATCTATGATTGTTATATACGTCTAAACGATCAACGATTGTTTTCAATAATGTATTGACTTATCTACATAGTTCTATGTAACTTTTATTTAGAAAAAAATGTTTGTTTCTTGAAAACGTACCAATGAAGTCTGGTTGACAGTAAAAGTAGAGATATAAATAAAATACCGAAGGCTACAGTATTGAAAACAACCGATTTTTAAATGCTAATTTAGGAAATTGTGACGTCATATTGAAACCCGGTATATTGTATTAAAGATTATTGGTGGGAATTTTGCCTCTTATTATTTTGTTATAAACTTTCCCGTCGCAAATAATATTACCATTAAAATACTGGTGGATTTACTGATATTCAGTCAATTTCCGATTATTGTTGGCAGCCGATTGTTAATGATTGAACGTCAGACGATTTGCAACATTGTTCAAAATCGCATGCATAATTTACTCCCGACTAACTCAACTGTAACTGCATCTACAATCCCATTCAATTCTCTAACTTGCCAAACTAGTTACAAAGTTCATATTTGAATGTCAAAGCTAGGTAGCTTCCGACGTTTTGTGTGGGCGTAGTGTAATTTTGACAGCTCAATTGTCGTGATTGTGTATTATTTGCACCTGGGGAATGCGAGCTAGAATAGTAACGGTGAAATGGTCCGTTTAGCCATTATCTTGTGGATTATATTATAGAGTAAGAAATCATGGCTTATTGGTGTAAATATTGCTGTATTAAGTTCACAGATGAATATAATTAAGAAGATAAAATTATATTGTATTGATACACAAAATGACGTCACAGTTTCACTTTCAACCCTATAATTATTATTTAAACTTAGTAAAGCTAATAATACTGTACATACCTTCATAGGCGCATATTGTTCATGTACTAATGTTTTTTTTATTTTGAACATTTAAACGGCTGTCATAACTGTGAGGATGTTTATTATGTAATATCATGAAAGAAGATACTTGCATTGCCATACTAGGAGTCTAAGCCCAAAAAAATAGTACCAAGGTATCAATTTATATATATTACGATGGCCATAAGTACTTAGTTTAGTTCTGGTTCCTAATTATACTCGTACGTACCAAACTACGTAGGTAGAGACGTTTTCTCTTTTCTTAAACTATTTTAATTTCATGAAAGTAGTGGCAGTGGCTTAAACTTTTTAAAAGATAGAATAATATAATAGGGTAACGGCACCAGGAATATGCCCGTAGGTAAGCTTAAAGTGCCGAACATCGGTACAGTTACCTTAGTGATTCTATAAACTATACACTTTGGCAAGAATTTGTAATAAATAACCAGCATCAGACATTGATCCATAATTTAAAGCCATAAAACATAAAATCGGTGGCCAGACCTATGTGGAACTATTTTATTGGATCTCAAAAATGAGCAAAGTCATTGCAATGATAAAGTACGGAGAATATGGAAATGTGACGTTGCGTGGTAGTTCCACACTTTATTGTTGAAATCTGGTCGGACTCTATTAGAACTTATAGCTCGTATTTTAAAATTGATAACTTTATCAAGTGTAATTAATTACTTCAAGCATTCAAATATATAAGGTAAATCCATTCTCACACGAGCCATTTTATAAACGAACACGATTTTAATAATAGATCGCGCAAGTAGAAAATCTAAGCTATCATAAATTAAATATATAACCCTTAACGATATAAGTCTATATTAATAAATGAGGTATATAAACCATTGTGACTATCGCGTGAGTGATCTACATCTAACTTGTACAATCAACACGACACAAGAAATTATGTTAGGCCCGAACGAGAAGATATCTACAAATATTATCAATTGATAAGTACTTATTTATACGGTTACAAATAACTCAATGTTATTATTAGACTCGTTTACTTTGTAGAGTAGATATAATATAAAAGGAGAGAGTCATTGTATTTAGATCAGTAACTTATCTTTATTTTGCAATTTACGCTCGAAATTCAAATCTGAGCACATTTTATATTTTTTGTTATTCGTAACGACAGCTCGCCTCAAAGGAAACATATCTAATCACTAAACAAGTAACCATGCTTAATTCAGACACGTCGTCACTTAATTGGTTTTACTCGGGGGATACCCTTTTTTTAAAGTTAGACGACACGTTTTAACGAGTGTACATTAATACAAGTGACACTTCCCTTGTTGTTAAGCATACGAAAAACGGGACTCAAAGTGTCACAGCTATCTAAGTTAAACATGTCATGACTACATGACCGTGTCAAAATGGTAAAGGGTCAGTTGTATGTATGTGTACTTACAATTTAATAACATGCATTCCATAAGTAACAATTATACAAAAATGCAAGTAATGGAACGAAACAATCGCAGCATTCGCACCCCTATCTTAAACTTGTTAAATAAATAAATCTTTTAATGTACAATTTTATAACGTAACCCTAGGAAGTAGAAAAGAGGATTTAAGATATTTTTGGTATTAAAAAAATATGAGTAAAAACTGGCGAATATTAAAAGTAACGCAAATAAGGAGTTCAATAAACCACGATTCGGACAATACTTACCGCTAAACGTCAAACAAGCTAATACAGTCGTCTTTACACCAAAATGGCGGTTGCGTTTTACAAAATGGCGGCCGTTATTTGCCGCTGGAAACTGCTGTTCAAGGTCCTACGGGACCTGAAGTCGGATTCACGTAATTAGTGGCAGTTGATGGCCCGACGCTGGAGACGTCTGATGCGCCGGTGCCAGTCGTCGCGCCATTCCAGCAGCAGGGTTCTGTCGCCTACCGTCAGCCCTGGCATTCCTGATGAGGCTCCTTCTTTTTCCACTCCTAGGATTAGGTATGACCTGCCGACAGAAGTTTTTGTGTAACGCAGTGATGATATCAGATTGGACGGTAAGGGTTTTTCCTGTCACCTAAATGCAGATTCGCTCTTTAGCCAATGATTCACCCAGTCTGGCTTCCTGTTACTTATGGGTCACAACAAATTTTCAGTAGCAGTTCGGGATTTCAACCAATAACCGAAAGGGTACCTGTATCTAGTGAATCCTCCACCAGAATACGTATATTTATATTTATATTTAACGACCTCCGTAGCTAATGTTGGCCTACGAGAATGGAGGTCCTGGGTTTGAATCCTGGTAAGGGCATTTATTCGTGTGTTCGGTATGGATATTTCTACTTGAGTTATAGATTATGGATGTCTGCTATGTATCTAAGTATTTATTGTGGAGTCGCTACTCCCAAACAGCTCGCCACAAGCTGCCCTGTGTTGACTGATGGCACTAGTGAAAACCAGTGGGCGATGGGGTCGTCACATCTCTATTTCCTTATGTCGCTCGCTGACCATTTCATTATTTATAAGATGAACATGAATATACTTAGTACCACATCCAGCCAGGGACAAGCCTGCTCCGGACAAGCGGGCATACCAGGGGGACACAAATTTGTGAGGAGACAAGCTCTGGGATGGGGTGAGACGAGTTACTAACAGTAAGAGAAGAGTTGTAACTTACAATCGACCGGCTATGCATGCAGCCTTAAGCTAAGGGTAAGATGTAGAGGGATGAGCATTTATGAAGTGCTGCTAGTTGCTGTAGTGTCCATAAAACCATCGTCACGACTTAAAGGGCTGATAGAATAACTGATAGATCAGATTAAGGAAAATTGCATACTTTTTTCCGAAAGCTTGGCAAAAGGCCAAATAAAAGTGCCAGTATCTCGTAAACTAAAGCAATTTTCAGTAGGGCCAAAGCTTAAACTGATAGCCCATTAGCTGCTCTGTCAGCCCTTTAAGACTTGGCGTTGGCTTTAGGGACATCCTGTATCATCATATCAGCCGAAAGAAGTCCACTGCTGGACATAGGCCTCCCCCAAAGAGTGCCACAATGACCGGTCCTGCGCCACCCGCATCCAGCGGACTCCCGCGACCTTCACCAGGTCATCAGTCCACCTTGCGGGGGGTCTACCCACGCTGCGCCTGTATACTTACTTGTTAATCTTGAGCTTGGGGCACTTGCAGGCGAGGTCCCTGGCGCGCACGTAGAGCGGCGCGGCGCCGCGACGCAGGCGGCTCCGCGGGCCGCGCTTGTACACCGCCTGCACGCTGAGCTGCAGGCGCGCCCACTCGTCGCCCGGCGCGCTCGCCTCGCGCCCGACCACCTTGCCCATTATGACTACAAACACAAACAAATTAGTCTTCATCTCCCCTGAGTCTCGCCTGAGGCAGTGGATATTTCTCCTTTTCCATTTTTTCTAAGCATTGTGGTATCGTTAGCAGACGTTCTGCTTAATACAAAAATTTTAAAAATTAGTCTTCATCTGTCTGGTTCTGAACAACCATCGTTTAAAAAAAAGCGGAAATTCGAAAAATATAATTATTTTTAAATCTACGAAGTTATAAAACTAAGTCTAAAAGCATTAACCCCTGCACTAGAGATTATACGCTATAGTACAAGTTGTATGATGCAGTGGTGGCGGATGAGAGATTAAATTCGAATTGCTTTTCTTTTTGTCATGAGACGTTTCTGCGGCACTTATTTTCTGGCAATATTGGGATTTTGACATACTAAAAGTTGGTGAAGGTTTCTAGATTTGAACTGTGTTCTCTTATTACCTCTACATGTATATATCCAATAGCAAAATTTTATGGCCAATTTATCAATGAAATCTTTCACAATGTGTCCATGCAATTAATTTAGTAATAAACTAATATTAATTTAGTTTACAAACTAAGTTAAACTAAATTAATTTGTAAACTGTACAATACAGTTGTCAGCTTATTATCAATTAGCTCTGCTGCGCTTTAGTTTTGTTAAATTACGGTGTTGTAAAATCTTGCATACAGCTTTTGTTTATTGAACCGCTGGGCTGGTGGGAAAACTTGTGAACCAAAACCAAGGCTCTTAAAGAGATGTGAATGCAAACTATTAGTTTTATAAACTCCGATATTTAACAGTCAACGTGGTCATCGGTGCCACAGACCAATTAAATTTAATAGAAAGGACCTAATCATAAAACTAATCACACCTTCCGTCCCGATAGACAAAACTACTTATAATTTCCACATACGTCAAGCTAATATGATGCTACCCACACACCAATTTATACAAACGACTGATTGTCCCAGTGATATATCGTTTAACAGTACAGTAATAAGTGTAATTAGTATTTCAGTAAAGATCAAAGACTGATATCAATCACGCGAATATGAACGTGGCCCGACATGCGCGAGGATTACCGAGGAAGTAATTTGTTTACGATCTAATGGAGTTGTAGACGTGTGGGCTCTTTATGTGCTGAATACCACTCACGTTTGCGTACCTTAAAAGGGCTACATAGTTTATGGAATATGCAGCTTAGTCGCTAATAAACAGACTGTCATAGATTAGTCGCCTAAAATATGAATCAAGAGTAGGAAAGTAATCGTAATTTTAGGTCGAATTGCATTTGACATGTTGGAAAATATCATGTGTCGTTCGATCCGTTATGGCGCATAGCGCGGCGGGAACTGTTGTTGTCTGAGGCTTTTCCACTGATAGACGGAGAGTTGGCTACGGCAGATATGACATAATAATGAGAGCAACGAAACCCCTCTAGGTAGTTTGCTATAGTATGCTTATTTCTAGATCCGGACATCTGGCAGCTGTTAAGTAGTGGTCAAAGAATGCAAACCACTTCAAGAATACTAATCCTAGTGTTCTGGGTTTGATGTAATATTATGAGAAATTATATAAATAATTAGATTATATCATTGGAAAAAGTTTCTGTTGGAGGAAAGTAATGCCAAACGACGTAAAATGTAATTCATAGTTTGTCGCCTACTGTTTTTATTATCGCAATAATTTGCCATGTTATAATGTTAAAATATAGGCCTTTATAAATGAGACAACTTCGGCAGTTTTTACCTATTTTGGTATTACTTCTTTCCATTTGCAAAATTTTGCTAGTAGCAATACGGATATTATTGCAATCTAACTAGACGGGTTTTGTTGCTCTCATTATTGTGTCATATCTGACGTGGCCAGTTCTTAGTCTATGAGGCGGGGATGAGCGGCAGATGATGCTAGTTATTGCTGGAGCACGTCTCTTTCCATCTCCGCTTATCTCCGCTTCAGTGAAAAGGCAGCCGGTGTCTCGCTGGAGTTATATAGTTCAAAGGAAGTAAAGGTAGGTTCGAAGGCACAAGCTAAAAATATTAATTTCATATTATGCAACACGTCTGCTAACGATACCAGTCTCGAGTTCGAGTCTCGCCTGGGGCAGTGGACTTTTCTACTTTTCCTTTATTTCTAAAGATTGTAAAAGGTATATATAATCATAAATACTACGCCCCCCTAGAAGCCAAAATGGGGAGTCAAAACCGGGCACCGTCCGCGCCACAGGCCTTATACAGTTTAAATCTGGAGGCGTTCGCTGCGCCCCCACCTTGGGTCACTGTACGCCCCCAAAGTCGGACGCGCCCCATTGGTTGGGAAACCCTGATCTAGACAGACATTCACGAGAGAGTAAAAAAATAAAAATCTAATCTTGATCTTCACTAGAGAGCATTAAAGGCTGGTAACTAAACTTACCGTAATCTCGGCTGCAGAACTTGTTGAGGTTTAGCGTGCGTGCGCCGGCGCGGCACCGGCCGCACTGATCCGCTGCTGAAACATCACATAACTCTTAATACACCCTATTGTCATTTAACCGCTTCTTCATCCCCGCTACCTTAAGGTTGTCTGGAAGAGATCGTTTATTAGCGCTAAGACCACTAGTTGTTTGCCTCTGTTCATATGTAATGTAATAGATTAAGTTTATTGTTTTATACTAAGGTGTGCAATACAGATGTTTTACTTACTTACTTACCCTACATAGCCCAAACCATTTTATATTTGTTTATACACTATCTGGTCATATGGACCAAACGCTAACCTAACCTATCCCATAATTAGAAACAGCGTAGTGATATTGCAAAACAGTGTGTTGAAGACGAGACATAAAGACATAAATTATATTCTAGACTAAATTATGTTTGTGATCCATAAAACGGCGTGAGAGGCCTTGAATTTGAGACAGTTATGTTTCCAGTTACTGAATTGAATCTCCTGACATTATTTAGTAAAATTTGAGGGCTATAAAGTCTATGAAAACAAATTGAAAAGTTGACTAGAATGACATTTAGTGAAACTATTGTTTTCACGGCGTTCAACTTTTTCTTTAACAAAAGTTGATAAAAAAAAGTTATTTTTAATTTAGATAATTGCAGTCCAAGACTAATCTGAAGGTTGACCTTATACAATGTATATTATACACGTATATATAAATAGTACACATAAGGATACGTATAACTTTATAACAATAGTTCATACACACCTTTAGTTATGACAAATTTACATCTTTTTAGTAAAAAATTGTTATAAAATTATATGGATTGACAACCTTCAGTTTATTCTATAACTATAACATAAATATTAAGTATATTGTACTAAAACACGATACAAGACAGACAAACATGAAGTTACCTCGTCTTCGGCACTGACAACAAAAGAAAATGTATGAGAATGATTGAAAAAGCACGAATTAGAACGAACTTGCAACATCGATGTAGTATTTTCTCAAGCTTTTTATTTTTGATAAATTCTACTAGGGTCAGGTAGGATAAGTGGAACATCAGCGCAAGATGATAAACTATCATATTTTGCTCTTGCCCCGTTCGACTAGATCTGTTCCGCACCCTCCCTGATCATAGTAATATAAGTAAAATCTGTGCTAACAAAATTAGTATTAATATAATTTAAAACATGTAAATAATTATGTTGCACTGGTTTTCGGACCAGTTCTATAAAAACACTTTTCAAGGAGACTTGAATTTAAATCTATTACAGATATCAAAAGGACCAAGAGCTTGAGAAAATTCGTAATTCATGGCTATCTTTAGGAAAGCGACAATATACATATGTATGTATAATACACTAAAAAATTATGCAGGGGGGTCAACCATCTCAGCAGCTAACTGTACCTATAATATGAAAATAAAAGGTCTAGTTTTGGAATTATTGTAAATCTCCAAAAAGTTACAATTATAATTTGTACCTAAATATAAACAAAAGTTGTAAAACAATTAAAAACACGTTTCCTAAAGATAGCTTCAAGTTAAGACCCATTTATGTCAACCTTTTATTGACAAGCTCTTCTGGCAATCGTTAAAACTGCCTTTTTATGCCAAAAAGTCGGCACAACTCCGAGATTTCAATCAGATACGGCCTTTTAGCTCAACATTTCAAAAGGTGATAAAAATCGATCCCAAGACGTAAATTAAAATGTAATGTGCAAATCAATTAGAACGAGAACGACCGTATTTGCGTTTATTGCCAATGAAGAGGCTTTAAAGTAAAATATTTGAGTTTAATGCGCCTGAGATTGAATTCTGTACATTAATGAGAGTGAAAACTGTCAATTGGTCACTTTTGGTGCCCAATAAGATTTAGCTCAGAAGGTATTTACTAATGTAGGGCTTCGTTGATTTAAACTCATGTTTTTTATTTCTAAAGCTATGAGTCGTATTTGTAAAATCCCAATTTTGATGTAAACAATATAGATAACAATGAAATTGACCACAGTAGTGAGGAATGTTGACGTTATTACATAAAAAAGCAGCTCTGATTTGATCGATAACCTTAAGTGTTCAAACCCGAATTCGATAACGGTTACCGTCAGCAATAAATATCATCAACTAAAAAAAGAAAATATAAAATTGTATCTACAAGTCCCTTTCAATTTATATTAAAACTGTCTATTAAAAATGCAATCGCAGAATTCAATTTCAGACAGATATCGACAGATATTAGCAGGAAATGAGATGGCGGCAAAGTAAATGAACTAGAGAAATGTAAAATCTATTAGACTTGAAAAAGATACGGTCATTCCTTCGAAAGCGCGATCACGATGAATTTTCAAGTTTGTGTGATTGATATTAAAATGGCAGCAATTTTTGAAGAAACCTCGTTGCCATTTGTCAATATTATTTAACAATTCTGGTAGAATATTACTTACTTAATTTAATTACTCTTAAATATTAAAGTTGTTGCATTTTGATGCTGTGAGGCTTATTATATTTGATATGATGATTATGCGAATGTTTAGTAGTTAGGTAGATTTACCCCCAATCATTTTATGTACATATTGGCGTTATTCATCATAATCGTCTGGCAAAATTAAAACGCTATTAATAATTTCTATTCCAAATCGTTCAGTTTCAATTTGTGTTTGTTAGGAAGGAACAACACTTAATAGAGTTCTTTAAGTTTTATAAATTTTATGTACACAATAAGCTCTGTAGCATTAATAGGAGTTGTCCCGGACTTGGACTCTATTATTCATCCATACAGTCAAATGTCGTTACAATATTTTTTTGTGTATATTGTTCCAAATTTTTCATTTATCAACATCATAATCATCAATAAAATTTTCATCTTTGAAATCATTATTATCAGAATCTTTTTTGACGTCATTATCATCATCAAAATCATCATCACCATTCGTTTCCTCAACATCATCACCCTCATCATCATCATCACCGTGACCGCGCTCCGTGATGGTGGTAGTGCAATGAAGGCCACTTACTACTTACCGCGCGCCGGCTCGCCGTCGACTGCCTCCATGGCTTGTACTGCTGTTACCACGCGCGGGATGCCTGTCGACAGATAGTTTAGTATTATTTAACAACAAAAAGAAAATCTTTAAGATAAAAGTTGCGAAGGAGACTCTGATAGAAGTCCGAGGACTTTTAAGACCTTTCGAATTACACACAATATGTTACATCACACTTGCGAAGGAAAAATAAAAAAGTTAAAAGATAAAAGCTATTACTGTAACTCCCGCTACGCTTGCGTGAAATGCCACGATTTATTTATTTATTTATCGTATGGCGACATGTCACTGCTGGATATAGATATGCATTTCTTCCCTGTGGTAGTATTAGTGGGAAAGCAGATGATAAAGAAAATCCAAATTTATGAGCAAGCGTGATGAGATTTCTAAACGGCATGGCCATGGACATTGGGTAGATAGGTAGTAGTACAAGTGCTATGTCATGTAGCACGTTATGTCCCTCTCTAGTACAATAGGGTTGTCACTCACGTATGCAGGGCGCGATGTGGCTCCTGGACTGCTGGTAGCCCTTGGCGCAGCGGTTGCATGTCGTCCCTGTCACCCCGTCTTTACACGGGCACTGTCCACTGGTCTGATTACACGTCTTCCCACTCGCTCCCACTGGGTGGCAGTCGCATGCTGTAAAAAGGATATTTATCAAGTTTTTTTTTCACACGAAAATGGGAGTATTATCAGAATAGTAACGGTCTCTGTAGCGTAGTCGGTAGTGGGCTAAGAAGAGCTGGCCACGTCAGATACTTATGACACAATAATGAGAGTAACAAAACCCGTCTGGTTAGATTGCTATACTATCCTTATTGCTAGATCCAGGCATCAGGCAGCTTTTAATGGGTGGAGGTCAGAGTAACGGAATAACAAAATGTTTGAATTGGAAAATAGTAATACCAAAATAAGTAAAAACTGCCAAAGTTGTCTCAGTTATAAAGGACAGGGCCTATATTTTAACATTAGAATAAAAAACATTGCGTATTATTACGGAAACAAAAACATTAGGCGACAAACTATGAATTATATTATACGTCATTTGGCACTACTATCAACAGAAACTTCTGGCCATGACATGATGCAATTATTTATATCATTTCTCATAATATTGCATCAAACCCATAGCTCTAGGATTGGTTTTCTTGAAGTGGTTTGCATTCTTTGACCTCCACCACTTTACAGCTGCCAGATGTCCAGATCTAGAAATAAGCATAGTATAGCAAACTGGTGGGGTTTCGTTGCTCTACTTATAGTGTCATATCGGCTAGGTGCCAGATTCTAATTTAAAAATACAATAAAAATACAACGTATCTCAAACATAACTCCAACACACAACAGACATTCAACCAATATTGAAGTTGTATTGGAGTTGCGTTGGAATATTTCTCAAGCAAATTCTGATATTTCTGATTCAGATGTGTATGCCGTAGCTGTATTGCGTTGTTAATGCATTGGAGTTGTATTGAAGTTGGATCGTGTCTATACGTATTTTAAAGTTAGAATACGGCCCTAGCTTTCCGTCTATAGTTTAGTGACCATGCCTACAAAGCTAGAGGTCCAGGGTTTGCATAATAGTAAGGGCTTTGTTTGTTAATAGAAAATAGTTGTTCCTAAGTAATATGTTGATGTTTCCAACGAATAGTACCTACAATACAAGGTTTGATTAATTTGTGCGCAGGTTGATTTAATATTTTACGAGTCGGTATAATATATATGTATGCATATATACAAGTTGTAACAAAACGCTGCTGATCCGTTTAAGGGTGTACTTGGTATCATATTCTAATGTATAATAATTCTAATGAAAATGAAAGATTTTTTTTATAATTATGAAAATATAAAAAATGGTTTTGTATGGGGGGAGAAACAATAAATACAATCTACTAAAATTAATAATTGAAGGCCTTCTACTGCGGCCTCGCTTCCCTTCAATGTTTATTGAAGGGAAGCGAGGCCGCGGTAGAAGGCGCACTTCATGGACTAAAAATATAAGAGACTGGTTAGAGGTGGAGAGCATAGATAGACTAATTCGCATGACTGAAGATAGAGAGACATATAGACATATGGTTGCCGACCTCCTGGACGGAGATGGCACATGAAGAAGAAGATGGAGGGTAGACGACGTCCCGCATACCAAAAAAAAAAAAATTTTTCTCATCCAAAAAATTTTTCTTCTGCTTTTTCTTAGTCGCAATTGTCGCAATACGATACTAATTATAGGTATACGCCCTTAAACGGATCACCAGTATTTTTTAACACCCTGTATGCCAAGTATTAAAATAATTATAATGATGTAAACATTATCGTTACCTATTTAAGAGAGACTTCATTTTAGCAATAAGTTTAGTTGATTGGAAGTTCAAAGAATTGATTTGGTTGAGTGCAATTCAGTTCGTTTGTCGCCACTCGCAATTCAATTGCTGTGATTGGAACTGGCAACACTAACAGACATGGAAAAAGACAACTCAATCGTGATTACAAAACGTTCAGTGAAATGTGAAACTTGACAATATATTTTATATCATTTCTTGGGCCCTTCTGGGCCATAAAAATATGAAGGTATTTTTTTATGAATTTTAATTTTTTTACATTTATTTTATTTTATTTACTTAATAATACATAAGGTTTACGGAAAACAGCCAAACCGCTTACATACTCGTAACAAATAATAAAAGAAAAAATAGGTAATTATAACTGGATGAAAATCGTATAACACAAAAAAAGCCGTTCATGATAAAATTGTCAGAAAAATAACATCAATCATAGTGAAACATAATAACTAGACAATTTTGAAATACCCATTAATAGAAATTGTATTTAGCGGTAAGATGTCAGACTTTCAATCCGAAGGTCTCGGGTTCAAAATCCCGGCTCGCACCACTGACTTTTTCGGAACTTATGTACGAAATATCATTTGATATTTACCAGTCGCTTTTTGGTGAACGAAAACATCGCGAAGAAACCGGATCTCATCCCAACAAGGCCTAGTTTCCCCTCTGGAGGAAGGAGGATTAATATAAATTGTATTTAAATCATATATTGCAGCAATATTAGTTACAAGAAACAAAAATAAAAAAAAAAACGATTGCAAACAAAAATTATTAGCATGCGTCGGTACTATACCAAACCACACAATAACAATGTTGCCATCCCACACAAAACCCACAAGAATCCCAAACTCTGATCAAAATCACTCAATCCCCGAAAATTACTATTATCACGACCCTAGCAACCCCAAAGGCCGACCCGAAAAAGGCTTGCCTACTGAACTGTTAAATGCAATCGGCCATCAAAACACTCAAGCACCCAATAGTGTTGCCACCGCAATAACGGGCTCCCCTTATGTACGAATTACGTCAACAGGCTGGAGTCTACGCGCGTCTTATTTTTTATTTTATTTTATACTACGACGGTGGCAAAGAAGCATACGGCCCACCTGATGGTAAGCAGTTACCGTAGCCTATGGACATTGTTTTGTTTGCCGATAACCTGGAAGATCTTCAGAGCATGATCCAAGACCTGTATGATGCTTCATTAAAGGTAGGTCTTAAGATGAATATGTCCAAAACTAAAGTCATGACCAACACCCCTGGTGGTTCGAACCCAACCATAAAGGTTGGGAACGAAACACTACAGGTGGTCGACCAATACGTATACCTTGGGCATATTCTATCTTTCAACAAAAAACATCACCAGAAGGACATCTCCAGGAGAATCCAGCTGGGTTGGGCTCAATAAACTAGCGGACATCCTTAAGCCCGTCGACGTTCCACAATGCTTGAAAACTCGCCCCTTCAATCAATGTGTCCTGCCTACCATGACGTACGGAGCCGAGACATGGACGCTCGTCACTAAGGAGACTGTGCACAAAATCCGAGTGGCACAGAGGGCCATGGAGCGCGCCATGTTCGGCATCAAGCTTCAAGACCGAGTTAGGAATGTCGAGATCCGCCGTCGCACTAAGGTGCAAGACGTGGGATGCGTCATTACCAAACTTAAATGGAGTTGGGCAGGACACGTTGCCAGGCAGAGTGATGGCAGGTGGACTAAAACGTTGACGGAGTGGTGGCCTCTTTCAGATGAAAGAAGCCCCTGGCGTCCGTTAGCTCGTTGGGTAGATGATATTCGGAAGGTTGCGGGTCACTTCTGGATGAAATTGGCACAGGACCGGGACAAGTGGCGTACACGAAGAGAGGCCTATGCTCAGCAGTGGGCGATAAAGGGCTGATGATGATGATGGACGCCTGCAACCCCAGAGGATTCACATGCGCGCTGCCTACCCTTTAGGTACCTATTCACTCCTTTTTTGAAGAACCTCATACTGTAGTCCGCTGGGAAAACCTCGGGAGGGAGTTCATTCCACAGCCGCAGAGAACTAGAAGAAACAACTAACTAGAGTAGAAGGAAGTTTGAACCTAATCCTGTAGGCCCATTCCTTTTTAAATGACCGCACCACCCTCTCGCGACCTCTGGCGACCTTAATGAGTCACTTCATGTAGAAATTTCCATACAAGGTGACCCGTTCCCCGAGTGTATAACTTCAAAATTTAAATTTGATTTCCCTTACTCTAGTTAGACGCGCGCCGACTCCGGCCATCTTATGTGAATCGTACTTTACCTTCATACAGCGGGCGGCGGGCCCGGAATTTCCTCAAAATCGGGGGGTTCTTGGATAGATAATTGAGTTTGGGGCTGAAGATTGACCTGACCTTTTGGGAGTGTGTCAAAACTATCCTTTTGCTGGGTTAGCGATGGGGGAATATACATAAGTGGTAATCGTGCACACGAACTTCAAAAATCTAATTTTGGTTTGATACTCAGTAAATCTGGCATACTTATAGGTACTTCTGCTGACGAGCTGCACTAAAAATAATCTAACAGAAAATCAAATTCAGATTTAAAAAGTTTTAAAGTCGCTTTTTAAGTTTCCTAACATAACTTGATATTACACTAAGATTATTGTAAATGAAACTATAAAAGCAACATGGTTAGTAGGTCAGTTCTGAATTACCAATATTCTCAGTTCTGAACGAGAATTGTACTTACCTAACCTACACGTCATTTTAGAATTGTGTCGTACTAAATCGATCGATCAAAAGAAGTTAAAGGTTTGTGGCAAATCCAACTAAGATACTTTACTACTACTTTACAATTTCACAATATTTATTATTGTATAGGCCACGAGACACTGTCAGTAATAATGATATTATCTCTACTCTTTTGGGGACACAGAGAACCTCCTATAGAGTAATAATGTTACTCATTTTGTTCACCAAGTCACCAAATCTTGCGGAAGACGTGAGGGGCGGGTGGGTGATAGCGGCGCTGCGATTGGTCGATTCAAGGACCGCGCGCTATCACCACGCTATCACGTGGTTGCGTAGTGATGGGACATGTGTACTACAAGTAAACAGTACTGTACCGTACCGTACCGTAATTTGTTGTTGTAGATTGAGGTATTTACTGTTTACTAAATTGATAACAAATAACAATAATGCAATATGTATGGCATCCTACTTTAAAAACGTATTACCAATAAATTTTACCTAGTTGCCTTACAGACTAATCTAAAATTACCTTATCTGTGCATTGAAAGTACTTTTAGAAGCGACTCCCATGTGACACCCAATTCAAGGTGTCTTCTAGAAGCAACGCTCATGTGACACCCATTAATAGTTGCTTAAACCCATTCCTATGTGACACCTATTGAAAGCGCCTTATAGAAGAAACGCTCGTGTGACACCCATTGAAAGCGTCTTATAGAAGCAACGCTCATGTGACACCCATGGAAAGCGTCTTATAGAAGCAACGCTCATGTGACACTCATTAAAACCGTTTTATAGAAGCAACGCCCACGTGACACCCATTGAAAGCGTCTTATAGAAGCAACGCACATGTGACACCTATTGAACTTGTCTCATAGCAGTAACGCTCATGTGACACCAATGAAAAGTTTCTTAAAACAACTCTCATAAGACACCATTTGAAAATGTCTCATAGAAGCAACGCTCATGTGACACCAATTAAAAGTTACTTAATACAACTCTCATGTGACACCCATTGAAAGTATATTATAGAAACAACGCTCATGTGGCACCCTTAATACCCATATTTATTATAACTACATATATGAAAGATTGTTATTAAATCAAATACAAACATTGAAAACATTGAAAAAATTATCAACCCAGCAGGACTTGAACCTGCATCGATACGCCTTGCCGGGGCTCGATCGCTTTACCAATTAAGCTATGGGTCAAGTTACTAAGTTGACGAAATTTTCAATGCCTTCAATCATCTTTTTTGCATTTATTTAATGAATATGCATGATTGAAGGCATTGAAAATTTCGTCAACTTAGTAACTTGACCCATAGCTTAATTGGTAAAGCGATCGAGCCCCGGCAAGGCGTATCGATGCAGGTTCAAGTCCTGCTGGGTTGATAATTTTTTCAATGTTTTCAATGTTTGTATTTGATTTAATAACAATCTATTGTATGAGTGGAATGCCCCACTTTAAAAACATGCAAAAATAATTACATATATGAAGAAAAACTACCGACAGAATAAATCTTTAAATTCTACCAACTACTCAAACTAAAAGAAAAAAGAAAATAAAACAAAGATCTTCTGTTTTCTATTGTACTTCTTATATTTGTTAAGTCGAAAGTACGTGGTACCGGTATATAAGTCCGGTACACATCATCCGCACATCACTATCCTACACGTGCTACCGTAAGAAAGTAATAGCACATTGCATTATTAACATGATAAAAAGAGACGGGCATACTAACTACTTCTCAATTGAATAATTCAAAATGAACTCCGCTGGCTAGAAACATATTAAAGTAAAAAAAATATTTTGAAGTAAAAGTGGAATGTAACTCCAACTCTTTTGATTCTTAACGTTTAAAAACATTTGCCACACCACCTTACACTACAATATGCCAGAATTTTGAATAGTTTTCATACGTGTTTAAAAAAAAAACTTGCATACACGCACACTACGTGCAGGTCTAAAACATGGTTGCAACTGAACGGCACGGTGGACGCCCGCGCAATTTATTAGTCGTTTTACTCCAACGAGTGGTGACCCCAAGTCGCCTTGTAAGGCTTATCTAGTGGTTACCTTATCTGTGCTTGGGGATCAATGTTACTCTGCGTCCGTAGGAAACACCTTAGACAACCCTACACGTGATCTGGATGGTGCTAAACGAGTAGCAAACTTGGCAGCTGCACTGTCCCATCTGGATCTCGCAGCACTCACTGGATTTTCTTTATCATCTGCTTTCCCACTACTACTACCCCAGGGAAGAAATGTCTAGCTATATCCAGTGACATGTAGCCATATACATAGAAAAGGACGGCTACAAGAATGATATGACATTATTTTATTACTGACAGTGTCTAGAACCTTATGTTGACTTAAACATTGTAAAAGTCATCATTTATCGAGTGCTATTGTATCTATTTAAAAACATTACATCTCTACATTATCAAACAACCCTTGTACATCGTTATCCAACTGCAAGTCAGCACAGGTCCAAAACCAATGTGCTCAGATAAAGTAGTGTTTGCTCCCTAGGGGGTGATCCCGTTCCGGTCCATTTCGCGCCTAGGCCGGGAAATTTTTATGGTGGCTATTCGAGAGCCCGACAAATGGCCTGTGGTTGGCTTTTGTTTTTAGTTTTTATACGATTGCTGATGTTGATATTTCAGCTGGTATTGGATTGTATTGGATTTTCGGGGTTTTATGGGTTTTGAAATTGTCATTTCGATACGGGTTTGTCTCGTATAAAAGGTTATATTTAGTTATTTCTAGGCAGTCGTTTTTGAGTTATAAATATATTATGTGAGATAAAGTTCAATCACCATCCTCCTAGCGTTTGTATCGTATTTTGCCACGGCACTATTGACCCTGGGTGCAGCAACCTAATCCCAGGTATTGGCGTAGGTACTAGTTTTTTGAGATAAAGTTCAATGAATGAATTAATTTAGAGATTATATTGCAAGGTATAAAAGTAGGTACCTACATTTGTTGCCTCGTATTCTCAAAAAAATATATTTAATGGGAGTTATAATTCTATAACTATACTTAATATATTTTCGCTTCGGGTTTGCTATAAAAACAGTTATATATTATTTGAATCCCAAAAAGTCTAACACAGTTAGGTACTTGTCAATTATAAGGTGTTACTACTCCTTATAGTTGCGTTTCCGTTTGCCCACGACATATGTATAAAGGTCAAATACGGCTTTCCGTGAACCGAAGATTTCCTATGTTTTTGATGTAAATTTTTTACATGTTTATTTTACATGGTTTTGCTTTGGAAAGATGTCAAAATTATACCATAAATGGATTGAAATGGAAAACGATACCAAACTTGGCATAGTAGCTTAACTGATGTAGATATCAAGATAAAGTTGTTAACCTCCCCCCCTAAAAATATACATCAAAAATCTTGGTGGCTCCACTTTTCAAATCCATCCTTGGGTCCTAAGGAATAATAATGCCGAAGGAAATATTTTGTTCATGAAAAGCCATATTCTTTCTGCTACAATTGCTACTATTAGTTATATGAATTATCCTTGCGTTGGTCGCAAAACTTAACTACATAAAATATCTAAAGTAAAACATGATTTAAATTAAACGTAACTGCCTACACAAGCAATGTTAAGAACTTTCACTTATCTCTCCAGCGTTTACGTAGGTACTTTAACCCAATAAAAAACTTTATATACCCTCTTTTATTGCGATACAATTTCACTCCTTAAGGCCGCCTTTATTAAGACCCTTATAGTACATACGCCCTTTTTTAAGTAACAATAAAGTTTTATATCGCCCCTTTAAGGCTTATACTGACGTCTGCAAGAAATGTAGTAAGAGAGTTTCGTACATTTTGAAGTTTTTTTATGGGAGTTTAAACGCTTCTTGTTAAATTCTTTGGACGTTTAATTATTAAATGTTATTGTTCTTTTTATTTCAGACTGAACGGTAATAAAATATGAGCTTTGGGAGTTTTCTTCTCCGTTGTAAATTTTTATGAGCTTGCTAGTTTTTAGTTTTGATGAAAGGGAAAAGATTTATGATGAGAAAATAATATATACATAATGTTGTTTCTTTTAAGCTCTACTCTTCTTCTCTTCTTTCTCCGGCATTAGGGTCGGCTCTCCTAATCGCTTTTCGCCAGCTTGTTCTGTTCTGGGTCGTCATTGGGTCTAATTCTAGAGCTTCAAGGTCACTACAGATACTTTACTACAGATAGCCATGTGAGACGGGGCCTTCCGGGACGTCTTGGACCAGTGTCGATATCTAGCACTTTACGGGCCATGTGGTCTTCGGGCCTTCTCATAACGTGCCCGTACCAGCGTAGTCTCGTTTCGGATAGTTTATCAGATATCGGCGTTACTTTCAGGCTTCCACGTATATAACTATTTTTTAAACTTTACTTTTATATTAATGTAATGTTGTGGCATTGCTTCCGGGCTACTTTAATGATCATCATGCGTAATTTTTTCTTTCACTTCCCCTTGAAATTCAAATATAATAAAAATAAATGCAGAAATGTTACATTAATAAACTGCATTGTTGTTACAAAAATGTTAGGAAATGAAGCGGAAGCTTTATTACATTTTCGTTTCGCTTTGTCAGCAGTATAAGTAGCAGTGCCTGCTAGTGCTAGGCTAGGAGTAAAGTGCTTGCATTCGAGGAAGTAACCACTGGCACTGACTTCCAACTAATTTAAATAGTATGGTTGCTACTTATATATCCGGAAACAAAAAAACAAACAAACGTACACGGCTGAAAATGGTTTTATTGTTTTTCAAAGTATTCCCCTTGATGATCTATGCACTTTTGCATTCGCGTGAACCAATTTTTAAAGCACTTCTGCCACTCCGCCTGAGGTACCTCCATAACGTGTTGTTTGAATGCGTCGACAGCATCTTCAGCGGTCGAAAATCGTTGACCGCGTAATTTATTCTTTATATTTGGAAATAAATAAAAATCGTTGGGTGCCAAGTCAGGGCTGTACGGCGGATGACCCGTTAATTCCACATTTTGACCCTCCAAAAATAGAGTTGTTTCGCGTGACGTATGACAGCTGGCATTGTCATGATGAAGAATGATTCTTCGTCGCTGGTTAGTTTTACGAATTTGTTCAAATACTTCCGGTAAGCAAATGGTCGTGTACCACTCTGAATTAACCGTTCTACGGTTTTCTAGTGGCACTGTAGCTACATGGCCATTAATACCGAAGAAGCAGGCCACCATTTGTTTCAATGTACTTTTTGCACGAGTAACTTTCGTAGGGTTCGGCTCATTTTGAAACACCCATACCGTTGATTGTTGCTTCGTTTCGGGATCGTATGCATAGATCCAGGATTCGTCACCTGTATAGATGTTATAAACGGCTTTTGAGTCACCACGGTTATATTTTTTTAACATTTTATTGCACCATTCGACGCGAGCATCTTTTTGCTCTTTTGTTAAGTTGTGGGGTATCCAACGCGAACAAATTTTTTTTACAGCCAAATAATTATGTGATATGCTATTAATGCTGGTCATAGAAATACCCAGAGTCGCCTCTATCTCGCAGTACGTAACATGTCGGTCGTCCATTATAAGTTTTCGCACAGCCTCGATATTTTGTTGTACAACGACCGATTTCGGGCGACCTGCCTTAACTTCGTCCGTAAGCATACTACGTCCACGATTGAACTCACTAAACCAGTGATACACAGTAGTTTTAGATGGGGCTTCATCACCAAAAGTTGAAGTTAGTTGATCTATGCACTGTTGTTGCGTTAAACCACGCCGAAAATCATAATAAATCATATCACGAATATTTTCACGAGTGAGTTCCATTCTTGCTGCGAGATGACATTTAAAACCCGTCAAAAACAAAACACGAGCGTTAATAAGAAAGAAAAAATATACCGGCCAGTACTTAAAAAAGTTCAAATTTTACCATGGAGGTCGAATATGCTATTTAAGAAGATTGTAATCCCGGTTTCCGGATATATAAATAGCAGCCTATGTAGGTAGGTAGTATGCGTAGGTAACTTACGTTTGCAAGCCTACTTGTGCGTAATTGGCTTGGTGGGATCTCTGTTTAAATATGTACCTCTCTCGACAGTAGTGGCAGTGCCTGCCAGCAGTAAAGTTCCTAAAATTGAGGCAGACGCCAACAACGGACACTAATAAAGTAATCAAGATTAGGTATAACTTACGTTTGCAAGCCTTCTTGTACGTGATAGGCTTAATAGGGTCTCTGTCCTAGCCCTCTCTGCAGTAGTGGCAGTGCCTGCCAGCAGTAAAGTGCCTACAATTGAGGCAGACACCACCAACTGACACTGATAAAGTAATCAAGATTAGGTATAACTTACGTTTGCAAGCCTTCTTGTGCGTGATAGGTTTGGTGGGATCTCTGTAATATGTACCCCTCTCGACAGTAGAGGCAGTGTCTGCCTGCAGTAAAGTGCCTAAAATTGAGGCAAAGCCACCAACTGATACTAATAAAGTAATCAAGATTAGGTATAACTTACGTTTGCAAGCCTTCTTGTGCGTGATAGGTTTGGTAGGGTCTCTGTAGTAGCCCTCTCTGCAGTAGTGGCAGTGCCTGCCAGCAGTAAAGTGCCTACATTTGAGGCAAACTCCGCCGCTGGCGCGGCCCGATAGCTTGTAAAGTTCCATGTTGAAGCGACAGCGGCGCGCGTGCCCGTTGCAATTGCATTCTGGAAAGAAATGGGCAGGTTAGAGACAGATCTTTAGTACAAATAATTTGAAACAAAAAGAACCGACTTCACTTAGCATTCACCTTTCCAAAAGCAAATGCTCGAGCTGCTGTAAAAGATACTCAAATCACTATAGGTGTGCCTATAATAGTTGAAGAGTTAACTCGATTTCTCCAGGATCCCATCCCATGACCTGGTTACAATGGGACCAACTGTGAAGCTCTTTCAAACAATAATAGTAGTTTATGTAACTGTTACGTTTTAAGGCCTAATTACGTACAGTTGCATACACTGCTTTATCTACACACATATTATAAATCCTAAATGAACCAGTAGAATGACCGCCATTGCACCGCCATGGCCAACTCGATTGTGTCGGCGGTCGCGCGGGCGCGTGCCGGCGCTCGGGGAGAGCGCGGATCTTGGTAACGTTACCGTGGTAATGGATTTTCATACGTTTTTACCACACTGTCAGAGATGTTACGTTACTGGTTGCAATAATGGTGGTAGTTACATACGGTTTCCGAACGCGGAATAGAGGATTTATGATATTGGTGTAGATAAAAGAATTTTCCAAATCGGTCCAGCCGTCTTCGAATAATCAGTGGTATATACACTAAAAAAAAATTAGCAAAAAAAAAAGATCCCGACAAATTGATAACCCCCTCCTTCGAAATTCTGAAGTCGGTTGATAAGGCTGATGTTCGCTTTAAAATAGTGAGTTGCCAAGTGTTTGTGCTATCGAGGGACTCATACTGAACGTCAACAAATACGAATTATACATCGACATTAAAAGATGATATTTCTATCTATTTGTAATAACGGGACTTAACCGCGTATATATTTCTAAAAATATATATACGAGTCTTTCTTCGGGACCACGGGGACAATGTCGTCCTCGAAACGTCGAAGGTAATTTTTAGAAATATATACGCGGCTAAGTCCCGTTATTACAAATAGATATGTGTAAAAACCGTGAAAGTTTAAATCAGAGTATGATATTTCTACTCCAAAATCTAGTCGAGGGGTTGATTTTGAATGTCATCTCTTGACCTTTTTCCCCTTTGACAAAACGGAGACAAGGTAGTATTCTTTAAAGTGAGAGGCTGTTTGGTGCTTTGTTAGTGTGATTGTGCATGCAAATCTACGTTTCTATGTATTTCTAAGACGGCTTGTATTTTGGTTGCGATTTTCGGCAAAGGTTAGGTGATACACTTGTACTCGTAATGGTTCTTAGATCGGTTTTAAATTAGTTTAGGGTTTAATAATTACGTCGAGGTTTTTAAATTTATAATTTTGTCTTGTGTTCAAAATTATTTCTCACGTCTTTAATAGCCCCGGTCGATTCAGTTCGTACAGTTCTTCAATCAATTTTAATACATAATTCAATATTACCAAAACTGAAAACAGATTTAGGTACGCTGGGCATTTATCCCTACTATTCCCGGGGCAGGGATTAACGTAATTGCAATAATTAATATCGGAGTGGGTTCCGGGTTGCACATTACTTAATGTTCGAACGCACTGGTGCCCGGTACTAAGGCTGCTCGTCCAGTAACAATACTTAAAGATAGTTTATAAATAAATATTTTAATCCGTATCAATCGTATCGTAGAATAAAAAAGAATAGTTTTTTTGTTTGTTAGAATACGTGTGTACAAGACAGTAAGAAACCTGTATCAGTCTTCAGTCGAAAATATGATACGGACATAATAAATCGTATAGCTCATCCATGGAAATAACGCTGCAAGTGAATTAGCTAAACGCTTAATTATGCTGATGGCGTCGAGCTATTGATCGACGATCAATAGATAGTTTGCCTAACCTTCGCACTCAACAAATATGCCATAAGTCTAACACTTTAGGTAGGTACCCGCCGAAACACAAAGCAAAGTTGTAGCTATCTATGGATAGGCAGCCTAACCTTGCAGATCTCAACCAACTCCCAGCCATGATGCCAACGATACACGGATACACACATTTGTAAAACGAGCATTAAATGCTCTAGCTTTTAACACGGGCTCAGCTAGAAGCGAGGAAATTAATTATGATGTATCCTAAAAAGTAATAGGTATACTCATGATAAGTAATACAAAATTGTACTGTTGGACATTTTTAAACTTGTGCAAATTGTGCCAACTAAAAACCGAGGCTATAACTATCAATGGATAGGCAGCCTACACAGAGCCCAACAAATTCGCAGCCATAAGGCTAACGATGCACGCATTTGTAAACCGAGCTAACGGCTGCAGCTTTTAACCCCCGCTCAGCACGATGCGAAAAGGAAATTATAGTCTACAATATACCGTATAGGAGACATGGTCGTGTAAAAATATCCCAGTTCGAGAACCGAGAATTCCCGGTTCCGGTCTTTATATATAAGTCCTGTACCAGAAAGTTGTCTCGTTCGGTTATTTGATGATGATATCCTCCCAGACGTATCCGTCGACGGCGACACCTGGACAAGTTATTCAGCAGGTACTTAGGTACGAGCATGGAAATCGCACGACCTCAAAACTTCAAGGGCAATAATTTTTCCCTTGTTGGTTTACGCTTCGGCGACCTGGTGTCTGTACAAGGGAGACATTAGGCGTCTTGACACGTTCCATCTCAAGTGTCTCCGGGCAATTCTTCGGTTATTTAAAAAAGAAGCCCCTATCAATGGACAGGCAACCTACGCAGAGCCTAACATATTCTCAGCCATGAGGTTAATGAAGCGACCATTTGTAAATCGAGCTAACGGCTGTAGCTTTTAACCCCGACTCAGCCCCCGGCGAGGCTTAACAGATATTACTGACAAATGGGAAATTCAATTACAATACTCGTTTGTACATTCGGTTAACGAAAATGAGCACTTTATGAAACATTTATTCTGGAGGGAGAGCGCTTTTGCAAACTGTGTGTGAAATGTGTACCCCGATCGACGATATGCCGTTATGGTCTAAGAGCTGGCCACTTCAGATATGACACAATAATGAGAGCAATGAAACCTGTCTAGTTAGACTGCTTTACCATCCTTATTGCTAGATCCGGGCATCTGGCAGCTTTTAATGGGTGGAGGTCGGAGTGACAGACCAACAAAGTTTTTAAGTTGGAAAAAGTAATACCAAAATAGATAAAAACTGCCAAAGTTGTGCCATTTATAGAGGATAGGGCCTATATTTTAACATTAGATTAAAAACCATTGTCTTTTATTACGGAAACAAAAACAGTAGGCGCCTAACTAAAAATTGCATTATACATCATTTGGCACTACTTTCCCCCAACAGAAACTTCTGGATATGATATAATCGAATTAATTACATAATTTCCCATAATATTGCATCAAACCCAGAACTCTAGGATTTGTTTTCTTTAAGTTATTTGCATTTTTTGACCTCCACCACTTTACAGCTGCCAGATGTCCTGATCTAGACATGAGCATAGTATTGCAAACTAACTGGAGGGGTTTCGTTGCTCTCATTATTGTGTCATATCTGACGTGGCCAGCTCTCCGTCTATTACCGTTATACTTTCAGGGTGCATAGCCAACGTGCCAATCGTTAACGCTCCGTAGCAAACGAAACGCAACTGTCACTGTCGCACCAACATGGAAGAGTGATAGAGAGAAGTGACTACGATATACGCTACGGAGCGTTAACAATTGGCACGTTGACTATGCACCCAGGACCCCTATTTGACATGGCATACGTGACAGTCGCATGCAATTCAAGTGTGATATCTCACTTTTGAGTGACGCTAAACTGCAATAGCTTCAGAAATCACTCAATTTAGGCTGCGTTTCCACCGACACATACTGCCTTACCAGAGACGATCCAGGATTTGTTGAGAGGAATGTGTGTTAAAACCAATATAATCACTTCATTTACCTATCCTCGCACAGCGCAGCTCCATAATTGGTTCTAATTAAACATATTCCTCGCAACGCATCTTCGCTCATCTCTGGTGGAAACGCAGTTTTAAACCGGTATTATACTTTGCAATTTCTCGCTCCATAATCTGTCGTGTACAGCTTCCTTCCTTCCTTCAACTCCCTAAGTGCCCTAACCTTCATAACATCTCTATCCGACCGATCAGGCCCAAAATATAGCAAAGTACAATACCGGTTTTATAGTGACGTGGACATTCACGATAAATTATAGAAAATGAATGGAATATAATGGGAAGGCGGAAGTCCCTCTTGTTTATACAGAGTGTCTCTAAAACATTCGATAACTCAGCGGTTCAATAAACTGTACTCAAATAATCACAATGATTAATAAAACAATATTGGGGCTAGGAGATTCCAATCGCTTGCTTAGAAGATTACTCTGATGTACAGTCATCTGCAATAATATCTCACAAAACGAAGGGTGCATAAGTACATATCTGAGACAATCTTTGTTGTAGGGTTATAAGAGCTTGTCATATTTTTACGGCATTCGTTGGGGAAGATATTGCTGGTGACTGTTACCCAGGGTGTTATGATTTCGAAACTCGTCAAATTTTCACAACAACCGACAGAGAACGTTAACGTTTTCTGTGGATTTTCTATTTTCTGATCTCATTCGACATTTTTTTGATTTGAAAGTACTTGAAAAAAAAAAACACAGACACACTGGCAGATCGTATTTGTGACTTAAGACAATAATCTGAATATATTCTTGAACACTGACATTCAGCCTCATAATTCAGTTATATCCTCGGTGACTCCTATACTGGTTATATTGAGAACTTAACTCGCGTAGCCAATCGGAATTCAGGACGTGTAACGTTGACAAAAACTAATACCGTCAACGGCGCTTGCGCACTTAAGCTGTCAACACACGATCTGTTGCTTACTATGTGTTTATTGAAACCGAAAATCGGTTTAGCCATATATGAGAGGATTCTTAGAAACGTATTTATATCGAGTAATAAATAGGTGCCTTTCGTTTCATGGTATCATCCATTTAAAGGAGCAGTTGTTTATGTTTTCTATTTGACAAGTTTTTTTTTTAGTTACTTCAGCAAAACTATTCCGATTCGGAATAAATATTATGGGACAACCTCACACAAATCAACCTAGTCCCACAGTAAGCTCAATAAGGCTTGTGTTGGGGGTCCTAGGCGACGATATATATAATAGATAGATATAGATAAATACTTAAATACATAGAAAACATCCATAACTCAGGAACAAATATCTGTGATAAACACACAAATAAATGCCCTTACCAGGATTCGAACCTGGGACTCTGCCTATGAAGCAGGAGGCTTCAGAGGCCGTTAAAATGCAGGAATACTCAGCGAGATTATTTATCTCATTATAATTAAATACCTAGTTTGAATTTATTTACCTACAAAGAAGTGACAGGTACTTCGAACATATTCAATTATCGGTACGAAGGTTATCACAGAAAAAAAAATTAAGTACTTTTTTTTTACAAAACATCCACATAATAATTCAGCATTTTGCAACGTAAATTTAGGACCCTTGGCTCACCTTGTATAAAACAAGAAAACATTTCTTGTAACTATTAGACTATAATAGAATCATCGAGAGACACATGGCGCTTGCCGGAAAAATATGATCTTTTGTTCTGGTTCATTTCGTTTAGACTAAATATTTGTTTTATTAGTCTAATATAAACGCAGACGTGTTGTATGATGAACTCTGGTTTTGCTTATGATAAATTATTTGCTGGCCTCGTTTGAGGTGAGAAATAGTTCTTTAGAAGTTAATAAGCTTTCGAATTAAAGATGGTATGTCTACCATCTGTCGGAAAAGCTTTTGTTGTAGACTAAATACACTGCTGTTAGAGAATTCTATGTAGTTCATATGATTTTTGGTTCTGGGTTGAATCAAATTTTTTGATCGACACTTTTTACGTCTCTGTAGTTGCCAAGAAATCACGTTTGCCATTTAATACTTATTTGTCAAAATGTTAAGTGTACCAGAGATCAAATCGATGGTTTTAACGTATAAAATAAAATTATATAAAAGTAATAATTAGATATATTATTTAAAATCGATTTTCGATTCAAGTTTATATATCGTGGACAGATTGGACAGATTACTGTCGATCTAAAAATTGACTGGCCGTCTACGAAAACATCATGGGATTGCAATCCGGTGCCGGATCCGGCCGGATCCGGTATTATTTTGGTACAAAAATTACCGGATTTGAAATTAACCGTCAGTTTTCTGACGATTGCTAACCGGCTGTTAATGGTACATATTTAGTTAAGTGAAAATGCCCAAGCATGAAAATAATAACAATACATGTTTGTATAAGCATGTCTCGTTTAAAAAAAAACCGGCCAAGTGCGAGTCGGACTCGCGCACCGAGGGTTCCGTACAAACCTGTAGGTATATAAGTAAAAGTTCACCCATTGCATTGACATAGAAAATTGATTTTGTTACAGATTAAAGGTATTATAGACCTGAGTATTTGATATGAATTTCAATTTAATACCTCTACGCGTTTACGAGGAAAAAGGTACGTTTCGTGCAGTTTAAAATTAAAAAAAAATATTTTTTGTATGATTTTACAAAAAATGTCTACTTTTCGTAAAGTAATAATTAGATATATTATTTAAAATCGATTTTCGATTCAAGTTTATATATCGTGGACAGATTGGAAAGATTACTGTCGATCTAAAAATTGACTGGCCGTCTACGAAAACATCATGGGATTGCAATCCGGTGCCGGATCCGGCCGAATCCGGTACTATTTTGGTACAAAAATTACCGGATCCGCTACTGGCTTTCAGTAGGCCTATGATGGCAGATTTTATCAGCGGATAATTTGATATAAACCTGATAAAATGACAGTTGCCGCCATTGTTTGTCATTTTATCAGGTTTATATCAACTTATCCGCTGATAAAATCTGCCATCATAGGCCTGCTGCATCATGCTCCATACAAATGCGAAACAAAATTTATAGGTGTATGGGAAATCTACTCGCTTTGGCAAGCCCGACCCCTATTGTGTCTGAGAGGAGAGGAGGCTTGTGTCCAGCAGTGGGCTATGTAGGCTAACATCTGGACGCTGGTGGCGATGGTGGCCTAAAATATTTATAGGCAAACCGAAGTTAATTAGGTTTCTCTTTTCTTAGTGAATATTAAGCAAGCCGATGGTAACCGAGTTCTATAGACGCCCCGCCACTGCTATTATATACAACTAAGAGATTTTCATTGTACGGTGTACGCTTCAAGTTCTTTGCCATATTTTCGAGTTGAATACGGCCTTTATAAAGGCACGTGCGTCCGGCAAAGTATCGGCGGAAGCCGACGCGCACGTACCAACACCTGATTTGACAGAAGGTCATGATTTTATGAAATATATGTGGTGTTTAAGCCCTTTTGTAATCAATACAGATTAAATGTGGAAATGTGAGTATATGCGGAAAGAAGTCAAAGCTATAGTTTTATATGTTAAAAAGACTAGCTCTGCCTGCGATGTTGTGTACCAAAAATCGTGACATTACCAAACCCCCCTTTTGCTTACTCTCTTTCTTCCTCTTGTTTACCCCGTCCTTTGAATGCTCATTTCATCCAGAAATCATTTGATACTTTTTGCTCTGGGGTCGAAAAATATCACAATTAATAATTTTTTGTACCCGCAAAATAAAATATAAATATACTCTTAAAAATATTTAGTATTGAGCGTTTAGTTATGCCAATGAAAATGTATTTGTCGTATCCAACGAACCAAAAAGTGCACTATTTTCATTATGTATGCACTATTTCCAGGTATGTTTGCTGAGGCTCGCATCGATGACTACCACGCAATAATGCGCAAGAGTGGCCTCCCTTATGCGTCGCGTTCGAGACAGGCAGCAGCCTCCTGAACACGGTTGTTGACAGATTCGAGTATTTGGAGTGTCCAATTGTAAGGCTATCATCAAGCGGTCTGTACCCTTGTTTACCACCGACGTGGTACATATGAAAAAACTTAACGCGACCTCTAAAATTGCAGTTTGCAGTTTTTTGAAACCAGGTCAAGCCGAGGAGCCAGTTACATTACGCCAGAGGGCACTCGACGCAACTAGGACGTTAATTTCATCTACCTACTTCAAATATGTACTTACTTGAAGTTTTATATGAGCAAATATGCAGTAGCCATGAAAACTATATGCGCAAATATACAAAAGGCGGGCATTTTAATTTTGATTTGGACTTTAAAGCACGAGCGCTGATGGTTTTTTTTTTTTTTTTTATGAAATAGGAGGCAAACGAGCAGACGAATCGCCTGATGGTAAGCAATTAACGCCGCCCATAGACGCCTGTGACATCAGACCTTCAACCCGAAGGTCGCGGGTTCAAACTCCACTCGTACCACTGAGTTTTTCGGAACTTATGTAAGAAATATTCGGTGAAGGAAAACATCGTGACGAAACCGGATCAAATACAACAAGAGTTTCCCTCTGGGTTGTAAGGTCAGATCGCTTCGAGTCGCTTTCGGAAAAACTAGTGCCTACGCCAATTCCTGGGATTGGGTTGTCGAGCGGACCCTAGGCTCTATAGAGCAAAAAGCTGGGACAAACGCTAGGAGGAAGAGTACTTTAAACCACGACTTAAGTCGTGTTTCAGTAACGTCTAACCGTCACATTCGTGACAAAATGTATGGGATTTGACATTGACCGTCAGTTTTGTGACGATTACTAACCGGCCGTTAATGGTACATAGTTAAGTAAAAATGCCCAAGCATGAAAATAATAACAATACATGTTTGTATAACCATGTCTCGTTTAGAAAAAAAACGGTCGAACTCGTCTATGTTTCCTTATATTTTTCAACTATTTCTCAAACGGCATTAGACTCACTGGGACCCATTTCTCGATATCAGACTTGTTATCAAACTGTTGTCATGGAAACCTAAACGATTTGACAGGTCCTAGACGAAAAATATTAGTCCAATACCTTCCGAGAAATAAGTCCCTGTAAAATTACGAGAAAACATGAGAACATAATGTTATCCCAAAACAAAAAAAAAGTTGAAAGTAGGAAGCCCCGACAGGGAAAATTCATATATTTTCATTGTAGGTTATAATGTACCTACTAAACGTAGCACGTGCCATCTGTTAAGAGAAACGGTCGTATGTGTTTTCTGCCATATGAAGTAATTATTACCCTCATATACACTCCATTACTATCAACATAGCTCAGCATATTTCAACACAAAACGTCATAACTGCCACATTTATCTCAAGAAAATAAGTCATTTTAACCATAAAATATGGCACCCCTCCAGTAAGTCAGGCGCGCTCAACCTTTCACGACTGATACATGGATTAATTTAATTAATAAAGTCGTTATCTCGAGTGTGGCAATTTGGCTTCCGGCTAATGTAGTTAGTTGGCGACGCCTGCTCGAGACGGCGTTTGATGCGTGGAAAATTTGCTGTATTAGGTAACTATAACTTAATTAGGCTGTAGCTGTTTTGGTTATATTATTTATTTGGAAAGGGAAATATGTTGGGGCACCTGATACGTCATGACGATTAGAAAAAAAAATATTGAAGGGAGAATACCAAAACGAAGAGATCGAGGAAGACCAAGACGTGCGTTTCTAGATCAAGTCAAAGAAAAAGCCAACGTCATGATGTATCAAGAGCTAAAAGAATTAGCGAAGAACAGAAAGGAATGGCGATTACTCCACCTTAGGGTTGCAAAAAATAGTAGTTTATGTAACTGTTACGTAATAAGGGTCCTTAAAACATGAGTGTGGTTTTATGAAATGAGCCGCAGGCGAATTTAATAATAAGATCACACGAGTGTTTTAAGGCCTAATTACGTACAGTTGCATACACTGCTTTATCTACACTCATATTATTTATTCTAAATGCCTTATTTGGAAACCATAGAATGGCCGCCATCGCACCGCCACCATGGCCAACTCTCGTGTGCCGGCGGTCGCGCGGGCGCGTGTCGGGCTGTCGGCGGATCCCCGGGAGGGTGCAGGTGTACATTATGTTATCAAAACTCATAGCACATCAATAATTGAGCATGAAAAGTTAAAATTACGTTACTGCTACGGATAAAAAGCTTATCATAGTAAAATCGGTCGTGGTACTCGTAATGCTAGCCATTGCCTACCGTTTTCGAACACGTTTTAGAGAACTTACAATATGAGTGTAGATAAACGGTTTTTATTCTGTCTTGAAAAAAAACCTGAAAAAAAACCGTGAAAAAGAACAGTTTTTTTTCTGGAATATGGTTTTTTTTCAAAAGTACGAAATCTTAAAATTTGCAAGGCAGTTAATACTCTTATACGGTTGTTTTAGACTATATGTTAACTATTAAACTAATTTAATTTAACAACTTTAATTTCTGGTTTTATTGAACTTATATTAATGAAATATGTAGTGGTACTATACTGCTGATAGTTCTAGTGAATAAGTTCAAAGTTTTTTTGCATTTACTGAGAATAGTTTAGTTACTTAACAGACATACCTACTTTAATGTACTTAGTTTTAAGTTACTTATATGAATAAATCACGAAAAACCGTGTTTGTCGTAATATTTGTTCATCTGAAAAAAACCTTATTTAGAAAAAAAAACAATGGTGCCAGGTTTTTTTTCATGTTTTTTTTCTATTTGCAACCCTACTCCACCTACAAGAGCGCCTCTTACTTGGATTTGACAATTACAGAAGTAAAACCGGCGACTTTCAATCCGGACTGGAGGAGTCACGGGACTCACGGGCTCGAAACCCGGCTCGTAATTAATGAGTTTTTCAGAACTTTTCAATAAAGGGAAAACATTGTAAATAAACAAGACATAATCAGTCAATAAAGAAGGTCAGATGACAGTCGCTTTTGTAACCAGTTACTTACACCGATTCTAGGAAAGTTGCCGAGCGGACCCCAGGCTCCATTGAAAGGCAAAAAGCCGGGACAAACGCTAGAAAGGTGCTGAGGTACTAAGATAAATATGTTAGTATCATTTTGTGAGTTGGTACAACCAGTACGTAGTTAGTTAGCAGTAGCTAACAAGAGTGACTTGACGTGTGCAGGTTTTGCACCTATTATTTCTAAAACGTATTCAAAGAGGCACATTAGCTCAAAACTGATATACCTACAACTGCTCAATTTCAATTATAGCGTGAAACACCGACTGGACAGATATGACGTAAATTGATCTGCCATTTTTCATCGCGACAGTGATTGACGAATGAACTCCGCGTCGAAAATATTTGCTCGCCTTTTTTAGGGTTCCGTAGTCAACTAGGAACCCTTATAGTTGCGCCATGTCTGCCCGTCCGTCCGTCCGTCCGTCCGCGGATAATCTCAGTGACCGTTAGCACTAGAAAGCTGAAATTTGGTACTAATATGTATATCAATCACGCCGACAAAGTGGTAAAATAAAAAGTGGAAACAATTTTTTTATTAGGGTACCTCCCCTATACGTAAAGTGGGGAGTGATTTTTTTTTTCATTTCAACCCTAACGTGTGATATATTGTTGGATAGGTATTTAAAAATGAATAGGGGTTTACTAAAATCATTTTTCGATAATGTAAATATTTTCGGAAATAATCGCTCCAGAAGTAAAAAAATATGCGTCCCCCCCCCTCTAACTTTTGAACCATAACTTTTAAAAATATGAAAAAAATCTCAAAAGTAGAACTTTATAAAAACTTTCTAGGAAAATTATTTTGAACTTGATAGGATGAATAGTTTTTGAAAAAAAAATACAAAATAATTTCTGAACTAAGTTTGTAATTTAACCGTATAAGCAGGTGTTTATTGTACCTGTAATTTCTACAAAATTACAATGAAATGACGTGCTTTCAAGTAAAGTAAAAACGGGGAAAATCAGTTCACGCAATAAAGAATTATTCCATAAAAATCATCTTCCATACTTTAAGCTCGCGCGCAAAAGTTTACTTAATTTGCCTATAGATGTCGCTGTACGTGGAACTCTCATATCATATATATATATTTTTTTTTTTTATACCACGACGGTGGCAAACAAGCATACGGCCCGCCTGATGGTAAGCAGCTACCGTAACCTATGGACGCCTGCAACTCCAAAGGAGTCACATGCGCGTTGCCGACCCTTTACAAAAAGGAGGATTCACTGTGTTGACGACTAAAGGAACAACAAGGTCCCTCATCGTCAACACACTGGGTCCTCTTTGAGCTCTTTGGCAACCTTACTCACCAGCAGGAACACAACACTATGAGTAGGGTCTAGTGCTATTTGGCTGTGGTTTTCTGTAAGGTGGAGGTACTTCCCCAGTCGGGCTCTGCTCCAGATTTGAGCGATGACATTCGCTGAACGTGCCCTACCACACTTAGCGAGATGCCATTCGCAGTGCCCATACCTCTCTTTTTGGCGTAGTTTAAGGACATACCCAGGTCCGGACGTAGTTTAAGGACATACCCCGGGTCCAAGGACATACCCCGGGTCCTATCCTACATGGCCGTGTTATTAACTCTTAAGTGGGGACACTTACTGTGACGGACGGAAAACTACGGAACCCTACACTGAGCGTGGCCCGACACGCTCTTGGCCGGTTTTTAGGGTTCCGTAGTCAACTAGGAACCCTTATAGTTTCGCCATGTCTGCCCGTCCGTCCGTCCGTCCGTCCGCGGATAATCTCAGTGACCGTTAGCACTAGAAAGCTGAAATTTGGTACTAATATGTATATCAATCACGCCGACAAAGTGGTAAAATAAAAAGTGGAAACAATTTTTTTATTAGGGTACCTCCCCTATACGTAAAGTGGGGAGTGATTTTTTTTTTCATTTCAACCCTAACGTGTGATATATTGTTGGATAGGTATTTAAAAATGAATAGGGGTTTACTAAAATCATTTTTCGATAATGTAAATATTTTCGGAAATAATCGCTCCAGAAGTAAAAAAATATGCGTCCCCCCCCTCTAACTTTTGAACCATAACTTTTAAAAATATGAAAAAAATCTCAAAAGTAGAACTTTATAAAAACTTTCTAGGAAAATTATTTTGAACTTGATAGGATGAATAGTTTTTGAAAAAAAATTACAAAATAATTTCTGAACTAAGTTTGTAATTTAACCGTATAAGCAGGTGTTTATTGTACCTGTAATTTCTACAAAATTACAATGAAATGACGTGCTTTCAAATAAAGTAAAAACGGGGAAAATCGGTTCACGTAATAAAGAATTATTCCATAAAAATCATCTTCCATACTTTAAGCTCGCGCGCAAAAGTTTACTTAATTTGCCTATAGATGTCGCTGTACGTGGAACTCTCATATCATATCCTACATGGCCGTGTTATTAACTCTTAAGTGGGGACACTTACTGTGACGGACGGAAAACTACGGAACCCTACACTGAGCGTGGCCCGACACGCTCTTGGCCGGTTTTTGATAAATTGAATTTGATACCCTCAGCGAATTCGTTAAGGGTTTAGGAATGTTACCGGTTTAAATATGTTCTGTATGTGGAAATGGAAAATCTATAAACCAATAATGATTACGCTAATATACATTCAGGCACATTTACAAATCTCAGGTCACCAAGTGACTTCCCGAGGAGAACTGGACACCATTATTTAGATAATTGTGAAAAAGTTTTTGGGTCATCAGCACTCCTGATTTCATAATATATTAATATTAAATATAAATGATTTAAAAACTGCAAATAAAATAAACTGGTACATGAACGGCAGAGACTATATTTTCAGACTTTTGAGGTCATTCTAGAGTTTTCAAATCTCAGATATAGATTTTGGATTCAAAAAGAAAGGGCATACTCACTTGACGAGGTCTTGGTCTTGAAGATTTATTTTATTTTATTAGTCATTTGTTCCATGTATTTCTTATTTATTTAGATTAGTGTGTGTGTGTGAGTGTGTGTGTGTGTGTGTGTGTGTGTGTGTGTGTGTGTGTGTGTGTGTGTGTGTGTGTGTGTGTGTGTGTGTGTGTGTGGGTGTTATAAATATGTATAATAATTTATTGAACACATTTTTTATATGACCATTTTCATCAATAATATTATACTTTTCGGCCGCTGATATAAAAAAAAACCGGCCAAATGCGAGTCAGACTCGCGCATGAAGGGTTCCGTACCATTATCTATAAAAACGGCAAAAAAATCATATCTGTTGTATGGGAGCCCCCTTAAATATATATTTAGTTCTATTTTTTAGTATTTTTTGTTATAGCGGCAACAGAAAGACATCATCTGTGAAAATTTCAACTGTCTAACTATCATGGTTCATGAGATACAGCCTGGTGTCAGACGGACAGCGGAGTCTTAGTAATAGGGTCCCGTTATAGGAATATATATTAGGAATCCTAAAAAGATGCTGCAGCACAACTAAGGTTGCAATCTCCTACATAACTTTCAAACCATACCATTGGTCACTAGCAAATTGAAACATAACTACATTACCCCAAAACTAGAGCTCGTAAAGCGCAAAATCTGCATGTAACTGCAATTTCCGTCAACATTTACAAACGGTCTTATCTTAGTTAGAGATTAGTGTCGCTTGCGTCGTATTCTAACTGAGATAATGCAATCTGCGGGATTATGTATCGTGAAATTAGCCGAAGCTGCGCGTATCTGTGCTAGGCTAATCTGTGCTCCATATATGCTGGTAGCATGCCAATTCAATGCATCGCTAGTGATGTCAGTAGAACCTAGAATTTTGCCCGGCTTCATATGCACCTAAGTGCAGTATTGTCAAACATTCAACAGCAAATTTATTTCTTTCCCCATGTTCATGTCCTTTTTCATGCTTTAGACGACTATGGATTTTTCAAATAACAGTAAATTTAATATAGTATTTATTTGCTGGTAGTTTTAGTATTTATTCGATGTTTAAGGGTGTGCAAAACATTAATAAATAATAACTCATTATTTTGTGTAAAGTCGCCATCATATATATCGGAGCAGCCAAGGTAGTCAAAAATATCTGAACATGGACTTTATCGCCTTGACAATGGAGGCGGTGTTCAGATATTTGTCGCTCTGTCACCTTGGCCGCTCTGGGGGCTTAGCCAAGATGACAATCGTTGGCAGAAAACGAATCGAAACGCTATCCGTCTCTCTATTAGAAAGAAAGAAAGAAAGAAAGAAAAACATTTATTGCAGAAACCATCCACATACAGCACCACATAAGTTACAAAAAGTAGAATAAATAAAATAAAATCTTATTCACTATATACTTAAAACTAAGTACGTATTGCTTAAAGTAACGTACATTAATGACATTATTGAATATATTGATGCTGTACGTAATAGAGGCTACAAAAGGTCACCACTCAGCATATGCTCTAGCATAGATATGTCACAGCGCTGGTCTTCCGTGGATTACTCTTCCATATTACACTAATATGGAAGAGTGAGCGAGAGCGTGTAACGTTTCGTTTCGTTTTCTGCAAACGATTGTCATCTTGGCTAAAGGGCCTGATATATCTGATGGCGATGGTACTAAGCAGCAACGTCTGCCAGCGAAATTTCAATTTTATAATTGAAAGAAAAATGAAAAAATTCACCGTGTCGAATAATTTCGTCATCGTGCGTTAATTTAGTATGGGTTAGCTAGCGCATTGTTATCAATGTTTTTCCAATATGACTTGTAACTTCGTTGCCGTTAACGTGTATACACTTACGGTAGATGTCGCTGCATGTCTCCCTCTGACGTAAGCACTGAAGGGACCTATGGAAAGATTCACCGAGGTTAAGTAAGCGTGGATAGCTCAGTTGGTCAGAGCGATCGCACCGGTGTTCCGAAAGGTCGCAAGTTCGAATCCTCGACGCGGTGAATTTTTCCAGTTTTCTTTCAATTATAAAATTAATAACTCATATTATTTATATACTTAGAACAACACAGGTCAAGATTGAGCCGCGTCGCGCGTCGTCCATCACTAAATAGTAGCTCCTCATAGATTACATAGTGATTAACGCGACATTGTTTGATCGCTTGATGCTTTGTTTATTTAGCTTATATTCTATTTATTTGTTTTAGTCCACTGTTCTATTTATTTACTTTACTGCCGCGTTGACGGGTCCATGAAGCACTCTACAATGTTATTTAATTGGTGTAATTTAGATTTATTAGCGTTTTGGCTACAAATAGCGCTGGGAAATTCCAACATCCTAAATATAATTAATTTGTGCTGTGCTATAAATTTCCACACGCTTTTCCACATGAAATGTATTTGAATTAATTAATCTATATAATTACTACCCTACGTAAATTATTTAATTAATTGGTTACTTTTTCACTGTTCCCGATGTCACAAATTCTGTGGATATGGCCATATTCTTTATATGACTTCTCGTATCACAAAACCTGACAATTCGCCGTGTCCCCAAACTACTTGTTTAGCGATGTAAAAAAATGTAGTTGTGTTTCCGTAAACACTGCATTTTTATTTGAACGGCACATAAATTTACGATTCTTTTTAATACCACGACGGTAGCAAACAAGCATAGGCCCGCCTGATGATCAGGCGCGGATACAGGCGCCTCCCCCTGAAACGCAAACCTCGTATACTACGGTGCCCATAGGTTTAAGTGTATTTACACTTGTTATCATTAAGCGTAGATTATTTTCTCGATTTGTAATTTTCTTATTCTGTTCTTGTTTGACACTATGTACTACCGAATATTGTATTGTAACATGGTCCTTAAGATTCCTGGGGTTACAACACCCCATGCATAGCTCCGAATGTTTCAATGTTTCAATTACTAATAAGTGGTGAACGGTGTTGGTCACACATATTGTACACATTTACGTAGTATTTTTAACTTAAGCCCTCTTGTAGTGACTGTTTGTTTACCTAAATAAATTAAAAAAAAAAAAAAAAAAATAGGTGCGGACCGCGAGATTTTTTGTGAAGGAAATTATGGAAAGTGCCCCCCCTGAACGAAATTCTGGAAAGTGCCCCCCCCCTGAACGAAATCCTGGATCCGCGCCTGCTGATGATAAACTGCAGTTACCGTAGCCTATGTACGTCTGCAACTCCAGAGGATTCACATGCACGTTGCCTACCCTTTAAGAACCTATATGTCGCAGGGAAATGATTAAAACAGAGATTTGAACAAATCTCTAAGGGATATGATCAAATTACGCAGGATGTTAAAATGAAGACTCCATATCATCATTTCCCTAGAAAAATTCAGTAATTTCACCAAATCACTGACTCTGTTTAGTGGGAAGACAAAATCGAGCAAAAAACGCGACACGCTTTTTCATTTCACTAGATTTGTTTAGGAATTTGACAAAATCCCTAACCGCTACAGTAAGTTGATGAAACGAACTCAAAAAGTCGACTAGTTTTATCATTTCGCTAAACAAGTTTAGTGAAATGATAAAGTCTCAACTGGAAGATGGTATATGGTGATTTGATTAAATCTCTGAACTGGTTTAGTGAAATGACGAAAGGAAGTACCGAATACAATATTTTACTTTTATCAAATCTCTGACTAGATAAAGTGAAACAGATATTAAATCAGAGATTTTAACAAATCTCTAAGGGATATGATGAAATTACGCATGATGTTAAAATGGAGAATCCATATCATCATTTCCCTAGAAAAATTCAGTCATTTCACCAAATCACTGACTCTGTTTAGTGGAAAGACATAATTGGAAGGTGCGTTATTTGTGAAAATCCAGTGAATGCTCACGGTCACTACAAGATGTTGTTAGATTAGCTAATCACGTAATAACTTAAGACAGAAGGTCCCTTAAGTAGGGACTGAATAAATCAACCGACTTGGTATTAGATGGATCTCACAACTTTTTACGGTAGAAGAACTGAGTTGCGAGACTTGTTTTTTTTTACAAGTTTTGTTTTTGATGGCATAAACAACTTTGATACCTACTTTTGACATTTTATCTAACAATTTCACGTAATCTAGTCTATATCTTCAATCTTTCTTTAGTATATGTTCAAAAATTTTGCTGCATTTTCCCTCTCAGCTCTAATATAGCTTTCTTTTTGACAAAATTGGCATTTAACAATTAAGCCTTAACCTTCCTCTCCAACAGTACTTCCGCATGTTGCATGCACTGGATGTTCACAAATACTGCACCGGCCGATTTTGTGTTTCCACTGAACAGAGTTAGTGATTTGGTGAAATTACTGAATTTTTCTAGGGAAATGATGATATGGATTTTCCATTTTAACATCCTGCGTGATTTGATCATATCCCTTAGAGATTTGTTAAAATCTCTGATTTAATATCTGTTTCACTTTATCTAGTCAGAGATTTGATAAAAGTAAAATATTGTATTCGGTACTTCCTTTCGTCATTTCACTAAACCAGTTCAGAGATTTAATCAAATCACCATATACCATCTTCCAGTTGAGACTTTATCATTTCACTAAACTTGTTTAGCGAAATGATAAAACTAGTCGACTTTTTGAGTTCGTTTCATCAACTTACTGTATCGGTTAGGGATTTTGTCAAATTCCTAAACAAATCTAGTGAAATGAAAAAGCGTGTCGCGTTTTTTGCTCGATTTTGTCTTCCCACTAAACAGAGTCAGTGATTTGGTGAAATTACTGAATTTTTCTAGGGAAATGATGATATTGAGTCTTCATTTTAACATCCTGCGTAATTTGATCATATCCCTTAGAGATTTGTTCAAATCTCTGTTTTAATCATTTCCCTGCGACATATATGTATGTACACTCCTTTTTTGAAGAATATTTATTTCAGTAGCTTCCTGTTTTGCAAGATGTTATAGGTATTAAAAATATTAAAACAATGAAGCGATAAAAACCCACAGATAATCAATGGTTCCTAGTTCCTACTGTCATTTGTTTTTTTTGGCACCCCAAGTACTGTAGATAGAGTGGTTAGGTGTAATAATATCCACTAAGCTCGGTTAATTACTATTTTTTATTACGAAATTACAGGGGTCATACCTACGAGATTTGAAAGACTTTTTTAATAAAATGTACGAATTTGACATATCAAAAGTAAATGCGATTTGATTAACGCGTACATCTTCATTAATTATATGTGATATTCACGCAGACCTAGTGAGTTTTCCAGTAATTTCAATGGCATGCGGAAAGACTTATCTCAAGATGCCCTTACCAGTAAATTTACTCGTTCCTAGTCGCGCCTATCGAGAAAATCGCGACAAATTTGCGACAAGCCTCGAGAGCTCATGCAATATTTATTCGCGGTTAGCCGCTGTAAAGGCATTGCTTGGTATGGACTATGAGAGTTACGTTACAGGGGATGAGAGAAAGCGGTTCTTGTCATTTTTATCGGGTGTCTAACGGATATATTTGTATACATTAGATTGTTTCGGTATTTTGGTTTACTTATTTGTGGAATATGTTTGCATATTTTACTAGCCTACTTCTGTTATATTATCCATACATGGCTGGAAGAAGATGATAACCCGAGATATGAAATTGAAGAAATTTTAATCTCATGTCATTCTATTTTAACTTGTCAAGTTCTTCCTGCCATTTACGGATATTTACTATGAATAGCCTAAAAGCGCATTGTAGGAACACAACACGACATGAAAGGACAGATTCTTATCGGTTCCTTAAAGTATGCGCGTTTCTTAACCTACTTAAAAACATAGAGCGTACTGCGAACATAGAAATTCGAAAATTGACTGCCTGCCATCACTCATATGCAATCGACCGTCAAAGAGTCAAATGTACGAGCGAATGAAACGAAATGATTCGCGGTTATAGGCCATGTCTATCTGTAACGATGGTCGGTTCTGCGGTTAACCCTGTACCGCATACGAATCCATATATGGCCGTTAATATTTTCAACTCTGTTGTTGTTCTCGACATGTATCATTTTTTATAGGAATTCATGCTGTAAGGAGTAAGGCTGAACCTATTACAACTTTATAAATAAATAAATATTCGGGGACAATCTTACACAGATCAACCTAGTCCCAAACTAAGCAAAGCTTGTACTATGGGTACTAGGCGACGATATACATACATATATAGATAAATATATACATAGAAAACACCCATAACTTAGAAACAAATATTCGTGATAAACACACAAATAAATTCCCTTACCGGGATTTGAAACCGGGACCTCCTGCTTCGTAGGCAGGGTCACTACCGACTGGGCTAGGAGGCCGTTAAAAACTTTAGTTTGCAACTGCGATTGGTTTTGTTTTTCTGTGTTGACTTTGGTTTTGTGTCGGATATTCTTATAGTAGATTCGTACTGTTACTAGGCACTTGGTAAGTAAGTACTACTACTACTTGGGTAAGTGGATTGTGGTTGGGTAACTGGTACTACTTGGGTAAGTTTACCTAACAACTTCAGAAGAAACACTCAGCAGAAATATCATATCACAGCCGGAGCATTTGCTTTTATAGAGGTGGAGGCTAAGTGAAGTCGGTTCTTTTTCGTTTAAAATTATTAGCATATGAAGGTCTGAACGTTTGACCGCTTGCACCCTGTACTTTGGCCAGCATGTTTAATTCATATCAACAGCAGGAGCAACTGTTGATACTACCCCGTGTAGTAAATGGCCACCCATTCTATTATCGTCCATGATTTGGATAATATTGTCATAATTTAGGCGACGGAGCCTTGCGCTGAACCGATCGAGTTATGTACGACAGATAATTACAAAAACTGATCATTATTCCAAATCTAATAAAAACAGTAGAAACTATGGATGGGTGAAGACTATGGAAAAATAAGCTGGTTTCGAGAAGAGAAAGGTAGTTATTTAGACATTTTTAAACTAGGATGTTGGTAATATTTTCATTTGTTTTTTTTTGTCTTTTTGTATTTATACTAATTGTAAGCTCAAAGTCTGATTAGTCTGAAAGGTATTTAGCAATGTCGTACTTGTTATTTTTTAAAATACCTACCTTTCTTTTACGTCAAAAAAAGTACGAACGGGGTCTTGTGTACACATCATTATCGACATATATCAAAGTAACATTAGCAATAAGAAACACTTTGCACAAACTAGTTATATTTAATGAAAAAACTGTACTTATTTTTTTTTGTGATGTTTTCACCAATGGCATTTACTTTTACGTACTGTACATCATCATTTATTAAAACATTTTTTTTTATCTGCCGAAATTTACCTAAGCACGTTTTATGTTTTTTTTTTACCTTTTTCCCTTCTTTTGGCCTCCGAAATGCGTGGTTAAAATCTTTCAGATTACTCGTCTATCTGTCACGGCTACAGGTATAGCGAATATAGCGATCATAAGTATGTATAGGTAAGTATAGTCACCGGCAATAGTATCTTCCTACACGAAGGCCGCAAAATTATGTAACACGCTGTTATTTGTAGGGCCATAAGAGCGTGTCACATATTTTTGCGGCCTTCGTGTAGGAAGATACTATTGCCGTCGACTGTACATAGGTATCTTAAGGGATAAACTTTTCAAAGTAAAGTGTCAGTTTCAACACGGTTATGGAATTTAAATTATCAACTTAAAACGTCGATTAAATAATCGTTCAATCTTTACGCGCAACTTACGACGAAAAAGGGTATTTGAGTGCCTAAATGTCCGCGAGTAATGTCGCAGAGAAAAGTGCTTATTTGGTGTAGCCAATGGTTGCTGTCACTGAATCATTGGCTGTTAGAATTGTATAGGCTAAGAGCTAGTCCCGGAATATGGAACAGTAAAATCCTCTTTATGATATAAAGAGTAATATTACAAATTTTAAGGTTCTAATTACCTTCATCAGTTGAGGCTATGCGTCTCTGTCAATCTCTACGAGTGTATAACGTGAGTGTTTTAGTTAGACTTTGTAAGGTGAATTTACTTTTTTTGGACTACGGGTTTATTAACCGTATTGTAAAATATTGTAAAATGTTGAACTCAAAAAGTGATATTTCATAATTATTATTTATATTTATTGGGCAGGTTTGTTAAACAATTAAATAATAGTTACCTATTTTTCATGTTTGTCAAATCCAATAACTAAAGAGTAAAATGATATTTTGAACAACACAATAATATTGTATTTTTTATTTTATTTTTTTATTTTTTTTTTATTGATGTTCAGGACAACAACAGCCTTAAATAAGAGTATTACATATAAATGGTTACATAACAGATGGCCAATAACAGTTATCCATAAATTACATTGTACATAATAACTTATTAATAAGTAATGTAGGTAAGTATTAATTGCTAGGAAACAGTACAAAAATGAAGTGTACAAAAAAAGTCAAATAATATGCTCATCGCAAGTAAGATAGTTAATTGACCACATAAAAAAACATTATAATTTTATAAACAAGATATGTTTCCACTAGTACCGTGATTCAATCATTGAAAGCCTGTACACCAATGAATGTCCAATACCAAATACCAAATATATTTAATACAAGCCATAGCAAAGACCAACTTTAACTGCCGAATTGATTTTGAAATTATTATTAAAAATTTACTATTTATACTATTTATACTTTCTGAAAAGTGTCGTGCAGATATCATTCATATATTTCTTTTTAGATTGGAAGAAGGGATCCACAGTATAGAATTCTAAGTTATATAAACGAGGGATACGAGATAACACAGCATTGTCACCGTAATTAGTTACGTGGAAGAGAACATGAAATAGGGCGGTATGTCTAGTGCGACGTTTTGGGACTCGAAATGCAAGACCGGATAGAAGTTCAGGGCAATCGATGCGATTATTTAGTAAATCAAAGAGCAAGCTCATGTCAGACAGTTTACGTCTATCTTCTAGTGATAACAGATTATATTGTTTACATTTATCAGCGTATGGTGAAGATGGAGTAGATTTTTTGAACTTATAATTTAATTGTGTCAAAAATTTACTTTGAATTCTTTCAATACGATTTTTGTGTATGGCATAATTGACGGACCATATGGGGGAGGCATATTCTAAAACACTTCTAACATATGCGTAGTATACTATCTTCAGACTCTTCATCTGAAAAAGGTTTGCACGTTCTCATCACAACGCCGAGATTACGATAAGATTTATTTACGATTTGGTCAACATGCTCCCTCATTGTCATTTTGGTGTCGAGCATAACTCCCAGGTCACGAACAACTTCAACCCTTTGTACCACGGTACCATTAAGATTATATGAGAATATGATTGGTGCTGTTCGGCGAGTGAAGGATATGCACTGACACTTATTGGTACTGAGAGAGATCTTGTTCAGGGAGTAATAATGAACTAGGTTATTGAGATCGCTTTGCAGACGATAACAATCTTCAATGGTTTTGACACTGATGTATATTTTTTTATCATCTGCATATAACAGGTGATGGGCATTATTGAAACATTTACTTATATCATTTATATAAGCAATGTATAGAAGAGGTCCTAGATGAGAGCCCTGGGGAACGCCGGATGGGATAGTAATGTAATTCGACCTGTAACCTCCAAGAACCACGGCTTGGGATCGATTGGTAAGGTAGGATTCGATCCAGCGGAGTAAATCACCATGAATTCCCAAAGCCTCGAGCTTTCTAAGAAGGATGACGTGATCTACACGATCAAATGATTTTTCAGAATCCGTGTATATCACGTCAACCTGTCCTCCTCCCTCCATTTCCGATACGATAAAATTTGTGAAACAAGCCAGATTAGAAACGGTAGAACGTCCTTTTAAGAAACCATGCTGAGTATTCGAAATACCGCTACTTATGATAGGATATTATAATATAATAATAATTGACTCGAAGAGTTTGCCCATTGTATTGAGGATAGATATAGGTCTGTAATTATCTATTTTGGTTTTTGATCCTTTTTTGTGAACGGGAATAATGTGAGCTTTTTTCCATAACGTAGGAAATATGCAGTACTGTAATGATTGGTGGAAAATAATGGTTAGTGGAACTGCAAGGCTTTCTGCGCAAGATGAGAGGAAAATGGGGGGGACGCCGTCGCAGCCTGGTCCTTTACTCCTATCTAGTGCTTTTAAAAACTTTAAGACAGTATCAAAAGAAATATCGATTCCGCAGAGTGCTTTACTTTGATAATCAGTCTGGCGATTAATTGCGGGGTAAGAACAGCTTGCTGGGGCAAAAACGCTTTCAAAAAAATTGTTAAATGCATTACATATTTCCATGCCATCATTAAAAGTACGATTATTCAAATTAAAACTGCTAGGAAAGTTAGATCCACCTCTCTTAGATTTAACATACTTCCAGAAAAATTTAGTGGAACGCTTTATGTAAAATTCCGTGTTACGAGTAAAACGCTGAAAACACTCTTCTTGCACGCGCTTCTGTCTAGCTCTAAGCAGTGAGAATTCATCGTAGTCTCGCGGATTTGCGAAACGTTTCCACTTTTTATGTAGCTTTGATTTTTCACGTATTATTTTTATGAGTGCAGTATTATACCAAATAGGATAGGATTGTTTATTTGGGTAAGATACGGGAACAAATAGTGAAAAACATTCGTTAAGTTTACCATAGAAAATATCCACGGCTTTGTTTACGTCGTTGGTACTTAAAATATTTGCCCATTGTATATTAATTTTAGCTTCTAAGTTGTTGGGGATCAATGTAACTCTGCGTTCGTAGGAAACATCTTAGACAACCCTACACGTGATCCCTGGGTGGTGCTAAAAGAGTAACAAACTTGGCAGCTGGACTGTTCCTGGACCTCGCAGCACTTACTGGATTTTCTTCATCATCTGCTTTCCCACTGCTACTACCCCAGATAAGAAATGCCTATCTATATCCAGTGACATGTAGCCATACGATAAATAAATTAAAAAAGCTTCTAAGTTGCATTTTAACTACCGGTATAGTAGATTTGCATAAAACAAAAAAGATAGAATTTTATGCAATGAAAAAATAGGTACTTTAGAAAAAGTTTTGCCCGTTATTTAGAGAAAACCGAGTTTAGGTACTTAGATATTAAGTCTTTATACAAAACAATGTAATTAAGCACTTTTGATGTTGACTGTCCTCACTTTAAAAGACTGGTTAGTTCACACCCGACACCCAACACCGATCGAAGTAATGTAATAAACTGTAATTACGCGCTCCGAATTCGCAAAGAAGGTCTTAACCGCCACGGTTTCTCTAATAACATAATACGTTTTATGTGAACAATACTAGCGATATACCAAATTATCTGCGACAGTTTTATAGGTCTTTAACGCGTTGGAGAAAGGTATATTTTTGCATACATAAAGGCATTGCTATGATTGTAACTGTGGTGAGACCAATTTATCAGTACGGCATCAAAAGTTTTTAAATAGTATTATATAAGGTTAGTTTTTGTTTAATTAATGTGCTAAGGTTTTTGGTTTAGGGCGCGTAGATTGCCAGAAACATAATAATTATGATTAGTTAAATTGGCTTAGACAATCAGAGATTTTGATGATTACAACTCGTTACTTATTATCGAGCGCGATGTTTATAATAATCTTGGACAAGTGATCTCATCATACCTAATAGCCGTTATAACGTAAAGGTTAAAAATATATATATATCGCAAAATGACTTTTTAGCGATAAGACCGCCAATTGTTTTACCTCTGATTATTCTGTTTGTAACTTGTATTTTATGTGTTTCTTTATTTTGTGGTGTGCAATAAAGAGTATTTATGTTATGTTATGTTATAACAAATAAACAACTCCAAAATATTGGACTAGTATTGGAATAATTTTCAATCCAATTCTGATATTTGTGAATTAGACGTTTAGGCGTTAACTGTATTGTGTAGTTAATGAGGTACATTAGAGTTGTATTGAAGTTGGATCGTGTTTAAACGTGTTTTAAAGTTAAAGTATGGCCAGTAGGCTAAAATAAAATAGGCCTATATATTCAAAACAAGTACCTTCTATTTGTCTTAGGCAACATTGTGCCAGCCTAACGAACCCCGCCGTGACTTGATTTCCGAACGAAACCGTTGGAAATGGAATTGCACGGGGACGATACAATTCGATTTTCGAACGTTTCAAAATTACGTTCCGTTTCGCGTGACAAAAAACTGGTAATGTTTTTGTTTTGTGCGTCCTTGAGATACTTTTTATACTAATGTAATCGCACGTATTTTCTGTTTAGTATTTTATTTAATAACACACTAAAATGTGCTAACTGCTGATATTTTTTTTTTATGCGAAGTAGTGAAGATTTCATGTGAATTAATGATTGAATGGATGAATTATCAGTTTCAAATCATAGTCTGTGATTAAAACCTTAAATAAATAATACAAAAGATGCGTAATATAATAAATGTGCACACTTGAAGTCATCAATAAGTAGATTAAAAGCGACTAAAAGTTTTCTAACCGTACCGAATTAAGGGGCTTGGCGCCAATGACTTTCGATCTGAATCCCTGAGTTTTCTAATGATTTTCATAGCTTATCATATTATCAGTATCACTAACGACCTTAAACAATAGAGTATCCTATATTTACTTCAATATTCATTGTCTTCGATATATTTGACATCAAATCGAACAATTTTAGGCCAAAAAGTGGTTTTCTGGTCATAACTTTTGTATAACGGCCTCCTAGCCCATTGACACTGCCTACGAAGCAGGAGGTCCCGGGCTCGAATCCTGGTAAGGGCATTTGTGTCTTTATCACAGATATTTGTACCTGAGTTATGGATGTTTTCTATGTATTTAAGTATTTTATCAATATCTATCTATTATATATATCGTCGTCTAGTACCCACAACACAAGCCTTATTGAGCTTACTGTGGGACTAGGTCGGTTTGTGTAAGATTGTCCTATAATATTTATTTATTTATTTATTAGTTTAAAACTAAAATCTCTCATCTGTTTTTAGAGACGTCAAAGAGGAACCCTAATATGTAGATTTCGTATAGGTAAGATTCTTTACAGCATTCGATTTTTTTTATACCACGACGGTGGCAAACAAGCATACGGCCCGCCTGATGGTAAGTAGCTACCGTAACCTATGGACGCCTGCAACTCCAAAGGAGTCACATGCGCGTTGTTGACCTTTTACAAAAAGGAGGATTCACTGTGTTGACGGCTCAAGAAACAAGAAGGTCCCTCATCGTCACACACTGGGTCTTCTTTGAGCTCTTTGGCAACCTTACTCACCAGCAGGAACACAACACTATGAGTAGGGTCTAGTGCTATTTGGCTGCGGTTTTCTGTATGGTGGAGGTACTTCTCCAGTCGGGTTCTGCTCCAGATTTCAGCGAGGTGACATTCGCTGAACGTGCCCTACTACACTTAGCGAGATGCCTTCCCAGTGGCCATACCTCTCTTTTTGGCGTTGTTTAAAGACATACCCCGGGTCCAAAATAATATCGGGTCGAATATCGATAAAAGTATTTTTTAGACCATATAAAAAAAACATCAAAAAAAGGGCTCATTTATTTCAAACTCCGGCTCAACAAATGGAGAGAAAAGATTCAAGAACCGATAGCCGTTTGACCTATAAGTCTATCTGTAGTGCAAATGTTGGAATATCGACTCAAAACTGGTCAAAAAATCGATAAAAAACGTGTGCAGCCCTTTAATTCGTAGCAACCGTGCCCATGCCGGCCTGTTAACACTATATAATTTTTAAGAAAAAAAAACCGACTTCAATGGGGGTAGCCGGTAAAGGATTATTGTAGATAGATGGTGCACTTAGATTCCATACAATGAAATAACTTGCTTAAAAAACGCAGCGGAGAGGACCAATCGCCAAACGTGAACTATGCGTCGTTGAAGAGTTCCATTCTGATTATCATCAACAGTTCCACTTCATCAAATGTCACTCTTTTGAATGAAAATGCTTGATTTGTTGATAAAAATACAAAAGTCACTTTATGTATGCCTTTAAGATTTGAGGAATTCCCTCGATTCCTCGTGGAACTCATCATCAGAACTTGAGCTTGACGAAAATTGGTCCTGACAATCTAACTTGCTTAACAAACATAGCGAAGAGGAAGAATCGCCAAACATGAACTATGCGTCGTTGAAGAGTTCCGTTCTGTTCATCATCAGCAGTTCCACTTCATCAAATGTCACTCTTTTGAATGAAAATGCTTGATTTGTTGATAAAAATACAAAAGTCACTATGTGTAAGCCCTTAAGATTTGAGGAGTTCCCTCGATTCTTCATGGATCCCATCATCAGAACTTGAGCTGGACGAACATTTGTTCTGACAATTAAACTTGCTAAACAAACACAGCGAAGAGGACGAATCGCCAAACGTGAACTATGCGTCGTTGAAGAGTTCCGTTCTGATCATCATCAGCAGTTCTACTTCATCCAATGTCACTGTTTTGAATGAAAATGATGGTTTTGTTGATAAAAATATAAAAATCACTATATGTATGCCTTTAAGATTTGAGGAGTTCCCTCGATTCCTCATGGATCCCATCATCAGAACTGCGTTTTGACAAAAACGGGACCAATCTGTATATATATACTTACAATCAAAAAAAGAATTTTCAAAATCGGTTCAGACATGACGGAGTTATGGAGTAACAAACATAAAAAAAAAAAAAAAAAAAAAACATACACGCCGAATTGAGAACCTCCTCTTTTCAAATCTTGAAGTCGGTTAAAAAGTCAATGTAACCTAAACCTGGACATTATATTTAACACATGGTGTTATTCCTTGTCGCTGTTGTAATTTACAAAAAAACGTATCTACAGAGAACATAACTGATTTATACGATCTTTTCGAACGCAACGGTATTGCCCGTGTTGCGGTGTAAGGTACAGTCACACGCATTATTAATTGGCTACGTCAAGTTTTTACTGCCCCTGGTCTTTGTCGTCTAACGTCTTCTGGGTCAAATAGTTATTTGGATTTAAAATCATTTTTTTTAAATCCAGGTAGGGATTCATTTCACCATGGCCCATGTATATACTACCAGACACTGAAACTAATAATGACATTATTTCTCTATTCATCCTTATCATCCTCCATATACATAGAAAAGGACAACTAGATAAATAATGTCATTATTACTGACGGTGTCTGCTGGCCTTATCAGATATAAGCTAGGATTTATTTTTAACTATTGCATTGGTGTTTCAGCATAAACATAAAGTTCCACCTAATTACTATTTACAATAAAAATATTAAAAATTAATTCGGTTTTTCTTCATGTTATTAGTCATACAAAAACGTCATATTTTTTTTAAATTGTAACCGTTTTGACATTGATTGTACTGACACACAAACAAAACATGGCAACTCTTTAAACACACATAATTTAAAATTATTCACACCTTCAATAAATAACCCCGAGCAGCCTGTAAATAACTGAAGACAAGGCATCATAAATTAAACTGTCACTTGTGTAGCGGACTGTACGCAGGTGGTTTTATGGCTCGTAAAATGCAACAGAATCGGACTTTAGCGATTAGCGACTTGGACGCGTATTCGAATTTTCAAGATTTGATACTGATTTGATATGTAGTTGCGATCTTAGTGGGTAAGATGACTACATTTTTGGACTTAGAGCTGGCCACTTTAGATATGACACAATAATGAGAGCAACGAAACCCGTCTAGTAAGATTGCAATACTATCCTTGTTGCTAGACCCGGGCATCTGGCAGCTTTTAATGGGTGGAGGTCAGAGTGGCAGACTAGCAAAATTTTTCAGTTGGAAAAAAGTAATACAAATAGGTCAAAACTGCCGAAGTTGTCTTATTTATAGAGGACGGGGCCTATATTTTAACATTGGAACAAAAAACATTGCGTATTATTTCGGAAACAGAAACAGTAGGCGACAAACTATGAATTACATTATACGTCGTTTTGGATTACTTTCCCCCATCAGAAACTTTACAATGATGTAATCTAATTATTTATATAATTTCTTATAACACTGCATCAGAACTCTAGGCTTTGTATTCTAAGTGGTTTGCATTCTTTGACCTCCAACACTTTACAGCTGCCAGATGTCCGGATCTAGAAATAAGTATAGCAAACTAACGAGAGGGGTTTCGTCGCTCTCATTATTGTGTCATATCTGACGTGGCTGGCTCTCCGTCTATTTGTCGTTGATTTCAAATTTGCTCTAATTTTTGCTGTCCTGAATACATGCCTATGTATTTTTCACGACACCGGCACTGGTCTGACAGTAATTTTCTATTTTCCCATTTTTATTTTACGACTCGAGTTCATAGAGTTCACGTAAACGGCCCTACTGGTGGTAAGTATATTTACTTACGCCTGCGACTCCAGGAGGACACATGCGCGTTGTCAACTATTTAATATAAAGGATTCACTGTGTTGACGGCTAAAGGGACAAGATGATCATCCATCGTCAACACACTGTATTCCTCTATGAGCTTTGGTGAACTTTCTCACCGGCAGGAACACAACACTATGATTAAGGTCTAGTATAGGGTAAATGGTCAGTAATTGGCAACCCTTCAATAATTGGCCACCTTATACTGAAAAATGAATTCTATTTAAGGTATAGAGAATTCATTTTAGTATGAGGTGGCCAATTATTGAAAGGCGGCCAATAATTGATAGCTTATACTAAAATGAATTCTAAACTTATATAGATACAAAGGAAAAAGTGATCTAGGCCTCCGGTGCCCAGGGCTGGGATCGAACCACCGTCTTCTGCATTCGCGGCAGACGCCTTTACCACTTGGCCACCCGGGTCACAGCAGCACCGGTCGAATGCAGAAGACGCTGGTTCAATCCCAGCCCTGGGCACCGGAGGCCTAGGTCACTTTTTCCTTTGTATATGACAACTATATAAGTTTATAATTTATATAGTAGTGTGTCTACTGAAAATAAACAATACAATTTTTTATGAAAAATAATTTGATTTGTTCTTCAGTTAAAATGAATTCTGTTTACATATAAACAGAATTCATTTTTAATATAAGGTGGCCAGTTATTAAACGGTGGCCAATTACTGGCGAACTACCCTATATCGATTTGTTACAATCCATATACTTAGTACACTTTTTTGGGAAAGCAAGTAACTTGTAAGATTTGAATAATGTAGTAACTAAACATTTTGTGTTATCGGCTGTATGCAGGTGAATGCTTGGTGGCTCGTAAAATACCGGAATAGAATTAACAACAAACGTGTAAAAGTGGCACGGACACAGTTTTTATGCTTTTCTTGGACGCATTTATAATTGAAATCTGAGCATTTGGTAGAAAATTCTAGTAGTTACTAGAAATTAAACACGTTGGACCGGCCATCCAGAGGTTGTGGATTCAATCTCACAGACGCTTGGGTCGTTCATAGTTATTTTTTTTATTACAATGGACTTCTGTATACAATGTGTGGTATGTTCCGCAATAAAAAAGTATGAAACATCACTACCTAGTTGGTTACCAAGTTCTGTTACTAGAGTTTTCTCTAAATAAATAGGAATAGGTAGCAACAGATGAAATTTTTATTCAAACTTTATTTTATATTTTATCTGTCAGAAATCTGGTAACAGAATTTAGTAACCGACTAGGTATATTTAATTTATTACGGCAAATACAGAAGCATAATATATATTCAATAAATTAGGTATTAAATGACAACACTAAGACCACTCAGCCACTTGATGGCTTCGTCGCACAAGGTGATCAGATCATCTGGAGGAGCGGTACGTGATATGGTGCAGTCTTCAATTATGTGCTGGACTGAATGGTTTGAGCCACAGCACCACAAGTGCAAGCAGGAGAGTTCACCCACTCGCAGCGGTGTTTATAATGAGCGCAACGACCTATCCCATTCCATCCCATCCTATGGGCTATATTTAATTTATAAATATTATTATGTGTATTGATTTGTTAAAATAGTACTAGAAATAAACACAATTAGTGGACCTCCTTAAATTCTATACCAAAATGAGATAAGGTAAACATTCTAGTGCACGACATGCTGATGCCCAATAGTTGACACCGTGTTGTCCCCTTTATTGCGAATGACTGAAGTTTAAAGTTGACATGTCCTGAGATGGTAACGAGCACTCGGGCGTAGAGCAACGAAATATTTTGTAAAGTTTTAATAAGCTTAATTCAAATTCAAAATACAATACATTTAAAAAACATTATATCTCAAATATAATTCCAACAAACTAGTAATAATAAACCAATATTGTGTTGGAGTTGCATCGGAATAATTTTACGTTTAGGCGCTAGCTGTATTGCGCATTGGAGTTGTATTTAAGTTGGATCTTGTCTTAACGTGTTTTAAAGTCAGGTCAGAATACAGCCCCAGGGCCGCGATTCGAAAAATAAACACACACACTGGACAGACACAGCTCCAACCCAACTCAACCCAACTCAACTCAACGCTATAACGACATTGACATTTGCTATTCGAACAGATTTTCATTCAACATTGGTCTCACATTGGTCACACATTGGTCGCACATAGGACCAATGTGAGACCAATGTGTGACCAATGTGTGACCAATGTATGACCAATGTGAGACCAACGTTGAATTAAAATCTGTTTGAATAGCAAATGTCAATGTCGTTATAGCGTTGAGTTGAGTTGGGTTGAGTTGGGTTGGGTTGGAGCTGTGTCTGTCCAGTGTGTGTGTTTATTTTTCAAATCGCGGCCCAGGCTTCTTAGCATACATCGGGTAAATAGCAGCGAAATTAAAATAATTATATAAGCGATTTTATTTAACAACAGTAGGTACTCGTACAATTAAATAAGTGTGGTAACAATAGCAACAATTAGGGTTAAAATCGGTTTGAGTGGTCGCGATTTGAGTATGGCTTTGTGCGCCCGATCGCTTTTCTATCTATTTGACTAAGGATGTATTCACATTGCCTTGCCTCTAGGTACATAATTCCAAGTACAAAAGTTACAAAACTCCAGTAGGGGTTGTAGTTTGTAGTCTACCTATTGTTCTGTCCAAATCAAATTACTCAAAAATAACAAATAATTTGATTTGCTTCAAGATTCATAGATGGCAGCACCATCTCTCTCGCTATACCAGAATCACGTAAGAGATTCGGATAGGAGGTGCAAGCACGTACTGCGCATGCCCTTAGAGTATGGTCAACGGCGCCTAGCCGTTTCAAATTCAGAGATTGCATATACATGAGAAAATTTGTCAAGTTCCGCCGTGACCGGGTGGTCTAGTGGTCAGGACGTCAGCCGCGAAAGCTGAAGACGCCAGTTCAAATCTGGCCTCGGACACCGGAGGGTTTGGTCACTTTTTCGGAAGTATATGACATCTATTTTCAGTTTATATATAGTAGTGTAACTACTTAAAAAAATTGAAATCAAAAAAATATTGAATAAAAATAATTTGATTTGCTTCAAGATTCATAGATGGCAGCACCATCTCTCTCGCTATACCAGAATCACGTAAGAGATTCGGATAGGAGGTGCAAGCACGTACTGCGCATGCCCTTAGAGTATGGTCAACGGCGCCTAGCCGTTTCAAATTCAGAGATTGCATATACATGAGAAAATTTGTCAAGTTCCGCCATGACCGGGTGGTCTAGTGGTCAGGACGTCAGCCGCGAAAGCTGAAGACGCCAGTTCAAATCCGGCCTCGGACACCGGAGGGTTTGGTCACTTTTTCTGAAGTATATGACATCTATTTTCAGTTTATATATAGTAGTGTAACTACTTAAAAAAATTGAAATTAATAAAAATATTGAATAAAAATAATTTGATTCGCTTCTAGATTCATAGATGGCAGCACCATCTCTCTCGCTATACCAGAATCACGTAAGAGATTCGGATAGGAGGTGCAAGCACGTACTGCGCATGTCCTTAGAGTATGGTCAACGGCGCCTAGCCATTTCAAATTCAGAGATTGCATATACATGAGAAAATTTGTCAAGTTCCGCCGTGACCGGGTGGTCTAGTGGTCAGGACGTCAGCCGCGAAAGCTGAAGACGCCAGTTCAAATCTGGCCTCGGACACCGGAGGGTTTGGTCACTTTTTCTGAAGTATATGACATCTATTTTCAAAAATAACAGTTAGAAGTTAAAATACTTAACTGTATCTACACTCTATCTATATGTGTATCTTTACTCTGTCTGTATCATGAAAAAAAAACTACTTAGATAAGTCTGTATTCATTTGATATTGTTTTTTCATTTGATCGAGTGAAAGCAAATAAAAATATTTACTAACTTAAAATGCGAAATATTTGGGTATTTAAAACATGTGTATATTATATGTACTATGCCTTAAATGCTGTGTTGGCAGCGCGGTCCGCGGTTTCGCTCCTAAATCAATCGGTAATCAGTGATTCATTCCATGCATTGGGTACGGGAACTGAACCCAACATTTCATTCGTTCATTATGGGACAAGCGATGCTTTCAAGCCTGTTATGGATGTAGGTATACATGTACTTGTAAAACTTTTATTTTTAGATTTACTTAGCCTCATCCTCTTAGGCTTTTGCCATGGCTCAATTGAGCCTGGAGTTCGCTAGGCAATCTAATCCCAAGAATTGGCGTAGGCATTAGTTTTAACGAAAGCGACTAGTATCTGACCCTCCAATTAGAGGGGAAACTAGGCATTATTGGGATTAAGTCTGGCTTCCTCACGATGTTTCTCTTCCCCGAAAAGCGACTGGTAAATATGAAATGATTTTTCGTACATAAGTTCCGGAAACTCAATGGTACGAGTCGGGGTTTTAAACCGAGACCCCCCGATCGACTGTCAGACGTTTACCGCTAGGCTACCAGCGTCTTGAATGAATGTGTGAATTCTTGTCTAGTTGTACAAGATGTAATTAATTGTTTAATCGTAATTTAATTGTTTACACACATTCGCCCATCGCCACGCCACCAGGACTCTGGTGCTGATACCGGAGTGCATTCAGTGGGTCCAGGGCGCGAGGTATCGGAGTGTTCGTATGTGCAACCGTACGTGCCATTGGCACTGCCAACAGGGGATGCACACGCAGCCTGAGGGTAATATTTTTGTTAATATCCGGCACAAAAAGTCTTACAAAACTCCCTACCAGTTCAAGACAATCAGAGTCCCCTCGAAGAACCCGACACGCAAAAAGTAGTAGGCTCAAGCTGCGCCTCACTTCTAAGGAATTGAATCCCAGGGTCCCTAAAATAAATTTAGTTAGATACAGGAACGGATAGTATCCGTACATATCAAAAATACTGGTGATCCTTTAAAATACATTATTGGTATCGATTTATAATTATGAAAAACCAAGAAAAATCTCGCTCAAAAAAAAAATGGTTTTGTATGGAGGGTTGGTCGGCTGAGACGACGTGTCCCAACAAAATTGTTTTTTTTTGGCGACCAAAAAATTTTTCTCCTACTTTTTCTTACTTACAATAGTATATCAGTATTTTTGTTACAACATGTATTTTTTTCGTCGATCTCATATATTCAATATATTGTTACAGCTTTATCGTATTGCATGGATTTACGAAACGACTCTGTTGTCTGACCCGAGACTTACATGGCCGATTATTATTATTCTTTCGTGCGAGATGTATGTATTGTGTTTCTTAGGTTGTCGTATCGTTTAAATACATGTCACACGGAATATAAAGTGCTTTCGCACGATCAATCCATTACATACATTTTTGTGTTTTATACTTGATATTTTGCCAGTTCCAATTGTGCGAGATAAAGTTATTTGCAGTGATCGGAATAGGTAGTGCCATTTCGGGTGAATGACCTTAAACATTGTACATAACGTGGATAAGACTTGAGATTCGTCGACTCGTATTTTTCAAATAATTTTTTCTTCAAAACGCAAAAGTAAAAAAAAATTGTCATTATAATTACATCATTCATTTAAAGTTACTTTCGTTTAATAATTACAATTAACAATAATTCAATCATAAAATAAAACACGAAACATCAACATCATTATATTACATAAACATAATTAAATTACTACTTTCTTTGAAATAATTATAGTAGCAAACCATATTTTTTCAATATTTTCTACTGTCAATCTATTTCTTTTGACGTTCAATATCTAACTGAAACCACATTTCTCATAGGCTTTTTTCATAGGTTCTTTAAAACAAACACAAACTTTAAAATTTTCATATCAAATCCCGGGGTTAAAAACTATATCCATACTAAGCTTACGCACTGAAGTCCCGCGAAATGGCACTACCAATTCCGATCACTGGTTATTTGACACGCGGCAAAGTTTGTTTATAACGTGTACGTGACATATAAATTTGTCGTTTTGGATTAAGTATACCTCTAAATATTATCTCATACATACTCGATACCGTCGTCTTTGGCATCTGTCCAAACGGCGATGACAAGGGAAAAGCGAGCAGCGAGGAGCGAGTATTTTGTGAGCGACAATTTTCTCGTCAAAGGTCAAAAACCGGTAGTATGAACAACCAGCGTTCAGTGGTGTGTATCTGGGGCCGGAGCTAAATGAAAATCGTTTATGGACATGCGATAAATTAACAGGTTGATTACAAAAGAAAACTCGCGTAATCGCTTTTACATATACGTTACATTACTTCCGTTTGAATACTATTGTTACTTAGCAGGATCCTCTTTTTATTAACGTAATATCCAAATCTTTACTTTGCTTTCACGCTATCTAGCTATCGTTTTGCACCTGGTGCTTGATAGGCGATAGCAGTGTTTGCCAAATAAAATTACAAATTAAAGTTCATTTGTCTACATCATAACTATTAGGGCTTGTAACTTCGGAATTGTTTGTATGGGCTAACTCCGGAATTCCGGAATTGGCCATACAAACAATTCCGAGGTTACAAGATACCTATCCTTAAAAGAAGAAATAAGTAGGAAAATAAACGAAAAAACGATTCAAACAAAACAAATGCAAATCAAGAAGACACACGGCTTTTTTTCGAGTTGTGTATTGTGTAGCTATATGGGAAGTTTTTAATTAATTATTTTCGAGTGAAAAAGCAGGGCAGGGGTTAATTAATTGAGTAACATCATACCGAGAGGCGAGCTTTCGGATGTTCGGATAGGCTAAATAAAGGGGTTGTAGAATAAATAATAATATACATATACAGCCAATATATATTTTGGGTTGTTTATGTAACCCATGCATATACTACGAGTAACTGACAGTCCGAATGCTAGCTATTGTGCTGTTTAAAACAATCACTATGCATAATAGAAGTACTACGGATAATGAAAAAGAGACGAGACTACTACTACTACTTTTATTCACAGTAATGAAAAGGAAAACAGCTCACGTTTGACATAAATAAATGAAAAATATAGTATTGTTAAAAGAATAATAGAAGGTCAAATCGAATGGAGAAGAGGCAGAGGAAAAAGACGAACAACAGTGCATGGATAGACATGGACAACCTCAGGAGTTGGACGGGCATTGACGCCGCCTCACTGGGCAGAAAGACTGCGAATCGAGAAGAGTTCTGGACTGTGGTAGCCGACATCCGTAGAGGATATGATACCTGAAGAAGAATACCCTGCATTGAAAGAGCAAGCAATTCCAAAGATAAAATTCCTTACAAACCTATCGTTGTAAGTAAAGTCATTTGAGTGTTTTTAATGATCTCTCAATAATTTTATGATCTTATTTAATGTTAAGCCAACATAATAAATAATACTGTTACAAAGTAGCCAAGTAGCAAAGTAGTAGTACCTATTTAAATAAATTAAACCTAAGTTATTTTACTGAGCTTAATAATAATAAGCTTTTAGACACAGAGGGAGACAAATTGCGACTTCGCGCATTGTTTAAAATCTACATTAAATCAAGTCTCAAAATAATTCATACACCACAATGAAAACAAAGAGTCAAAATCCAAGTTAAATTAAACGCTAAACAACGTTAGCCAACATAGCGGAGTTATATCGTTATTGTCTGTGGTACAATGTAGCGTCAATAAAGCGTATCGCGGCTGTATAGATAAGACCATTGTCTTGCTCTGATATGAGAAAATAGGCTACCGTTCTCAATGGTGTGAGTTTGGCTAAACTACAGAAGTTAATTCGAAATACTCTTTTCTTTCTCTCTCGCTGTTTAAATTTCAAACTTGCATCCTTCTATTAAGGCTTACATTTCAAGATACGTGTATATAAAGCGTGGTTGCGAGATTTAGTATATTGGCAAAGTTATTGGACAAAGCGATTGGAGATAAATTTGAGACTTGAATATAGTTTTATCAGACTGTTTGGAAGTTAAATAGATTTCGGGTTAGGCTTTGTTGGTGGTGGAAACTTCGTGCTTAATTAGCTAGAGTGTTTTGCTAGAAAAAGCTCCTTGCGTTCTTATTTAGGTCAAACTTACGTACAACTTTCTGTTGCAATGAAGAGTAACTTTTACTTCTCTTTGAAGAACTACTTGTGTACAGCTTCAACATTACCTGAAACAAATAAAAAACGAATAAGAATTCTGGTATTGAAAAAATACCCCTGATTCGAGTTTTTTCTCTTTTTGCAGGGTGATTTTATTGAATGTAGTGTAGTAACATTGGATTCGCCTAAAAAAGACGAAGAAGTTATTTCCAGATAATCACCATATAGAGTCAAACGGCTATGTTACTGCAAAAACTACGTAGCTACAACCTAAAAAACTAAATGGCGCCAGTGGCATATCACTTTCTGTTGAACATGTGCCGTTCAAAGAAAAAATGCAATTAAATAAATGCTCAACACAGGCGATGACACAGACATCTTTAATTAGCAGCATAACAATTTTGATGTTGTGTTGGCAGCACTGGATGATGAATACGGTGTAAAACCGCGAGTCGTTTACGAGTTCAACTCAATTAGGCGTTTTTACGATTAGCAGCTTATTTTAGACGACCACACGCGAGTCGATTAGCGCTTTACAGTCTGTGCCGGGAAATACGGCTTTGTGATTAACACGTGGGTCATTCTTTTAGAATCAAGAAACGTACTCGATATCGTGCAGTAAAATCTTTTACCTTTTAACTGTAGTATAGAAGGCATTGTGATCACGTGCGATACTTAAGGTATTGTTGCGATAAGCACACAAATAAATGCCCTTACCAAAATCTGAGACTACTGTACATGAAACCCACCAAAAACATAAATGTAAAAAAGGAGAGCCAAGTTCAATACAAAAATTATGCTTGGCTGTGGGCTTCGCCGCAAAACGAATGGATATCTAAATGAGTGCCAAGTTCTATGCAAAATCCAAATATATATTTACAGGAACAAAATAACATTATGAACAAGTATTAAAATCTATTTCTTTGCTTTATTGGATACCTATAACAATTGCTGTTATTTAAAAATGTGAGATCTTCAAGTAGGTTAGATTTGACTTGGCCAGCTTTATCAGAATTAAAATATATAAATATATATGTTGAATTACCTTAGGAAATGACTGATGTAATGAAAACTGGCCAAGTCAAATCTAACCTACTTTAAGATCTCACATTTTTAGGGTTCCGTAGTCAACTAGGAACCCTTATAGTTTCGCCATGTCTGCCCGTCCGTCCGTCCGTCCGTCCGCGGATAATCTCAGTGACCGTTAGCACTAGATAGCTGAAATTTGGTACTAATATGTATATCAATCACGCCGACAAAGTGGTAAAATAAAAAATTGAATTTTTTTATTTATTAGGGTACCTCCCCTATACGTAAAGTGGGGAGTGATTTTTTTTTTCATTTCAACCCTAACGTGTGATATATTGTTGGATAGGTATTTAAAAATGAATAGGGGTTTACTAAAATCATTTTTTGATAATGTAAATATTTTCGGAAATAATCGCTCCAGAAGTAAAAAAAAATGTGTCCCCCCCCTCTAACTTTTGAACCATAAGTTGTAAAAATATAAAAAAAATCTCAAAAGTAGAACTTTATAAAAAAATTCTAGGAAAATTATTTTGAACTTGATAGGTTGAATAGTTTTTGAAATAAAATTATAAAATAGTTTCTGAACTAAGTTTGTAATTTAACCGTATAAGCAGATGTTTATTGTACCTGTAATTTCTACAAAATCACAATGAAATGACGTGCTTTCAAATAAAGTAGAAACGGTGAAAATCGGTTCACGCAATAAAGAATTATCCCATAAAAATCATCTTCCATACTTTAAGCTTGCGCGCAATAGTTTACTTAATTTGCCGATAGATGTCGCTGTACGTGGAACGCTCATATCATATCCTACATGGCGGTGTTATTTTAACTCTTAAATGGGGACACTTACTGTGACGGACGGAAAACTACGGAACCCTACACTGAGCGTGGCCCGACACTCTCTTGACCGGTTTTTTTAAATAACAGCATTTGTTATAGGTATCCAATAAAGCAAAGTAATAGAGTTTAATACTTGTTCATAATGTTATTTTGTTCCTATTAATACATATTTGGATGTTGCATAGAACTTGGCACTCATTTAGATCTCCATTCGTTTTGCGGCGAAGCCCACAGCCAAGCATAATTTTTGTATTGAACTTGGCTCTCCTTTTTTACATTTATGTTTTTGGTGGGATATCATTATTTTTTGTAAAGAAAACTAGGCAGGTATTGAGATTTAATGTTTTTCTTGCGTTTCCGGTGCATGGTTTTCTTTATTATGCTATTGTCTACATTCTCTCTTATTAATCCAATCATTGGGGAATCATCTCCATACATTGCCTTACAAAAGGTGGAGTAGAAAATATTTCAATGGTTATTGGTAGGCTATAGGGTGGTAATTAAAATACTAGATTTGAGACCTTGAGGGGGGGCGGGCGCGGCCGCCATCTTGGTTTAAAGGTGCCAAAAGTCCGTTTTTGAACCTTGGCGCTTAAACGGTTATCAGTATGCCTAAAATTTCTATGGAATGTATGAAGAAGATAAAATTGTCTACAATATTTCCATACACAATACATCTGTAAGTCTTACAGATATAAAGATACAGGGGGTGAAATAGTGTATATTTTCTTATATCATAAGAATTTTATTTATTAGCTTCAAAGTTTTGTGCTTCGAGATAAGGAAACGAAGTCTCTACCACAGTTTTGTCATATTCTAATGATTCTTTTAAAAGATATTCAAAAGTTGAATTCACCCCTGGAGCGCTTATAGAGGGGGTGAAAGTAGTAAGTCTCACATACAAAATCAATGTTCTATTACTCATCATAAAATACTACTAGGCGTTGTCAGGTAAAGCAATCGATCAAATCGGGTATAATGTATTTAGATTTGACAAAAAACATATACGCTTTCATAGAAAAAAAAATTTTTTTTAAGAAAGTGCTTAAATTTTTTTTAATTTTTTTAAACTTCATATAACTGTCAACTTAGTATTAAAATATCGTATAGGCTTGAGCATTTTTTACATAATGCCTGAACAGCTCTCTTTTGGACAAAAATGTCTACGAAAATTATAAGACTCAATTTTTTTTTGTATTTGTATTTATTGTGTACGTCTTAGAAGATACAAAGTTACAGGAAGGAAAAAATTACTCATACTCATTGTCTTTATACTTCTCGTAGAGATTTTTGTCATAAAGTCAACTGTTCAAGCATTATGTAAAAAATGCCAAATACTATACGATATTTTAATAATAACTTGACAGTTATATGAAGTTTAAAAAATAAAAATATTTTCAAGCACTTTTAAAAAAAAAATTTTTTTTTGTATGAAAGCATATATGTTTTTTGTGAAATCTAAATTAAAAATACCCTAATTGATCCATAGCTATACCTGACAATGCCTAGTAGTATTTTATGATGAGTAATAGAACACTGAATTTGTGTGTGAGACTTACTACTTTCACCCCCTCTATAAGCGCTCTAGGGGTGAATTCAACTTTTGAATATCTTTTAAAATAATCATTAGAAGATGACAGAACTGTGGTAGAGACTTCATTTCCTTATCTCGAAGCACAAAACTTTGAAGCTAATAAATAAAATTCTTATGATATAAGAAAATATACACTTTTCACCCCCTGTATCTTTATATCTGTAAGACTTACAGATGTATTGTGTATGGAAATATTGTAGTCAATTTTATATTCTTCATACGTTGCACAGACATTTTAGTCATACTGATAACCGTTTAAGCACCAAGGTTCAAAAACGGACTTATGGCACGTTTAAAGTGTTTAAACCAAGATGGCGGCCAACGCACCCCCCCCCCCACCCCTCAAGGTCTCAAATCTAGTATTTTAATAACCACCCTATAGCCTACCAATAACCATTAAAACATTTTCTACTCCACCTTTTGTAAGGCAAATGCTCCAATTATTGCGCTATATAGCGAACGGGTTGTATAAAGTATATTTATTTATTCATTGAATCTCATGTCTGTACTTTACTTTTATACTGTTACTAGTTTAGGCACGAAGAACGTTTGTGGTTATAGTATGACAATCATTTAATTCATCGTTGAGAAAGAAGCAGGATGAACATAAATATAATAAAACAATAAATAACTAAATCGGTATTCGTAAGAGGTGTCTATGTTTTATGTGTTGCTCGGGAGCGCTTTTATGTAGATTTACTTCTGTTCTGTGTATAATTATGTCGTGCCGCGCGCCGCCGACGGCACACCGTTGGCCGGTCGTTTAGCGCGTATAACAAGTTTTTTGTATGGGGACACCACTTATTTTTTGACTTAACTTTATTTTTATATTTCTGTTAAATAGCAAATATAATAATACATATATTGGGATAGTTTCAAATATCTGCTTGTAACGGTTCCAACGATACAATTAAAAAAAAATTGTATGGGGACCCCCCGTATTTTTTAACTTTTTTTTTATTTTTAGATTTTTTCCTACGCTTACACACAATTACCGAGCTGGATTCCAAATTTCATCCTTCTAGGTCATCTGGAAGTAGGTTAGATTTAGGTACTATCACAGAGAACCTCCTATAGAGTAATAATGTTGCTCATTTTGTTCGCACCGCGAGTCACCAAGTCTTGCGGAAGACGTGAGGGGCGGGTGGGTGATAGCGGCGCTGCGATTGGTCGATTCAAGGACCGCGCGCTATCACCACGCTATCACGTGGTTGCGTAGTGATGAGACATGTGTACTACAAGTAAACGGTACTGTACCGTACCGTAAATAGTTGTTGTTAATTGAGGTATTTACTGTTGTTATCAATTTAGTAAACTAAATTTGATAACAAATAACAATAATGCAATATGTATTTGCCTACTTTAAAAACGTATTACCAATAAATTTTACCTAGTCGCCTTATAGACTAATCTGAAATTACATTATCTGTGCATTGAAAGTACTTTTAGGAGCGACTACCATGTGACACCCAATTCAAAGTGTCTTCTAGAAGCAACGCTCATGTGACACCCATGAAGAGTTCCTTAAAGCCACTCCTATGTGACAACTATTGAAAGCGCCTTATGGAAGAAACGCTCGTGTGACACCCATGGAAAGCGTCTTATAGAAGCAACACTCATGTGACACTCATTAAAAGCGTTTTATAGAAGCCACGCCCATGTGACTCCCATTGTGTTTTAGTGAGCGTCTTATTGAAGCAACACTCATGTGACACCCTTTGAAAGCGTCTTATAGAAGCAACGCTCATATAACACCCATTGAAAGCGTCTTATAGAAGCAACGCTCATGTGACACCAATTGAAAATGTCTCATAGAAGCAACGCTCATGTGACACCAATTAAAAGTTATTTAAAACAACTCTCATGTGACACCCATTGAAAGTATCTTATAAGAGCAACGCTCATGTGGCACCCTTAATATCCATATTTATTATAACTATATGAAAAGAAAAATTACCGACAGAATAAATCTTTAAATTCTACCAACTACTCAAACTAAAAGAAAAAAAGAAAATAAACAAAGATCTCCGGTTTTCCATTGTACTTCGTATATTTGTTAAGTCGAAAGTACGTGGTGCCGGTATATAAGTCCGGTACACATCATCCGCACATCACTATCGTACACGTGCTTCTGTAAGAAGGGAATAGCACATTGCATTCTTAACATGATAAAAAGAGACGGGCATACTAACTACTTCTCAATTGACTAATTCAAAATGAACTCCGCTGGCTAGAAACATATTAAAGTAAAAAAATATTTTGAAGTAAAAGTGGAAAGTAATTCTAACTCTTTTAATTCTTAACGTTTAAAAACATTTGCCACGCCACCTTACACTACAATATGCCTGGATTTTAAATAGTTTTCATACGTATTAAATTTTTGTTCTTGCATACACGCACACTACGTGCAGGTCTAAAACATGGTCGCAACTGAACGGCACGGCAGTAGTATAGATTCACCGTTTCTACCCCATCATTTTCCCACCACCAAAACAATGGTTTTTCGGGATTATGGTGGGTTTTCCGGACTATGAAACCTAAAAAAAAAAAAAAAAAGTTTGGTATGTTTTAGTACGTTTAGCCCCCCATTTAGATCGATTGCACTAGGTCTCAACAGTGCCCGGAGCCTCCTTCAGCACTTAGGCACTCCGCTAATTAAACAATACACGCTCTTCGACGCCACAATAGAACCCTTGCTCACCTTTTTCTATTGTCTCTATTGTTAGCTCGACTCGGCGACATCGCATTGTTACCAAGCTCGGTAGAGGCATACTCCTACGTTGCAGTTTGTTCTTTACGTATTTGCAATAGGTTTTATAATTGCTTAATTGGTTACTCCTTATGAAAGACTAGGTATACTACCCAAAGTTTCCAAAGTTTAGGTATAGTTTTGGTGGTGGGAAATCAATGGGGTAGAAACGGTCATATAACTTAACGAGATTTTTAATGATCTAACAAGCCCCGCGAACTGACACAAATACATTACCCTTTATTAGTCTGGACTGGAGTAGGTATCAATTTTATACCTAAAGTAATTAATTCACATTTCGCGAATATATATGCAAATTTCAATGTATCTATAAAGTTTCCATAGTATAGGTATAGTTTTGGTGGTGGGAAATCAATGGGGTAGAAACGGTCATATAACTTAACGAGATTTTTAATGATCTAACAAGCCCCGCGAACTGACACAATTACATTACCCTTTATTAGTCTGGACTGGAGTAGGTATCAAATTTATACCTAAAGTAACTAATTCACATTTCGCGAATATATATGCAAATTTCAACGTATCTATATGTGTTACAGCACAATATGAAACTTCTGGTATATTTTTCAACCCCATCAATTTTAGTTATTTAGTATCTATTCGTTTTCAGTTTTTGCCTAAAATTTATTATTTTATACAAATCCAATTTTTGAAATATTATTTTATTGATTCTAGATTTGTGTTTATATATTTGTGTTGTCTTAATTTTTTTTTTGGGTAAATTATTTTATACAAATCCAATTTTTGAAATATTATTATATTCATTCTAGATTATTTCCAGTCTAGATATTTGTGTTGTCTTAATTTTTTTTTTTATGGTAAATTATTTTATGCAGATCCAATTTTTGAAATATTATTTTATTGATTTTAGATTATTTCTAGTCTAGATATTTGCGTTGTCTTATTTTTTTTTTTGAACTCGTAAATAACTTTGGTATATGTGACAACCGACTGATATTTATTGGTGGACAATAAACATGACTGTGTTTTGAACAAGTTTCAACCTGTAAGTATGCTGTACGTTTCCGTAAAGGAAGTTCCCATTATTTATTATAATATATAGATCTTTTGTTAATGTAGGATTCGATGTGTGATTTATTGCATTCTTGTTTATACCAGTTAGGTGGGGCGGTGCGATGTTTAAAACTTCTTTGGTGCTCTAATTTAAAGTCGCAATTTCTATTATTAGTTTTTTCTTGATGCTGTCGGCTTGAGAACTTAACCTTTTTTACTAGATGTCCTTTGAAGAAGGTAATAACTTACTTTTTATTCGTTTCTGAGAAATATATAAATCAATCATCGGGTTTGAAGTCACACGCGATTTTAATAGAAAGTAAATGCACAAAAGATCTGTCGTTTAAATTCTTTAGAATTCTTTTGATAATTTAATCTTTTGTTAGAAAACATTCCGCTGCAAACAAAAATTTACCTGTCCCGAAATCCTGTTTAAACTCGTCGCTACCTACCTATGTGGTCCTCTGTCCCCACCAGCCGTGACCTTTTTTTCAACACAAATTCATATAAAAAGGCTGAGGCTGTGAGTAACTTTATATAGTACCTTCGGATCTCCAGTTCAGTTAAGAGCTCTCAGTTTCTACGCTTTGAAGTTTTAACGAAGACTATTCATAATGGATGTAAGTATTTAAATAGTATTACTCTATAATTATTGCATTAAAAAATTTATGTGTTGTGTGTATGTTTTAAGTCTTTAATATTAATTATGAATTTTGTTTCAGTTTTCCGACAACACTTTCAAAAACTTTTACGTTGATGAAAATGAAGACGAAGCAAGTGATGAAGAGGGGACGCTGGCTTTCAAAGTGAAGCAAGCTATTGCGAAGAAGCGTCAATCAAATAATATTGATGGCTTTTTTGAAAGGCCTAAGAAGAAGACAAAAGTGTATAAGAAATCTTCAACGGTCTCCAAAAAAGAAGAAGACGGTGTTTCCTATCTCACTTCGGGTCAGGACGATGGAGCATATGCATCACACCTCATAAAGATCGAAGTATACGACATGAATAAAATACGAAACGTTGGACCTCTGGACCACTGGAAACACTGTGACTATCGTGTTAAATATTATGCTAATGAAGGTGACTCACATGAACAAAGTGCTCGGGATGTTATATTTAATATAACGAAAGAACTATCATCTAAAACCAAATGTGTAAAATATTTTATAGAGACTGATAAGTGTGATAAAAAATAGTTTTAATCAGTGCTTTATTTATAACTAGAATAAGTTCCTTTATTTTTTCACTTATAAAATACTTTCTTTCTTGTCTTATTGTATATTAATGTTTTTACTCATTTATTGAACATGCTTAATATTAGATGTAGTTTTAACTGCTTATTTTGTGTTTCTTTCTACGTCACTGCATTTGTCTTAGGTAGTAGGAATATTTTGTAATTATAGTTGTAAGAAATAAAATAAAACCCAATTTATTTTCATAACACATTGTTTTAATTCACAAAAACTGATTTAAACATATTCCTTAAAACTAAATCATTACACAAAGAATTATCAGCAAACAGATATAAAAACTCAGACATTTTTTTCCCTTGAAGCTTAAAATAAAGATAAACTAAACAGTATTCTCCACAAACTGAAGTAAAATAATTCTGAAGTGATTGATGGTTATAAAACCACCTCTTAGAGTTTCTATTTAAAAATAACCTGTGATAACCAGTAGGCTTTCGACCAAAAGAGTCAAAGTATTCACCATATCCATTCACATCAATGTGCATTGCAATCCAATGAGAACCGGGCTTTGAATCAGGATCTAGATTGCTTATAATAAAAGTAGGTAGATTAACCCAAACAGGAATCCGGTTTGCAGCAAAAACATTTGACTTAAACCTCGGGTTTATTTTATTCATACAAAATTGTATTTCATTCGAATCCATAATAATAATTAATCTAAAAAAGTAAACACTGGTGGTTTTACAGACAATGTTCAAGTGGTAATGATAAAATTGAGTGAATGCATTGTATTTATTTAATTACTAACTATTATAATCTACAGTGATATCACGATTTTTATTTATTTCAATTATGTTATCAAATTCAGCATACACAATACAGTTGATAGTAGTACTTAAAGCTGAATCAAAACGAACTTCGATTCGAACACTTCCGTGTCTTACAAGATTCCAGTGTGAAGTTGAACTTGCAGATAAATCAGGAGTCAAATCGAAACATAATAAAGAATAACCACCCACATAGTTTGATCTGCTTATAGCATTACCTTCGTTATGGAAATGAATACCAGTTCCAGAAAACAAAGTATGATATGCAGTTGCTATTAAACCCGCAGAGTTAAATGAGGGTTGCAAAGTTTTAGAAGGAATTTCATGACCATCTACGTACAAACTAAATGAATTCATATGAAAATGTTGAAAATTGAAGGGATTTATAGCTAAATTACCATTAAACCCAGAGTTTGAAACGAATCCAATAATACATCTTTTAGGGACTTGCCCGAGAAATATATTATCCAATGTTTTACCTTGTATACCTGCGGGTAATGTCAGAACCTTAACTTCTGCCCTTGTTATCGGATATTTCGCAGTTGTTGATGCTAATACTTTTTGATGAGCTAACAATACACTAGGATTTATTCTTGCTCTTCTGATAATGAGACTGGCATCTGTTATTTGTACTTTAAATTTACCATCCTTATGACAAATTAAATTAAATGTTTCTTTCGAACGGACTAATTTAACTCTCATTTCTACACCATTAATTAGAAATTTCTCCTGGTTAAACATATCACCATGTAAATGACCAATCATTTCAACTTCCTTGCTTTCCTTAACAAAGTCCATTCTTTCGTGAAACCCTTTATTAGTCGAGTCAACGGCGTCCATATAGTTGGGGGTATCTTCATACCACAATCCACAAGTCAGATGAGATTTTTTGGCTGCTGAACCATAATTAAGCAGATTTTCCATGTAGGCTCGGTAAGCATAAGTGTTGTTTGGAGGTGATATAAGCTTCTGATTTAAATAAATGTCTAGTTGGCTAAACAGGGAATGTAACCAATTGTTTACCGGTGCAACATTTGCATCAGGTTTTATTTTTGTACCATCTTGATTCAATATTTTGGCATTTATATGCAACAAAGTGTGTGATAGATCAATGTAGTCATCACCTGACCCAGGAACTTGAAACTCAATAGGACCATCGTCACTTAGAGATGAAATTGGTTTGTAATGAATCCACTGGCCACTTTCAATGCTTGTTTGAGTTGATGGTAAAGCAAATAAGTCTAACTCAGATTTGGCACACTCACAAGAATGACTATGTAAGAATGACATTTTTTAGTTTGAAAATATATCTTCAATATTGTTTTTCCTAATTTTTTTACCTCCTCTTCGGTGCGATGCTTTTAAGTTAATGAATGGTCCACGTCTTTTTGTGGACGTTTATTACCCAGACCCCGACATCAAAGAATCAATTTTTTCATCTGCTTTTCTTTTTAAGTTGGCGCTTGCTTCATTGAACCGAGATCTAATAGAACTATCCATTGGTCGTGAATTTACCATATCGGATAAAAGACCGATTCCTGCATCTAAAGTTTCTTTTCCCACTGTTTTAAGACCACTAGATAATAATGGTAGCACAGACCTAAAAAGACCACCCAAGAAACTCCCGATCCCATGTCCTCGTTGATATGGTACCCCTTTATAAACTATTCCTATACCCGTACCAGCTTGGTGTGAATAGTAATGTTCATATGGGCAAGACGTAGATGATCTTTTATAATTCATTTTACCCGTTGAAAGTGTAGCTTCACGCAAGAAGATCCAAACTGGAATGGTATTCTAGCTCCAGTAGTTGTCCTTATATCTATTTCTATAGTATCGAATTCTCTTCGTAATACGGGTACATAGTGAGCAGGTGAGAAAATATGTGTTTTGTAAGCACCATAGATAAATTTAGTTGGGTCTAACGGTATTATTCTCAGTAATGATGTAATTACATCTCCCACCACTTGTGGATGAATGATATCAGTATAAACAAATATTTGTGAGGGTAAACCTAAGTATAAATTTGCAGGATGTTTTCCAATTGACATTTCTTTTAAATTTGATCTTGGTCGAAATCCTAATTGTAGACTTAATATGGGTGTTGTTGTGATTGAGACTATTTCTTTATCTGTTGATATCCCCACCATTTTTGTAATTTTATCATATCTAAACTTAACTTTGCTTTTTAGCTGTGGGTTTTCATTTAATGCATCAAGAAAATGATCAAGACTATCATACGAAGTAGCTGGTATGTGAGTTTTTGAATCAACGATTTTATCCGTCTTGTCTGCAGGTCCTCGAACTTTCTTTTTAATATAAATGGTATTTTCATGTTCTTGAACATTGTACATGGAGCATGGGTATTGAAATTCTACTAAACCCACGACCCATTCTCCTTCCAATTTAATGGTTTTAGGTAATTTTGTTAAAAAGTGCGCGGTTGTATTATCATTGTAATATTCCGATGAGCTATTGCTCAACAAAGTTAAGTAAAAACTGTTTTCACTCATATTGTTTCTAAACTTGATGACGGTATCCAGGAATTAAATTTATTAGGATAACCTCGCCACTTCACGAACACTTCCTTTCTGCCACCAATACGGCGCGAGCGTATTATTTTATCAATTTTATATTTGATGGAGGGGTGGTGAGTTACTTTTTGTAATTCTTTAGAATAAAATGTACCAATTATTGGTTCACCTTCCAAATCTTTTAAAGTATAAACAACCCACGGAGACCTATTGATAACTGATTCAATCACAAATATTTCATCACTCCAATTGGTTTCATAACCCTTTTGGAATATATGTTTATATTTAGTTATCCTAACATGATCACCTACATTTAGCCTTGCATTTTCTAAAGAAGGTTGTTTATCATTTTTTCTTTCATATAAGTTACACCAAACAGTCCTTATATTACTAGAGTTAACATCAACTGGACGCATTTTTATGCTGGAATGATAGCTATGGTTATATGAATAAAGCAGATCTTGTAATATATTAGTGTAATTGTAAGTATTTTTATGAGTGAAATAACGCCACATTTTAGTTTTCAGAGTTCTTTGAAACCTTTCAACTATGCTAGCTTTAATGTCTGGGTTGTTAGTTATATAATAATTTATGTTCTTACTTTTAAAATAATCTCTCACCATCTTTGAAACAAATTCTGTACCCTTATCAGATTGAATATGTCTAGGGGTTGCATTTGCTTCCGTGAATATGCTTTCAAAACACGTTTTAACCGTTTCAGCATCCTTCTTTTTCATAAGTCTCGCAAATGCATATTTGCTAAATACATCAATAACACAAAGAATATATTTATACCCATCGTTGTATTGACTATAGGTGCGCATATCACTTAGATCAGCTTGCCATAGTTCATTGTAGTTTGACAGGATGTATTTGTTACGCGAGAAACGTTTATGAACAGGTTTATGTAGAGTGTACGCTTCTTGGGACTGCAACCATTTTTTCACTTCCTCTCTATTCATTTGACCTTTCATTTCCTTCATAACATTATTTAAACTACTATATCCAGCCGGGTTTGATATATCGTAATATATTCTATTTATGTCTAATAAGGAGTCCATCTTTCCCAATCAACTTTCTTTTGAGACCTCGTTTTTGGCTTAGTAGATAGAGGAGTAGATGCGTTTTTTCTTTAATTGATAGGTTGTGCTCGCTAATAGAAGCCTGTGAAGTGTTAGCTTCAGGTTTAGATTGAATTTTATTAATAAATTCTAAAGTCTCGGGGTTACCAATACATGACGATGGAACTTTTATATCATTTAAAAAACGAGCGAAATCCTCCCATCCCACTGGTTTTGAGCGTTTGAGCGGTCTAAGTACATCGCCTACCAAATCGAGAATATTGCTATTTGGTATTGTCTGACTGTTTATAACTACTTCACCGTTCTCCTTCCACCAAATTTTAGGTCTATTCAGAACAATGTTTTGCAGTAGCGTCTTACTTTTTGTCCTGTACGATTTAGGTATAACATCTATAATATAGGATGGAGAATATCGTTTAGGTAATTGAACCTTTGATACACCAGGAGGTGTGGCATAAACATCTTCTTCCGGCACAGGTGAATTTGCGTCTCCGCTTAAGTTCTGAGTAAATGATTCCTCCTTTCGGATACTTTCCTCTTTTTTTACATTTTCCTCCTTTTTGTTAACTTTCGAAGCAACATTGTAGTTATCGTTAGTAAGGTAGTTCACTTCATCCATCACTATTGGTAATTTAAATGGTCTTCGATCTGCCTCAGCAAAATGTAAAAATCGTTGTAGTGCTTGACAATATAATGCCCACTTTTCACGATCATTTATTTTTCTTCTAAGAATTGTTTGCATTTCTCCATCCAGACGGGATGATATATTTTCCACCTGATTTTCACTTTTTTTAAGTCTTTCAATAAATTCAGGTTCTACTAACAACATTTTCTTTGTATTCTCCATTGTATCTAAGATAAGGAGTTTACCAATGCACTTAAAACTGCACCTAAAATTATTGGTAAAAATGCACCCCCTTTCTGAAGAATAACGGTTTTTCTAAGCTTATTTTTGCCTTTTGAAACTAGTTTTCGTAATGTTTCCTTATATTTTTTTAATTTAGATTTTTCTTTGTTATCTAAAGGAATTTTACCCTTTAGAACGTTATAGATACATTCACAAATGATGTTGATCTCATCTTCATCGCACGATTTAAGCAAAGCAGTGCGATATTTTGGTTTAAGTAAATGCAGGGCTTCCAGTAAATGTTTATAGGTGCTTACTCGAGAATGCATCATTTAGAACTGACTGAAACTTGATGATCCTTGTTATATTTAAATCCTTTCTTTGGGATATACACTGTGCAATGGCCATCAAATGGAAATATTTTAGTTTTAAAACGACACATGTCGTCTGTGTTTTGTTTTAGATCAATCATAAGATAGCCGTGAGCGTTTTTAGTAGCATCCTTGTAAGCTTCGTCAACGAACTTTGAGTTTTCTGGGCATACTTGACGAGACAAATAACGTATTTGTGTTTTATCTCTAGGATTCTTAAAAAACACTAAATAACTTGTATTCAAAGACATATCACGTTGACCTTTACCCTGATGAAATATATTTTGAGTAATATAAAACAGGCTTAAATTTCTGTGGTGACTACCTTTTGTAAAAATATCAACCAGTCGCCCATTTGATTCTCGCATTAAATCATCTATTATAAGTAATTTGGGCTTCAGTCCATCAAACATGGACATATCAGGTATTCCTTGACTATAAATCACATTTTCTAGATTATATAGGGGTTGCATTTCATCATAACACCAAATCACTTCATCAAACTCAACATTACATAATTCTTTCGAATGTTCAAGAAAACTTGTAACAAATTTAGTTTTTCCACAACCACTCGGACCAGCTACAATAGTGGTGAAGGGATGGTAAAAATGAATCATTTTGAATTAACGTGAGGAGTGTGTTGTTATGAAAAGGAATTAATTTCAAATGACAATTTTTTTTAAAGTTTCTCCTTTTATCAAGAACATTTATTAAAAATAACACATAACAAAAAAAATATTGACACAAGATAATTTTAACTTCTAAACTAAATCATACAATTTACAAAAATTATACACATTGCACAAAAAATAAATACATTTCATTGAATATTCTGTGTAAATTAAATAAATTTTAAAGTACACCATGAGGAATTTTATAATGACCCCACGCAAGAGTATCAATAGAATTTCCTAACAAATATCGTTTCGTGTCATTACGGGAAAGCGTTATTTTGGTAATTTTCTGTGTAAATAAAATGTGTTTTATTGATTTGAAACGTAACATTGTATCATATTTAATTTTTTTCTTAAATAAACATTTTTTAAAACTATCAAGATCATACGTTTGCGTTACGCATTTATTGACACCTTTAGCTTTAGCTTTAATTTCTTTATTTTGTACATCTATGGCGTACATTTTTGAACGCAAACCAATAAATTCCTTAAATATTTCCCCATTGTTTTCATCTTTGAAAACACCAAGTTGCTTTTTATTTACCAGAGGGAAACCATACACGTTGTCCTCTGGGTATTCAGAAGTATCAAAATATAAATTAAGATCTGATTTTATGTCATCATAAAAGTCCTCTGTGAATATTTGATATAGTAAACTATCAGTATCTGTGTAAAGCAATTTCAAATTATTTTGATATTTGGTTTTCATATAGTCGTAATGAAATTGATACATCAAAGTTTTAGAAAGATCTAAAATGCAAAAACCTAGGTAAATTGGTTTGTTGTATAAAACTTTAGTTTTTTTTAATTGAACAGCTACTAAATCATGTGAAAAAACAGATAAACTATGAAATTCAGGTTTCGCAATTAAAGATTGAACTCCTTGAGATTTCCCACGATTTTCCCAGTGATTTAATAATTTGATGTTTACTCGTTTCATTACATTCTCCATAGTTTTACCAAACACTGAATTGTTCATGAGTTTGAAAAAATCTTTTTCGAATTCAGACGATGCTTGGGATCGCATGTAGGTATTTAAATCTATGTAACTTTTTAACCATGGGGATTGCTCAAATTTTAATATTCTATGGATTTTAAGCAATTTTAATCCGTTTTGTAAACTTTGTTTAAGATTTCTGTAATGAATGACATAGTTTGTTTTCTTGTTTAGATTTGGTATTAATTTTTTTGCTTTAGAATTACCTAAACATACATTTTCAGGACAGAATGGTAGATCCGAATGATAATCATGTAATTATTTAGGGTACTCAATGTCTACTTCTAAGATAAAGCCATGATCAGCATCATCTGCAATATTAAAATTCGTCTCTACATTCACCCATTCAAATTTACCTGTAGGAAGAGGTTGAGACATAGCCCATCCATACAAGTTATTTGCATCTAAATATACAAGAAAAGAAGACGGTTGGTTTGATTCATAGTTTGACATATATTTATTGTTAGCTTTAGCATGTCTGTGACTGCATTGGGATATACCTCCTCGAATATTTTTTGCTATGAAAGCAATTTTATCAATATCCGTCAAAAGTTCAAGTTTTATTTTTGTAACTTTTAACATAGCATCCCAACTCAATCCTGGGGCAGTGTAATAATGAGCTGGATCCAAACCGTAGGTCTTAACACATACATTTCTAAAATTTTCAAATACATCAGTTAGTAGCAAAACATCTGTTTTCAGATATAAATCTGAATAATCACCCATATTTTGACAATTAAAGTGATTCCACACACCCACAGCATGTTCATAATCTTCATCTGAAATGTGGCTATTATTCAGAGAACTATAAAATAAATCCTTACGAGGAAGGGCGGTAAGGTTTAAACTATCAAATGATGTCATGTATTCATATGGGTACACACCCTTACGTATCAAGCGCTTATAGTCTTCTTCACTTGGAAAATTTAATTTTAGTTCATTGAATTGATTTGTTGTTAAGTTTTTAGCTAATTTTTCAAGACTACTAGACATGAATTTAAGGGAATCAACGAATCTTAATTTCACTCTACGGTTATTAACTTTTAACATTTTGGAAAAGGAAATATATTTTTCTTTGTTCTGTGGGATTAGTTCTATATCACCATCTTCAAAATTAAGCCCATGTACTATAAAGTGACTGTCATAGTTGCTTAAGTTATGAAAAAACACAGGTACAAAGTTTTGGGGCCTGTACTTTTCATTGCAAAGTGAATGTGCAACGCCTTCGTAAACACCGGTATGCCAATTATAGGAAACGCAGGAATCCTCGTTTAAACATGTACTACAAATGAAACAGACTTTGCTGTTTGCAATGTATTCTTTATTTAAAGTTGTTAAGGGTAATGGGGGCTTGGAAAATGTATTCTTTTTACAAATACTCTCCAAATCATGTTTAATACATTTCATAAACGTTTGACCACAGTTCTCTCCTTTGTATGTTCTATAAATTGATAACTTGTCATCATATGCACATTTAATATAGTATCCAAAACTATAAACTTGATGTTTCTGAATGTTAATGGTTGAGGAACGCTTGTCTATACGTCTGCGTTTACGTTTGATTTTATCATCCACATAATCATCATCATCTCCATAATCTTTATCACTGTCAGGTGTTGGAGAGTGACTATTATCTTTCGTGGTTTGTTCATTAGATTGTTCTGACTGAATAGGACTTAAAAATGCCTCAAAATCTGCATACACAACAAAAGGAACTCGTAATTTACGCTCGTAATTATTGAAATTAAGTTGACTTGAAGAAGTCATTTTGTCAAACCAATCTTTCCTTTTATCCTCTTCAGAGGGTAAATTGGTACATATATGAAAACAATCGTTCTTTTGATGCTCTACTAAATTCTGATTAGATGAAAAATTTGACAAACAACCATCACATATATTAACAGCATGTTGTGATTTATTTATTTGAGCGGATACTAATCGAGATAAATTGTTGATTAGACAATAGTGTCCTCTATTCCCCTTTGTTATATATAACAAATTAAAATGTTTTGTTCTTTTACATTTTGTAATGTGTAAAGGACCAACAATATCATGACTTTTATTTTGTGAATTATACTCCAAACCAAACACGTTAATACTTAAATCATTTAACTTTTCAAATTTCTGAATATCAGTAAACTTGATAGGAAAAGGAATGTCACCAAACTTCAATTTCTCCTTGTATTTGACATAACAGTTCACCATATTAGCGTGATTGTTTTTCTTAGGTGGATATAAACCCGAAAGCAATGCCCAACGGAAACATTCATGATCATTGTTTTTGATGTTTATTACTGCTCTTTTGTTTGTTATATCACGTGGTAATTCAATATATGAAGAACCACGCAATGGTTTATATTTATTAACATTAACGTCTAAGTGGTTTATGTTTACCAAACTCCATCCACTATCTTTTCTTTCAAAGTTTGTTAATCTCTCTGTTATTTCATTTACGAGGGATATGAAAAATAAATCTTTATCACTGCTCACATTAAAAAGTTGATTGTTTAATTGAAAATCAAATGTATTTCTTAGCTGTTTGGTATCCTGACAAAAATTTGCATTTAAAATAAAATTAACTTTTAAAGCACAATGATCTGCAACTGATCGATTTAATAAAGTGAAAATTGTATCTTTATTTTTTTCTAAAAACGATTCGGGGGTTTCAAAGGGTTGGTAATCATTTTTATTACTTGATATTCTGTACGTAGCAACCCTGTTTCGGAATGCATTTTCAATTAGCTGAACGTTGATTAATTCGCTGTCTGAACTAAGAACATTGTTTTTGTGGTTATTGCTTTTCAAATGGTTTGCTAAATATCTTTTTACCACATACACATGGCACACAGAACATTCAATTTTGTCATTATTTTTTGTGCTTACGTCAATACAGCAAGCTTGTGTTGTAGAAGTTGATGCTGAATCACTGCTAGTTGAAGGTTGACTCTTCTTTGTTGATGCCTTAGACACAGGATCCGTAGTTGCCATTTCTATTCCGCCTCCAACTTGTTGGGATCTAAAGACATAAAATAAAATATCACAAATAATATAATTACATCATTACTTATAATATGATTACCAGAAACAAAGATTAATAATAACTATAAAATACTGACTTGTATATTTCTTACAGTGCAAACAATACGCTTGCATTGGTAGGACTCCGTCTACTACATCAGTAGTTGATATATGAATATCCTGTGTTTGATTCCTATGACCCTCACATGGGGTATAATATGGTTTAATATCTTGATCTTCGAAAATTGAATCAGGTAATAAGCCATCAATAAACCACAATCGGATGTGTCTATGAAATTTCTGGATTATTAACTTTTTGCTAAAACTTGCTATCTCGCTACGTTCTAATTTAGGCTCAAGATAAAATGCCATGTTGCAAAACTGAATCACACAACACCACAGGTACAAAACACTGAAACTTCAATTTGCTATAGATAATTTTAAAACTGGGGACCCACTTTTATACCACTATCCCCTCCGTATCCGTAAGTCAGGTAAGGAAACATGTAACAACAGGTTTTAACTTAGATCACCCACCCCAACAAGATGCAAGGTAGAAAAAAAAATGTACAGTGAATTAAATATTTAAACAAATTGATTAACTTACATTTCATATTTTTGTTGACTTAGAGATTCACACAAATTATATATTTCTTGATCTTCAAAATATTCCTTCTCCGCGTCTTCACATAATTGAAGAAGTTCAACATCACAATTATCATTTCCAATTTGCATGCTATATATAGATTAAAAATTTATACTTTGAAATTTAAAGTGTTCCTTCAAATTCTATCTCTGATTAGTTACAATTAAGAAATTTATTCACTTAATCGTAATTGAACACGTGATTTGCAGCTCACTTCGTTTCTAAAATTTAGCCCCCAGCCTCAGCCTTTTTATATGAATTTGTGTTGAAAAAAAGGTCACGGCTGGTGGGGACAGAGGACCACCTAGGTAGGTAGCGACGAGTTTAAACAGGATTTCGGGACAGGTAAATTTTTGTTTGCAGCGGAATGTTTTCTAACAAAAGATTAAATTATCAAAAGAATTCTAAAGAATTTAAACGACAGATCTTTTGTGCATTTACTTTCTATTAAAATCGCGTGTGACTTCAAACCCGATGATTGATTTATATATTTCTCAGAAACGAATAAAAAGTAAGTTATTACCTTCTTCAAAGGACATCTAGTAAAAAAGGTTAAGTTCTCAAGCCGACAGCATCAAGAAAAAACTAATAATAGAAATTGCGACTTTAAATTAGAGCACCAAAGAAGTTTTAAACATCGCACCGCCCCACCTAACTGGTATAAACAAGAATGCAATAAATCACACATCGAATCCTACATTAACAAAAGATCTATATATTATAATAAATAATGGGAACTTCCTTTACGGAAACGTACAGCATACTTACAGGTTGAAACTTGTTCAAAACACAGTCATGTTTATTGTCCACCAATAAATATCAGTCGGTTGTCACATATACCAAAGTTATTTACGAGTTCAAAAAAATAAATAAGACAACGCAAATATCTAGACTAGAAATAATCTAAAATCAATAAAATAATATTTCAAAAATTGGATTTGCATAAAATAATTTACCATAAAAAAAAAAAAATTAAGACAACACAAATATCTAGACTGGAAATAATCTAGAATGAATATAATAATATTTCAAAAATTGGATTTGTATAAAATAATTTACCCAAAAAAAAAATTAAGACAACACAAATATATAAACACAAATCTAGAATCAATAAAATAATATTTCAAAAATTGGATTTGTATAAAATAATAAATTTTAGGCAAAAACTGAAAACGAATAGATACTAAATAACTAAAATTGATGGGGTTGAAAAATATACCAGAAGTTTCATATTGTGCTGTAACACATATAGATACGTTGAAATTTGCATATATATTCGCGAAATGTGAATTAGTTACTTTAGGTATAAATTTGATACCTACTCCAGTCCAGACTAATAAAGGGTAATGTAATTGTGTCAGTTCGCGGGGCTTGTTAGATCATTAAAAATCTCGTTAAGTTATATGACCGTTTCTACCCCATTGATTTCCCACCACCAAAACTATACCTATACTATGGAAACTTTATAGATACATTGAAATTTGCATATATATTCGCGAAATGTGAATTAATTACTTTAGGTATAAAATTGATACCTACTCCAGTCCAGACTAATAAAGGGTAATGTATTTGTGTCAGTTCGCGGGGCTTGTTAGATCATTAAAAATCTCGTTAAGTTATATGACCGTTTCTACCCCATTGATTTCCCACCACCAAAACTATACCTAAACTTTGGAAACTTTGGGTAGTATACCTAGTCTTTCATAAGGAGTAACCAATTAAGCAATTATAAAACCTATTGCAAATACGTAAAGAACAAACTGCAACGTAGGAGTATGCCTCTACCGAGCTTGGTAACAATGCGATGTCGCCGAGTCGAGCTAACAATAGAGACAATAGAAAAAGGTGAGCAAGGGTTCTATTGTGGCGTCGAAGAGCGTGTATTGTTTAATTAGCGGAGTGCCTAAGTGCTGAAGGAGGCTCCGGGCACTGTTGAGACCTAGTGCAATCGATCTAAATGGGGGGCTAAACGTACTAAAACATACCAAACTTTTTTTTTTTTTTTTTTAGGTTTCATAGTCCGGAAAACCCACCATAATCCCGAAAAACCATTGTTTTGGTGGTGGGAAAATGATGGGGTAGAAACGGTGAATCTATACTACTCACGGCGGACACCCGCGCAATTTATTAGTCGTTTTACTCCAACGTGTAGTGACCCCAAGTCGACTTGTAAGGCTTATCTAGTGGTTACCTTATCTGTGGGTACTATATGTCAGTCAGTCAGTCAGTGCTAAAATGTACGACTTTTTGACCTTCATATCTTTATAACCGTTTGAGCTAGCTTCATGAAATTTGGGCTTCTAGATGTCCTTATGGATATAATTAAACACACGTAGTTTTATGTGTTTACGTTAAAGAGGTTTTGAGTTATAGAAGGGTCAAAAGTGGCACCAAGTGGTTCGTGTAATATACACTCGGCGTTGGCTAGCCAGTTCCTTTGCTTGAACTTGGCTTGACACGCTGCCGCGTGTCTTGATAGTGCGGCACAGTTTAAGAACTTTTTGAGGCTGAAGCACCATCTGAACGAGGGCAAACAAAAGTTACCGTTATAATTAAGGGCAGAGAGTACAGCGCCATCTAGTAACGCTATCAATTACTAGATGGCAAAGTACAGTCCCCCTACATTATGCAGTAACTTTGGTTTCCTCTCGTTCAGATGGCGCTTCAGACTTCGAGCCTCAAAATTTTCTTAGACTGTGACGCTCTATTTCATTTAAATTGAATATAAATTGAACCCGGGATCGGAGGGACGGGAGATATCTTGATAAGTAGCACGGTACGTAGTATTGAATGCAGACTGCACCACATTTGTCGGCGGTAGCAAATTGCACAGTCACTGCGAAATGTACAAGATTCATAAGCGCGCTGTTGATTTTGGCACGTCTCGCCAAATTGTGTTTATGATGCGCGGTCCGTGACTCCAGAATTGGGTTTCTGTTGAAATACACTTTTTTAAAGTTGCAATAATGCTTATTAATTTAGATTTTATGATTGAAGTGGGATGTAACCCTACTTTTGATAATGCACAATAGTTGACACCCTGCTCTTACTTTTATTGCTTAGCTTTAAATAGAAGATGTACTGGGACAGCGATGCCTACTCGATTAACCTTAGATGAAGTATCGTCTGTAGATTCATTCGCGTGACTAGAAAATGTCTAATCAATATGATAGCGATATAGGTAATAATTAAGATTTTCTTTACAGACTTATAGTTTTTCTCAGAAATACACGTTTGGTTGAAAATTTGTACATACTTAACTAATCCACAAGAAATACGGCTTGCTAACATTACATTACACGTAGAAGAACAAATTACACATTTTAAACCTAACAAGGTTTATTTTCTTCTCTGGTTGAGGTCAGATGTCAGTCGGTTTTGTATAAACTAGTGGCCGTGCCTGTTATGGTGATTATGTACATGGCTGAGTCCTTAACTTCTAGCTTGCATTCGGTAGTGCTAAAATTAAGAGGGCAGGTAAGGACACTAAGGACTTATAGCACCAGCACATTGTAAGCTGTCTTGGTAACAAGGATGTCAATCCATGTCTATACCAGACATGGATTGACAATATCCATACAAAATCGCTTTCCCTTATTTCAGGTTAAAGCACTAGCGTCATCTATCGATCACCACTAACACTAAATTCTAGTTTCTAATATTTTGTTCGGCGCCTAATGCTGACAGAATAACTCGACTCCAGACTCGACAGATGGCGCTGTGGCACTTAGTACCGAAAACAGACGTATAACCTGAAGGTTCGAGGAATGCGATTTTGTATAGGCATTGTCCATCCATGTCTTAATCATCCTTGTTTGGTAACAAATTTGCGTTGACATTTGGTTTCTAGCAACAGTTAACGTTACACGGGTTGTACAGTCTACAATAAGACCTGCAGTGATCTATTTACTTTGTATAGATAGTCGTGTACTAACTAAATAAAGCTAGGAATCGACAGGACAGTCTCTCAACGGCTGCCGACCGAGCTGTATTAACAAAGTTTCAATTACTACTGGACGCCTTAGGCAAGAGCATGTTGGTGCCACATATGTGTAAATAAACTATGTATAAGTTCTGTTGTTGCGGCTTTGTGCCTGTGACAGATTTTCCACTGAATTACCGATTAACTATTAATTGAATATCGCTTCGAAATCTGTTTGGCGTTATTTAATAGCATCGAAAATATTTTGATTTCGTGGTTTAATCCATTTAAAGTTCTCCCCACAGATATGACTTTAACGGCCTCCTAGCCTAGTCGGTAGTGACCCTGCCTATGAAGCAGGAGGTCCCGGGTTCGAATCCCGGTCAGGGCATTATATATTATTATATTTGTGTGTTTATCACGGATATTTGTTCCTGAGTTATGGATGTTTTCTTATGTATTTAAGTATCTATCTATATCTATCTATTATATATATCGTCGCCAAGTACCCACAACACAAGCCTTATTGAGCTTACCGTGGGACTAGGTTGATTTGTGTAAGATTCTCCCATAATATTTTATATTTATATTTATGACTAATCGTTGAAAAAACATCATGTATTATTGTCAGTTTATTTGATTTTTAAATATTTTTTGTTTCTTTTGCAAAGCTATTTCTTTGCTATTTTAAGCTAACATGGTCATTAACAATATAATAACAATATTAAAATAATTTAAAACGGGGTATTTACCATGTGTATTTGTTTTGTTGAGTTTCCGATGCCAGTGTTAGTTGTGGTCACCCACACACCATAGCGAACACCCACACACCATAGCGAACTCGAAAGAGGGTAGATCGCTATGGTGATCGAGAACATGGTAAATACCCCGTTTTAAATAGTTTTCAAACGACTTCAAGATTTCGAAGGAGGAGGTTATCAATTCGTCGGGATCTTTGTTTTTGCTTGTTTTATTTTTATGTATGTTTACCGATTATTCGAAGACGGCTAGACCGATTTGTAAATATTTTTTGTTTCAAAGAGAATACTTCACAGTTGATCCCATTGTAACCAGGTCAGGATTTGATGATTGGATCCTGGAGAAATCAAGGGAACTCTTCAACTATTATAGGCACACTTATAGTGATTTGAGTATTTTTTACAGCAGCTCGAGTATTTCCTTATGGAAAAGTGGAGGTTAAGTGAAGTCGGTTCTTTTTTGTTTGAAATTATTGTAACGTTTCTTGGTTGTTTGTGAATAGGAAGGTTTTGATGCCTTTTCATAATATATATATAAAATAAGCTGTAACTAATGTAACTATGGTTACAAGTACATTATCTCAGCCTTGACATTAAAGCATACAGTTTTTAGTAATCTTTAAGTTTTTCCAAAGATTTTTAAATATTTCTGAAACATGTTTTAACACGAGATACATGAAGTGTATCTACATACCATATCTGTATGTCTATAATCTTCCAATGAATTTGTGGCTTGTACATATCTCTATAATAACCCTTTTGTCGCGATAATTACTGTGATCAAGCTCGAGTTGCGGTGATCAACCTTTTGATTTATTAGGAGTGCCGCTAATTGAAAAATAGGATATAAAAAGCAATGAAAAATGCATGACATTATTGAATATGGCTTCAAAGGAGTGTTAGGGAATGCTTTCTTTCTCTCATTGGTAAGAACCGTGGTTTAAACCTAATATCTTCGGATTTAAAGTCGGACAATACCTAGTAGTACAGTCGCCATCAAATATATCGAAGCGGCCAAGGTACTCAAAAATATCTGAACATGCACTTTATCACCTTGACAGTAGAGGCATTGTTCAGATATTTGTGATCACCTTAGCCGCTCCGATATATTTGATGGCGACTGTACATATAGCTTCAAAAAAGCTCATTTTCCACGAAACGCTTCGTATGAAGTGCCTAGATTGCACTCTCATAGTCATATATCAAATGCCACGATCAATTTAACATGGAGAGAACATCGCGACGTCAAAAGTCGACTCATAAAGTAAATTGCTATCGCTCCGGATTACTTACCCGCGTCATGGAGCCAACGTTCGCAATCGTTACATAATAGTAGTTTATGTAATTGTAGTTTATGTAATAAGGGTCCTTAAAACATGAGTGTGGTTTTATGAAACGAGCGGCAGGTGAGTTTCATAATAAGATCACACGAGTGTTTTAAGGCCTAATTACGTACAGTTGCATACACTGCTTTATCTACACTCATATTATTTATTCTAAATGCCGTATTCGGAAACCATAGAATGGCCGCCATTGCACCGCCATGGCCAACTCGATTGTGCCGGCGGTCGGGAAGGCGCGTGTCGGGCTGTCGGCGGATGCGCGGGAGGGTGCAGGTGTACATTATGTTATCAAAACTCATATCACATCAATAGTTGAGCATGTAAAGTTAAAATTACGATACTGCCACAGATAAAAAGCTTATCATAGTAAAATCGGTCGTGGTAATGCTAGCCATTGCCTACCGTTTTCGAACATGTTTTAGAGAACTTACAATATGAGTGTAGATAAAATATCATTACCGTTCGTACGAACATGAACATTTTATCATTCCCGTTTCTAACGTGAATTTTTTTTGCGTTACATACACTTTAAGCAGAGAAAATAGGTTTGATTTGATTTTGAAAAAAGACGTAACCGTTTTAATTTCATAATCCTTAGTTTAAATTATCGTTGCATTAAATAAATTATTAATTGACGGTACTTATGTCTTATTGTAATATGTCTATGCAAAACGGAATTTTCTGTAATCCTTTTAATTCGTCATCAATGTAATGTCTTGTAACAATTATATTTTGAAAATAACGCGCGTATGACATCCTTGGACTTGGAGGCCGATCAGGCGGACTATATGCTTGTTTGCCGCCAACGCGGAATGTAAAAAGGGTGCTGATTTACAAAAATCAGCACCCTTTAAATTTAATAAAATATTTACTATTTGATTCATTTTGTATTATTTTTATTTTTATTACATTTGAAAATTTTACATATTTGAAAAAAAAAAACCGGAATAAAATAATTTCATTTCATTTCATTTAAACTGTGAATGAAATTCCGTTCCACTTCGCTATGCCTTATCGGTATCGGTCAAAGTTATAACAAGTCGGTTAATCTAACCTATAAATCAGATTTACTAGCTGATTCCAAAGCTCTCAATGCCCACTTGTTGACCGATCGCTTCCGACTCCATTATCGACTCAGACTCCATTGTTAATGCAACTCGAGTTGCAGATTGGCATTTTACGAATGTTGATTTTTGGGTGATAACCAGTGATCGGAATAGGTAGTGCCATTTCGGGTGAATGACCTTAAACATTGTAAAGAACATTGATAAGACTTGAGATTCTTCGACTCGTATTTCTCACAGAAAATTTTCTACCAAACGCAAAAGTAAAAAAAAGTCATTATAAATACATCATTCATTTAAAATTACTTTCGTTTAACAGTTACAATTAACAATAATAAAATCATAAAATAAAACACGAAACATCAACATCATTGTATTAATTTAACATAATTAAATAATTACTTTCTTTGAAATTATAGTAGCAAACCATATTTTTTATCAATATTTTCTACTGTCAATCTATTTCTTTTGACGTCCGATATCTAACTGAAACCACATTTTCATACTTACGTTAGGCCCGCGGTTCTTTAAAACATTTTTTAAACCAAACACAAACTTTAAAATTTTCATATCAAATCCCGGGGTTAAAAACTATATCCATGCTAAGCTCACGCACCGATGTCCCGCGAAATGGCACTACCAATTACGATCACTGGTGATAACGAGGTGTTGATTGCAGTACACGTATTATCATTTGTATTTTTTTGCTATTTAAAATCATTCCGAGTGCCATTGTAATTATAGGTAGTCAGATTCTTACAATTTGTTTTATACAACGACGGTAAGAAACTAGCATACGGCTCGCCTGATGGTAAGTTACTACCGTATCCCATAGGTGTCCATAACACCTGCAATTCCAGGGGCCCAAATCCAACTTCAATACAATTCCAATGCATTACCAACGATATACAGCTAGGGCATAAACATCTCAATCACAAATATCAGAATTTGCTTGAGAAATATTACAACGCAACTCCAATACAACTTCAATGTTGGTTGAATGTTTGTTGTGTGTTGGAGTTATGTTTGAGATAGGTTGTATTTTTATTGTATTGTTAATGTATTTTAAAATTAGAATCCGGCACCAGAGGTGTCACTTGCGCGTTGCAGATACTTTAGAAAGGAAATTTCACTGTGTTAACAGCTAAATCTGCATCCACAATTATACCACTGCAAATCTAGTTTTCATAGCTTTTATAATCATCAACTTTTTAAAGCGTTAAAGTCACCTAAAGACGTACGCCTATTCACAATTTATGTCTACATCGTATATTTTGTTAGCGTTCGCTCGTAGATACAGTCAGCAAAAGTAGCTAAGCAGCTCAGGTGTTCAAAATGACCTACACACGCTCTTAGTCTCTTAACAATAAAGTCGTGTCCAGTTCATTTTGAACACTTGAGTTGCTTAGCTACTTCTGCTGCTGACTGTACGTACCACTCCTACCGATATATTGTATAAGTTCGAGCGACACACAAGAATATAACAAGAAAATTATATCTTTCTGACATAATTTTTTTGGCATTTGCTAGTAAATTCGAATACATGTCCGGCCGATTCGACATGGCATAACTGACAGTCGCTTGCGAGACAACTATGATATCACACTTTTGTGACAGGTGAAATCGGAGTGGAATCACTCAAGAGTGATATCTAAAATGGTGGTCATAGCCATGGACAAAACGCTCTAGCGAGACCTACTGACAGCTTGGCAGTTAGGTGTGGACACGTGTGGACAGATGGGATATTATCACTCTATCCACTAGCGATACAAGTGTGACATCTACGTTTCACAGTTTGGCATGTTGAATCGCGTCCAGATCTTTTAATGAAAATCTCAGCCGGAAAGGATTTCTAAAGTTTACGTATATACCTATCTAATATAAAAACCTGGATCTGAGCACTTTACATCCAAGAGAAATACCTTGTACCTCGCCAGTACGAGAAAAACAAACCATCCTTTTGCCCAAAAAACCTCATTCAATTCCAAAATTCCCCGTAAATGCATTTCGCTTTGAGTTCGCACCTCACTGCGCAGGCAACCAGCGTGGATCGTTTATCCAACGGTAATGAGGTTGGAATTATACGGACATGTTTGGAAACTGAAATTCGACTATGGAGAAAAAGTTTAGTTAATCGAAAATAAATATATGTGGGAAACAAATCTTAATTACCCAAGTCACAAAATTATGAACTATTGACATAAATATTTCGGGCTATGTACTAGTCCCAAAATGGCCCCATAATTCCCATAAAACATACTTATTGAAAAAATGCGTATAATTCCGAAGATGAACTCGAAGATTGTCGTGTGACGAAAATATGTGTGATTTTTGAATGATTTTCAGAATCATACTATTACTGAACCGCTGCAGCGGTCGGAATGGCGATCTACTGTTTTTAAAAAAGTGGACCAATATGAACACCAGCGTTTAGAAGACCTGGATGCTAGACGGCATATAAGAAAGACTCGCCCAAAGCCCTCTTACGTATACACGTACAACCCAGCTGGTCAACTTCACTGCGCCTCGTGTGACCGCGTCTTCAAGACGAAGTTTGGCTTTGCAAGTCATACCCGAGCCTTCCATAATCCGGGAAGGAATAATTGACGGAGTCGCTGTCGCCGGATACGGCGAGGAGAGAATGATGATGATGATTACTGAACCGCGATTAGAATAGGATTAGAGTTGACATATTTCCCATAGATCAAAATTACCTATAGTATGGGTTGACAGCTAACTTAATCGTATTCTCATCGCGGTTCGGGGTGCGTAGCCAATGTGCCAATCGATAACACTCCGTAGCGAACGAAACGCAACTGACACTGTCGCACTAATATGGAAGAGTAATAGACAGGTGACTACTTACGCTACGGAGCGTTAACGATTGGCACGTTGGCTACGCACGAAGTAATACCTAGGTTGATATGTGTAAGATTTTCCCATAATATTTATTTGTTTATCATCCGGAATTGTTAGAATATAATTTCTCATATGCTGTCAAAAAATGGTCACACGAAATGTACTGTTACGACCTTACCAACTAATATGACCAAAACGAAGTGTGAATGTTAATACACCGTATGTCCATTATGTCCAAACTGTGTATAAATGACTTAACTCTAACCTGGCTTAGCACTATAAAGTCCATACATAGATGTCGTTGACACGGCGCGAGGGGATGCTGCCGTGAATATTTATGAGTTTCTGAAATTATTGGCGACATCAAAGCGAATTATCGGCGCGTGTTTTGTGTGATTGGGAGTAAGGGATGTTGAGTTCATATAATGTGCTTGTCGTTGTTTGCGGCATTTTCCGCTTTATTGATTATGGAAGAAATATAATGATGTTTTAGCGTCGCTTCGATCATTATAATTTTGTTTTGTTGATCTTCACATGCTGTCGTTGAAAATAATTTGGCGGAAATATTAAGAAAAATACATCAGAGGATGAATTATTAAGTTCTATATTTTAACCCCGGGTGATCTTGTATTTAAATTTCTACACGAAAAGACCTCTTTCATTGTATTCAAGTTTAAAAAGGACTTGATCGTATTGCAGCATTCCAATAGTAGATTTAAATATGAAGGAAACGCTAACGCGAAAGCTCGCTTATAGTACGACTCATAGAAGAAATCTGATAGATTTTTTTTTTAAACATAAACATTGGTTTAAAATCTCACGCAAGGTTTTATGAATATGAATATTTCTTATTGAAAAGAGTAGACAGAAGTTGGAAAAATATTTTTCACTTCTCTTATTCAAAAAAATGATTTTTCTACCTCGTTTAGAGGGAGCAAAAATGACTTTTGCTCCCTCTAAATTTTTTTTTAAAACTTTTATTTCTGCCCTGACAACAGGGAGCAAAATTCAATTTTGCTCCCTGCTGTTAAGTTCCTTACTTGATAAAACCGCATAAACAAGAAACTTTAAAAGACGTCACAATCAATTCATCAGCCAGCCAGAGACACCATAGAAATAGATATTTGTGCAACAAGAGACCAAAGTTCGTTTTTGTTACGAGTGCTAATTTTGAGTCCCGAGCAAGCGAAAGATTCTATAATAGAATCACGAGCGTAGCGAGTGATTCTAAAGTAGAATCTTGAGCGTAGTGAGGGACTCAAAGGCACGAGATGCAAATAACTTTGGTCTCATGTTGCTCATACAACTTTTCACCTCAACAGTGAGAACAAAGACATAAGAAATAAAATGCAACATGAATGTAATAACATCACTTTTATTAAAATTATACTATATCCAGTGTCGACGAAAACATTACAGACAATAACCATTTTAAATTTAAATAATAGCAGAGTCGGCTAAACCGATTTTGAGAAGACATTTCTAAGAATCATAGATAGAAAACAAACTTTTACTTAAATAACACAAAAAAACACCTCATTCAAATCAGTTCATCCATTTAAGAGCTAGAGTACAGGAGAGATACAGGAAGCAGACATATACATACTCGTACATGCATAACTCTTTTTGCGTCGCCGTCGTCGGGAATTCAAAAGTATGAATAAGTACACATTAAATAAGTTAATAACAATAACTAATAATCACTCATATAGATTAGATGGCACATTCATGTAACTAACGGAATAGTTTTTAATTTTGGTATCTTCTATTTTCTACCCTAGTCCAGGGGGCGATTTTTGTGATTCGAGCGCTCGAATATGACATTTAAAATTCTAAAAACGAAGAAGTGGACCATGATCCTGGACCATGACCCGGGTCTGGACCAAGATCCTCAATCAGACCATAACCTAGATTTGGACCATGTCCCAGATCCAGACTCAAACCCACACTAAGACTAAGACCTGGTTTAGTAACATACTTGAACTATGCTTGACCCAGATCTTACCCCGAAGTCAACAGCCCCGAACTAAACTTATATATTATAGCCAATAGCAGAAGTAGCAAAGCAGGTGAGGTGCTGAAAATCATCTTAAAAATAATAATAAAGGTCTAGTAAAGTTATTTTGCTGCTGACTGTACACCAACCTGGGTAGGACTCGGAGTACCTAAAACAGTTCATCAAGCAGTTTTTTAGTTACTCAGTACAATAATGACTATACCAACATTTAATTATGATAAGTGAACCAAACAAAATAAAATAAATCCAGACAGGCACACACACGCACACATATGTAGCTACCAGCTATTTCATTTATTTTGCTTTGTTCAATAAATCTTTTTATGACAAGTTAAAGATTAAGTTTAGTTATTTATAACTTGTAATTAAGGCCGATACTAGTTAAATTTTAAAGTTAAAAGTTGAAAGTACAATTGTTGCAATTATTTATAGTAAGATTGATGGTTTTATTTGGCTTATTAATGTTAGCAATTTGTGTTTGACTGTTTATTAATTTTTCTTTCTTTGCAGGTGAATTTTCTATTTGTGCAGGATCTATAGTAGCTGTAAAAGTAGGGGACTCAGAAGGGCTATTTGAATTTGTGTACATGCTTTGAACATTATTTTCCTTGGAGGTGCCCGGTCGACTCCATGGGTCTGATGTCTGTTGTTCTAATATTGACTTTAATCGATCTCCAATTCTGTATTCTTTTGATGTTTCTGGTTTGCTTTCTTTACTATTGTGTTTCAAATCTGAGGTATGTATGATGTTGAATTTATTTCGGGTATCAGGATTAGAGCTACCTGGACATGCAGGGTCTGTGTTTTTTATGTTTATGGCTTCCACTATACGTTGGCAGATTTTGGATTTATTCTCTATCGAATCCTCTATATATCCTTCTGCTACAGTGCTAGACCTCCAGCCGCCGTGACGCTTCAGCGTTGTGAGGTCTGCTCCGGAATCTGCCAAAAGGGTGGCCGATGTCCGTCGAAAACAATGCCCAGTGTATAGTGGAGGATCAGCAAGTTTCAAATATGTAGCAATTTCTCTTGGTGTCCCACCTATTTTGTTGACGCCCATAGGCTGTCTTGTACACTTGCCATTATGATATTGCAGAAAAAAACGGTCTGTCTTTGTATTTGCAGGGCGTAAAGATTTATACGTTTCAACTAATTGTACATACTCCTCACGTACAACAAAGGACCTATCAATATGTGTTTTTGTGTTTGGCAGGTTTATTAACAGTAACGTTTCAGAGTGCTTTTCTATTGCATTTACAGTGAAATTTAAGAGCTCGTTTGTGCGACACGCTCCATTTATTCCAATTATGAGAATAACCTGCAACAAAATAATGACATTAAGATTTGTACAACAAAGTTACAAATTTATTTATTAGAAATATAGTAAAAAGTAAACATGGAATGATGCTTCAAAATAATAAAATCTCATCAAAGCCGGTCTTGCCAACTCAAATACTACAAATAGTAAGTATAGGTAAGTACTTACTTTCGCGGCCAGAAAATTATTATCTGGAGCTTCATTTATAAATTTCCCTACGTTGGACGCTGTGAGAGTTTTCGACTTCTTAGATTTGTGTCCCAACGCAGACTTTTTTAAAAATGATACCACTTTTGAGTACCTTTCGATGTGCACGTCTTTCAGTGTTTTGATAGTAGCTTTTAGCATCGAAAATATGCTCCACATTGTGGAGGGTTGTTTCGTTGCCGACAGATGGATAAAGTACGACAAAAGGACAGTCTCTGAAAAAGTTTTAGCACCTTTTTCTATTCTCCATTTGTTGAAATTTTCATAGGCTTTCAAGTATTTCTCCCGCGATTTATCGGGAAGAAAATTCAATTCAGCATTCTGAACTGTTACTTTTAGCTCCTCTGGAGTTAAACCAGCTTCATCGTCACTCGATTCACTCATGTTTTCGCAAAGATACAAAAAATATTAGAATTTACACCACAACAGAACAAACAGTTGAAACTTGTGAAAAATATTTTAAGAAACGAACAATGAACCGCGCATTTGTTTTTAAAAGAGCGTTCGGTTACCTACTTACTAGAATATTGGTACGAAAGATGTTGCATTATTTTTTTATATTGTTATTCGTCTGTCGTTTTTTTAGCTTTATTGTTTTTATTTTACAATATAACAAGTAAATTATGTCAATTATTGTAGGATAATTAAAATAAAATAATAATTTTAAAGAAAATACAACTAAAAGTTCATACTCGTGCGCGATTCTGAACGTTTCGTTCTGACTCTAGCCGTCATTGGATTTCATTTTTTTCGGTCCGAATCGGTTCGGTGGTTCGGTTGAGGCACTTAAGGAGTACAAGGAAGAATATATTTAAAAGAGATAAATTATTTTTTACGTGATAATCTTATGATTTTTCCGGCTATACATGTTTTATTTTAAAATAAAGTACGTAAATTATTTTAAGTTTTTTATGTTTACATCTTTTAGAAAATAGATTTTAAATAAATAATGTTTGCAAAAATACTTCTACGTATTTTGGAACGTTTCGTTCTGAATCTGTTGCAGGGGTCTACTATTGAAACATTGAAAGTTGAGTAAACGATCAAATGACGATTAAAATATTTCTGTCTCTTTCCATTTACTAATGACGTGAAAAAGACAACTCTAATAGACTGAAGCATTTCGATTTTGTATTAGACCCCGGGAGTGGAACTGACGTTCTAATTTCAAGGTCACTTCAAGGTCATTTTGTCTCACTCTCGCAGCAAAATCGAATTTTGCTCACTGTTTTTAGACAGCAATGAACCCTTGTTCGAGCTGCTGAGGTGAAAAAAAAATTATACAATTTTTAGTAGCGTGTTTAAGGAGACAGTTTCAGTAAGCGTTCAAAAACCATCCATTATTTCTGCATAAAACGTTTATGGCTTCATTAGTCGTCTCCTTCAACGCGCTACTGAATAACATATGATATACTTATTACATCAAACTGAAGTTTAAAACGTGATTTTAATACACCTTATATTAATAAGTGTGAATAGGTCAACATTTTTCATTAATTAGTATTTATGATTATATTTTAAATAATAGTTACACTCATAAAATGTATTAAAAAAAAACACCATACATTATGAAGCGCGCGAACACGCGTACTTTTTTAAATTAAAAAAATACGTTCTGGAGAAAATATTGATATTGAATCTGTATTTTCGAGATATTTTCCTTGACTAATAATAACCGAATTATTCACAATGAATTCAACGAGTTCTTCCAGCGAAAACGAAATCTTAACACCTGAATCTGTGAAAATAGAAGCGAACAACGTAATTAACAATTTACTACCTACGAAGTCCAGAGGAAAATATATAAAAGCTTACGAACATTTTGCTATTTGGAAAAATGGTAAAGGTGCGAAGTCTTTCTCTGAGACAGTGTTTTTAGCATACTTTCAAGAATTGGCTAAAACTAGGCAGCCTTCTACTCTTTGGAGTATTTACTCCATGTTAAAAGCGACCGTAAGTAACAACAATGACGTACAGATTAATACATATGCAAGATTAATGGCATTCCTGAAGAGGCAGTCTGAAGGTCATAAAGCGAAAAAATCAAAAGTATTGTCTGCCGAAAATATTAATACTTTTTTGAATGAGGCACCTGACTACAACTTTCTCGCCGTAAAAGTAAGTAAATATATAAATTAATAAACACTTTAAATTGATTGTTTTTCTGTCTACTAGCTATGAAAAGAAAACATGCTTTTATTTATATGGACATTGTTTTTTTTTCAGGTGGCGTTAATTTTCGGGGTCACTGGCGCTTGTCGCGGACAGGAGTTATTAAATATCACAATAGACGACGTACAAAAACACTCCGAATCATTAATACTAGTTAATTTAACAGATACGAAAACCAAAATAGACAGATCTTTTGTGGTTCGAGATGATTACGTGAAAGTAGTAGAAAAATATCAGTCTTCACGGCCTTCTGGTATGAGTAATAAAAGATTTTTCGTTGCCTACCACAACGGTAAATGCACCAAGCAGGTTATTGTGAAAAATAAGATAAGTCAGATGCCAAAAGAAATCGCACGTTACTTAAACCTCTCAAGTCCGGAGCAATATACAGGACATTGCTTCAGAAGAACCTCTGTGACTATTTTGGCTGATTCTGGAGCCAATTTAATTAGTATTAAACGCCTAGGGGGCTGGAAATCGTCGACAGTGGCAGAAGGCTATATTGACGAGTCTGTAGAAAATAAAGCCGCATTGAGCCGACGCATAGCACAAACCATCCGCCGCCACCGTCCACTGTCACCGCAGCCCGGAACGTCTGCTCAGGCACGTACTGAACAGATAACCCAAAGGATGATGACTGATCAAGATACTGCTGTGGAGCCGAGCCCGACTTTTACAACACAAGATAATCAAACACATAATGAACCTGTTAATCCTGAAAACATTCATACTATCAGCCAAACTTTTACAGAATCCTCGGTGCAAAATACTCAAATAAATAGAACGAATGTCTCAGTGCCAAACAAACACGTAACATTAACATTTGAAAATTGTACAAGTTTTACTATTAATTTTTAATTATATTTCTTTATTGTATGTGTATTTTAGTTAGGCTTCATAAAAGTATGATTGGTGAAGTGCTGAAGTTTTATTTACTTACAAGACGATTATTTTTTCTCATAAGAGAAGTGAAAAGCAGAGTGTATTACTCGGTAGCAAAATTATTTCTATCTCGGGCTTGGCACTTTGAATCCCTCACTACGCTCAGGATTCCACGTTAGAATCCCTCACTACGTTCGGGATTCTATTCTGGAATCCTTCGCTTCGTTCGGGATTCAAAGCGCTACACCCTCGGTGAAATATAGCATTTTGCTCCCTTGTAATACAATCTACTATTGCAATTTATAAAAAACCGGCCAAGAGCGTGTCGGGCCACGCTCAGTGTAGGGTTCCGTAGTTTTCCGTCCGTCACAGTAAGTGTCCCCACTTAAGAGTTAAAATAACACCGCCATGTAGGATATAATATGAGCGTTCCACGTACAGCGACATCTATCGGCAAATTAAGTAAACTATTGCGCGCGAGCTTAAAGTATGGAAGATGATTTTTATGGGACCATTCTTTATTGCGTGAACCGATTTTCACCGTTTTTACTTTATTTGAAAGCACGTCATTTCATTGTGATTTTGTAGAAATTACAGGTACAATAAACATCTGCTTATACGGTTAAATTACAAACTTAGTTCAGAAATTATTTTGTATTTTTTTTCAAAAACTATTCAACCTATCAAGTTCAAAATAATTTTCCTAGAAAGTTTTTATAAAGTTCTACTTTTGAGATTTTTTTCATATTTTTAAAACTTACGGTTCAAAAGTTAGAGGGGGGGGGACACATTTTTTTTTACTTCTTGAGCGATTATTTCCGAAAATATTGACATTATCAAAAAATGATTTTAGTAAACCCCTATTCATTTTTAAATACCTATCCAACAATATGTCACACGTTAGGGTTGAAGTGAAAAAAAAAATCACTCCCCACTTTACGTATAGGGGAGGTACCCTAATAAAACATTTTTTCCCACTTTTTATTTTACCACTTTGTCGGCGTGATTGATATACATATTAGTACCAAATTTCAGTTTTGTAGTGCTAACGGTCACTGAGATTATCCGCGGACGGACGGACGGACGGACGGACGGGCAGACATGGCGAAACTATAAGGGTTCCTAGTTGACTACGGAACCCTAAAAAAACGTGTAGACGCAATACATACAAATCAAAGTAAATTTTCGAAGATAGGTCTTTTATATCCTGTTATAGATAAGTAAATAACTAAACACATTTGTCTCTTCCACACGAGACGTGATTGAACACTTAATTGCGTCTAATTAATATAACTAGGTATGTACATAGTTATTGTTATAACAACTAGGTACTGTTTCAAACTATATCTCATTTTACCCCTGAAGGGTGGGGTCCCGGTTTGATTACATGCAATACAATCCGGCTTATGATTAATTATTTAATCGCTAATTATTCGTTGAAAGCTCGCCCCAAGTGCTTAGCGAACAGTCACAGAAAACCAGCCAAGTCTAGAGCTCTGTAATTATAATTCGTTATTTATGGAGTTTTTAAGGAAATCTTTAGCGCTGACTAAAACCGCTATGGCGAAATAGTAGATTGTACACTAAGGGGATAAAGCACTGTTTTACGTCACGGGCGCGAAATTGAATCCTGAACGTAACGAAGGACTCCAGATTTTAGTCCCGAGCGCAGCGAGGGGGTTATGAGTTAATTCCCGAGCGAAGCGAGGGAATTAAGACTGAGTCCTGAGTGCAGTGAGGGGTTCAAGCGCGCCCGTGACAAAAACAGCTTTATCCCTGAGGAGTATACTCTACTTTTCTCACCTCTTGCGAGACAATAAAATAGCTAAGGCTACTATTAGAAACGGATTTTTATTAAAGTAAATCAAAAGTAAAAATTGATTCTTGATACATTAGTCCATTTTATTCGAATTTTATCTTCTATTTTTATAGAACCTGCCACTTGCGGCATTTGTTTTAGGTTTTTAAAATTGAGGTGGCCAGCACGATTTTCCGAATAGATTCGATTTTCAAATCAGTTCGACGCGGCGGCGCGGGCCCGTGCTCCGTCCGGACTTTACGAAATTAGACTTTAAGCTCATAACAATAAGAACTATAGGAAGTGAAATCACATTATTAACCAGCGGGTTATAATGAGATTTCGTACAACATTATAACCCGGCTAAAGACAAGGGCTATAATGATTTGCTTTCGCTCAGGTTTGCATGATATATAATTTGGCATTGTCGAGCAGGTGGTGTGAAAATACAATTTTGATCTCGTTATTCCACGCATTTCCATGATAGTTGCGCAGAAAAAAACAAGCTGTTTCACCGGCAGTGATCAGGGGCCGTATTCTAACTTCAAGACACGTTTAGACACGGGGCCGTATTCTAACTTTAAAACACGTATAAACACGATCCAACTTCAATACAAAACCAATGCATTAACAACGCAATACAGCTACGACATAAACATCCGAATCAGAAATATCAGAATTTGCTTGAGAAATATTCCAACGCAACTCCAATACAACTTCAATATTGGTTGATTGTTTGTCGTCTATTGGAGTTATGTTTGAGATAGGTTGTGTTGTTATTGTATTGTTAATGTATTTTAAAATTAGAATCCGGCACACGATCCAACTTCAATACAACTCCAATACATTAACTACGCAATACAGATAACACCTAAACGTCTGAATCAGAAATATCAGCTATTAGCTTGAAACTTGTTTCGATTAAACTCCGGAACCCCTTCAATATTGGTTGATTATTTGTTGTGTGTTTGAGTTATGTTTGAGATAGTTCGTGTGTTAATGTATTCTAAAATTAAAATCATCAGCGCTTGATATCTGAAGATGATGGCCGAGCTTTTTCTTTGCGGTCTTCGAGGGCGAGTTTTCTCTTAGAAAAATTACTCGCCTGCAGTGTCTAGCCACTTACATAATATAAGTGTGTATTTCTTTTATTCCATCAAAGTTTAAATCTACAGGTATGTTTCTTCTGACACTCCTCCATTGCATTGCGCATCTGCTCTCCTCAACTCCATACTCGCAGCTTGGCCGCAGACTAATTTGTATGCAAACAGTTTACAAAGTGGTTTGCAAAGTCATATAAGGAGCTGTCAGATTACTTCGCTCAATTAAAAAACATTTTAGTACTACTGATGACCGAGTGGATAACAAACAATATAGATGGAGAGCTGGCCACGTCAGATATAACACAATAATGAGAGCAACGAAAGTTGAAGATTTGTCACTTTCCTATACTATGGTTATTTCTAGATCTGGACATCTGGCAGCTGTAAAGTGGTGGAGGTCAAAGAATGCAAACCACTTCAAGAAAACAAATCCTAGAGTTCTGGTCTTGATGCAATAGATAATTAGATTACATCAATGCCAAAAGTTTCTGCTGGGGTAAAGTAGTGCCAAACAACGTATAATGTAATTCATAGTTTGTCGCCTACTGTTGTATTTTACGTACTAATACGCAATATTTTTTGTTGTAATGTTAAAATATAGGCCCTATCCTTAATAACTGAGACAATTTCGGTCGGTTTTACTTATTTTGGTATTACTATTTTCCAATTCAAAAATTTTGTTAGTCTGTCACTCTAAGTTCCACCCATCAAAATCTGTCAGATGCCCGGATCTAGCAATAAGGAACCTAATCAGACGGGTTTTGTTGCTCTCATTATTGTCATATATGACGTGGCCAGCTCTTAGTCCAATAATAGAGAAAAATTACAATACTTAGTTTTTAGTTTAGATTTCCGAATCACTGTAACGCTAAATAATAAACCAATTCAATAATTTTCTTGAGCAAGAAAATAGTCGATGGCTACTTTATTTATCACCGCTTGTATTAGGACAATCAGATAAACATGTGCGAGACCGCTGTTAGCTAAGCCATAGGAACTAGTAGCCAAGGATCAAACGTGTAAAAAACGATCTCTACCTTTAAGAAGGTCTTATAATGCCTTGAATTCTGTTTACATGTGTCCTTTTAGTGTAATTAAATGGTAGATGAGAATGCGACAAGATAATAGACAGAATGGATTCTATTCCGAAATCGTATGGTTGGTTTTCGATTGAAGTACTTTTCCTTTATGATATATGATCACTGATAATTGACAGAAATTCGGATCCTGTTGTAGAGCTTTTGACGTATTTGTATATTAGAGTTATCGGATTCTTGATATATTTATTTAGTGACAATATTAATGCTTATATATAGGGATTGCCCTCGGAATGCCCAGTAGAGATGCGCAAAACGATTCACTGAATTGAAAATATTGATTCATATCTTTCGCTCGCGAAGATATGTATCACTCAGTGCGCACATTTTGCTCAGTGGATCTGTTCGTATATTCGCATCGGCTCACTCGTTTGACTCCGCCGGCTCATTCGAATCATGAGTGGGAAAGAGCGAGCAAGTAACACTGTAAACACTGAGATAGATGAGTTACTGAGCGAGTTAAATCTTCAGTGAGTTGAAGAGTGAGTGAGTTGAATCAAAAGATATAGGTCATATAAATCACTCACTCGTGAACGACCCGTGTCTAATGCCCAGTAGTGTCACGTTTACAGGCTCATCATAATGCTGATACATTTGACTCCTGTACGAATATGATGGTTTCAATTTTATCATCTATCGTATTCTGCATCAATATCACTTACATATTGTTTAGACGGTGACGCTTAAGATGACAGATAATAAAAGCGCTACCATCATAGCTTCGCTGGGCTCGTTAAGCGATCAGCATTTTAAGTTTTATGGATTCATACAGATGTATTTAGACCAAGTCACAGCTTTAAAGCAAAATCGTGCCTATAAATCAAAGGTTTAAGTTAATCCAAGTGAACACTAATAACGCAACTGTCATAAACTTGGCATTAAGATCATATTAATGTTCAAACACCTGATTTAACTCTTTGGTAAGATCACGCATACTCGGGAGCACATATTTGTACAGTCGCCATCAAATATATCGGAGCGGCCAAGCTACTCAAAAATATCTGAACATGCACTTTATCGCCTTGACAATAAAGGCGCTGTTCGTATATTTGTGACCACATTGGCCGCTCCGATATATCTGACGGCGACTTTACAAGGTGTACCAAAAATGCTGGTTATCCGTTTAAGGGCAAAATTGGTACCGTATTCTAATTATGAAAAATATAAAATATTTCACGAGAAAAAAAAAAGGTTCTGTATGGAGGGTCAGTCGGCTAGGATGACAGATTCCATACAAAATAATTTTTTTTTCTTAGTCGCAATACGCTACCAATTATGCCCTAAAACGGATCACCAGTATTTTTGTTACATTCTGTATATTTATCGAAAGAAGCGCTCTCCTGCGTATTGTATAATTTGTATAGTGTACATACAGCCACATTATGCTGGTAATGTCATATACAAAATACATAAGATTCGTATTAGTGACAGCTCTGGGCTATAATATCATTCATTAGGTAGGTTGACAGTTTGCAATCATAAGTACTGTTGTAGACATATGTGGCAAACATCGTGAAAAGCCAATGTTAAAGTTCAGTGGGACACTGGATGTGTCCAGCAAAATTCACCTGATGAAGAGAGAAGGACAAAGAATATCGATTTTTTTCAGTTTCTTTGGTAAGCTCTGCTCTACAGCATCAGTTGTCTATAATTTTTCTCAATTGGTTTTGGCATTCATGCCAATGCGTTCACGCGATCACTATTATTTACATAATAACCTCGCAGGCAGGGACCGTATTCGTTACGGTATAAGCGTTATGGTAGCGCTAAAAAATAACGATACCTTATGTTATAAAGGTAGAAATATAACGGTAAGCTACCGATATAAAATTGCGATATCGCTATTTCTCGATACGGTACTTATACCTTTATTATAACGATATTCAACCGTTATTATTTCGGTACCGAAATTTTAGATTGTAGCTTTTACGATGTAGGTAGGTACTTGCTCGCGGCGGCGCGTTGATAAAGGAACAAAGCGCGAGCGGGGGAGGGGAACGGGGCGCGGGGAACCAGCGCGTAGCACATAAGTACTTCAAGCACAAACGATACCTTTATGAAAATGGTTGAAGTATCGAAATAAATAGCGGGACCGTTATATTTCAGTACAGAAAAATTTTGGTTGCACTACCGAAATCATACCGAAACAAACCGTACGACGTCATATCGTTTTAAAACGGTACCTGGGTTTTTCTGATATGAAACCCTTAGCTATCGCAGAGACCACCACCACCTTACACCCAGAATAACTTTTTTTCACTAAGATGTCTTAGCCTGCCCAATGTTTAAATAAAATCGGATCTTTTTGAAATCAAAAATTGGACATAACTTATTATTAAAATTAATAAAGTAAAATTTTTGATCACCTATAATATCTTTCAAATTACTTACAAGGTTTTGTTATTATACATATACCTAAACGATATACTATACCTAATACATATACTTTTCACGAAAACCTTCTTCGCTAATTTAGAGTCTCACAGCCAAATTACGGCAGTAGATTCCTGTTAAATATTAAACCGTGTATCTCTCTCATCTGATCTCTCTTTATCTTTATAGCGTAGAATATTAAATCGAAAACAGCACAATTTACAGTGTACAGTACCTACCGCTGCTATGTTTTTTATAAAAATAAATGAATGTAAAGCCACGACCGACCACAGTTTAAAACTTAGCCAAAACTTCCCTTTTTACTCCAACGTAATCAAAAGCTTTAAAATAAATCCTTATTGAATATTTTAACACTCGCAATCTTTTTAATAAAACCGAATCGCGTTTTCCGCTCCGCCATTATTAAAATGGCGTTTCAAAACGCCGGTTTATCAAGATGAGCGTCGAATAATTCTCGAATAATTCCTTTAGATAAAGGAAGGACGTTGATCAATCGATTCGGTCGATTCCGATTCGAGTTATCGCAATCGTAATTTCACGGCTTATTTAACTGTTTGTCACGAAAGTATTTTTGAAAGGCTGCACAGATCTTTTGTACCTACTTAAGTAAATATTAAAGGATTGTTATGAACTTATGAATTATATTTATAAATAAATATATAAATAAATATTATCGGACAATCTTACACAAATCAACCTAGTCCCACAGTAAGCTCAAGAAGGCTTATAAGAAAATATGGCAAAAATAATGACACGTGATTAACTTTATAATTATGCAACAAAGACACATACAACATAAATACAAATCGTTATAACGTTGTACAAAAACTGATACTTACAATAGGGTAAATTCACAAATGTCTTTTCAATGGGTAATATGATGCTACAGGTACCTTGAGAACTACATATATGTTGTTTACTCTCAATATTGCAGGAATCTTTATTTTCACTACCACGATAGTTAAATATTACTTCAATAAGATCAAAATTGAAGAAATAATGTTAAGTCTAAAGCATAATGTAATGTTAAGTCTAATGCATAATGTATGCAAAATATTCATCCAGTCTTTGTAAATTAATTTACAAAATTTTCATGATGATGCTTTTTACAGCTGCAAAATATGAATAAATGATTATATCGCCTTTTTTAAAAATCCTTGCGAGGTAGGTACGAGTATATGTGACACTTTTTTGTCAAAGGTACCATTAAGGCGCTGATGTTGTACATTGTACAGATGAAATATTGTATTTGAACAATAGAAGTGTAAGCGCCGGCTGCAAAATGGTACCTACACTATCAAATATATCGGAGCGGCCACGGTACTCAAAAATATCTGAACGTGCACTTATCGCCTTGACAATAGAGGCGTTGTTGAGATGTTTGTGATTACCTTGGCCGCTCCGATATATCTGATGGCGACTGTACCTAGACTATCACATATACATCGGCATGTAAGTAACAAAACAAATCACGATTCTCAAGTTACCATGTTCATCGCTGTCGACTACCTTCATCCCTAATTATCGTGTTAGTAAACGTAGGAAAAACACGAGACTACTGCCCTCGGCGGTACATGGTGTAGGGTTCTTGGTGGCGAAAGTAAAATACAGTATTTTGACTTCGCAGAAACGCGTGAATTTAAAAGGAGCCACATAACGCGGTCAAACGTCTGCCTATTCTCCATAAAAAAAAAATTACGAAACTGTCGCGTTTGTTATGTTTATATTTGAAAACTTACTAAACGACGTTCTTTACAGCGATACATGATGATGTATATATGACATTACGATTATTGTTTGAAAAAATATTATATCCTATACAGGCGTACCTTCGTAGACACACAAGTTTATATGCAAGTATTCAGAAAAATTCCGTAATTCGCTGCATACGTTTTGAGCAATCAATTAAGTATTTAGATTGTACAGATTTTAAATTGCTCTTAAGAATTATTTTATTCAATATTACAGCGGGATCAAATCCGGCCTCAGACACAGGAGGATTTGGTCACTTTTTTCTTAAGTTTCATTTTAGTTTATGAATGGTTCTTGCTTATTTTTTTTGTGAGATATGTAATTTGACAGCTATTGGCATACAAAGTGGTTTAAAAATGTATGTAAAGTACTGGCAAATTACTTAACTCAATTAAAATTCTACTTAATGAACATATTTTTGGGCGTTTATATGATGTCATATTACGGGTACTGCCAGAAATACTTGAACCGTGTCCAATCGCCGGTGGCGAGCAATTAGCTCGCGTGATCGCGTCTCCAATTAGGATGGTAACGATCGATCCTCACCGTGATAACTATGGGAATAAATACCTATAAGCTGTTATAGAAAACGCGATCGCGTTTCAACCTTATATTTGTGGACATAGACATAAACAAAAGGGAAGATGAGTGACGTTCATAGTAAATAAAACTAAAATGTGTTCCAGCACCTACGCACTTGTAAAATGCTACACACCGCTATAATGTATGTGCATCATGGGCGAAAGAGATAAACCTATATAGTTATCACGGATATGCAAGAGATACCTCCATATTTTGCGCATTGCACAAAGTTGTGACTGATAAACTCTGCCAGACGTTACGACTAATTAAATATAGGTCCCGGAACCTATATTTGATGGCACACAATCGAGCGCCTGGTACTATATCTCCCTTTTTGTATAAATCAATGTTTGTGGACATGTTTTTAACGAATTGTCATAAGATTTTTATACGGGAGATGTCATAGGATTCGACACGTCAACCTGTGTCACCTTTATTGCTAATGACTTAAAAGAGTACACATAATAGTATACGATTATTTAAAACATACATAATTATTTTACTACAATTTTATAATACGCAACGCAGGCTTCGTCAGGTGTAAAGGCGTAAAGATTACACGTATTTAGGTAATGGGTTAGTTACTCGGACTTCTACCTCGTTAAGTTCTGTAGGTCCGATGTACTGACAGTTTTCAAAAATGATAAATTTATTTATAGAAGAAACGGGCTGACGAACTAAACTACCTTAGAGACATTTGCGAGACGGACTCTTCAGATTCAGAAATTCTTCGGAGATTCAGAATAGGTAATATTTTTTCTTGCTCCGTGTTTGTGTGCGAGTGTATTTAAATTTCAATAACATTTTTCGATATTATAATTATGGACCATGCGTACAATGTAAAGGACAATGAAATGGTTGACATCAGATATCCGAATAACAGCCCGTATTTTTCGGCAACGCTTGCTAAATATGGCTATCTGAAGAGTTGGTCAGTGACGTCGGTATGAAAACATGCGTGAAAGAACTCAATCTGAGTTGAAACCGTCGGAGATATTTATTAAGGCTCATTGTGTTTGGGTTTTTGAACCATAATTCGTGAATAAAACATCCCTAGTAAATTATTAAATGCGAAAGAAACTCTGGTGCCATATTCTAATTTTAAAATACATAAACAATACATTAAAAACACAACATATTCTTAACATAACTCCATCACTCAACAAATAATCAACTAATATATAAGTTGTATAGGAGTAGCGTCGGAATAATTCTCAAGCAAATTCAGATATTTGTGATTCAGAGATTTGTGGAGTACGGGAACGCCGTTTTAACCTATAAAAATGACATAAATCACAAGTCCGATTTAGAATACGTTAAGTACTAATAATAAATAATATTTTCAAACAATTGTTTGCCTTGCGCTAGGTATATAATACATGTTTTTCATCTCTCCTGCTCGGAAAGTTTTATTTTCCTGGGTAGATAGCCGGGTGGAAAATTGCTTTTCCATCCCTAGGGTGGAAAGTAATTAGCTGTGTTAATTGTGAATTGAGCCGGTGCCCGCCCGGATGCCCTGCTCCCCGACCACCGGCATAACATTGAATTTGTCTTTTTCAAATTGTTCAAATTTTACTTAACATTTTTATACATTATTCTTTATATACCTTTTTAGGGTTCCGTAGTCAACTAGGAACCCTTATAGTTTCGCCATGTCTGCCCGTCCGTCCGTCCGTCCGTCCGCGGATAATCTCAGTGACCGTTAGCACTAGAAAGCTGAAATTTGGTACTAATATGTATATCAATCACGCCGACAAAGTGGTAAAATAAAAAGTGGAATTTTTTATTTTATTAGGGTACCTCCCCTATACGTAAAGTGGGGAGTGATTTTTTTTTTCATTTCAACCCTAACGTGTGATATATTGTTGGATAGGTATTTAAAAATGAATAGGGGTTTACTAAAATCATTTTTCGATAATGTAAATATTTTCGGAAATAATCGCTCCAGAAGTAAAAAAATATGCGTCCCCCCCCCCTCTAACTTTTGAACCATAAGTTTTAAAAATATGAAAAAAATCTCAAAAGTAGAACTTTATAAAAACTTTCTAGGAAAATTATTTTGAACTTGATAGGATGAATAGTTTTTGAAAAAAAATTACAAAATAATTTCTGAATTAAGTTTGTAATTTAACCGTATAAGCAGGTGTTTATTGTACCTGTGATTTTTACAAAATTACAATGAAATGACGTGCTTTCAAATAAAGTAAAAACGGTGAAAATCGGTTCACGCAATAAAGAATTATTCCATAAAAATCATCTCCCATACTTTAAGCTCGCGCGCAATAGTTTACTTAATTTGCCGATAGATGTCGCTGTACGTGGAACTCTCATATCATATCCTACATGGCGGTGTTATTAACTCTTAAGTGGGGACACTTACTGTGACGGACGGAAAACTACGGAACCCTACACTGAGCGTGGCCCGACACGCTCTTGGCCAGTTTTTTTATATAATGTGCGTGTGGTATTGTATTTCCTCACAGTCGAAATGAAAAGCAGAGTGTTTAACTCGGGTGAAATTACCCATTTCACCCTCGAACTATTGGCGATCTCACTTCGTTCGAGCGCCAGAGATATCTCAGGTGATATGGGACACTTTCAACCCTTGGTTAACAATCTACTATTGTTTGCTACACATAGATTATGTAAGTTTTATTTTTCTCCACCAGGCTATCGCTTTTTACTATTGCAACATAACTTCACATTTTATAACGGTTTTCTCAAGAGTTTAGAGTTCAAGGTCACTTATATTTTGACAAATTGTTTTCGATTATGCTCACATAATATATTGACCAAACTGTTATAAAATTACATATGATGTTGAAATAGTTGAAACCAATAGTATGATACAGGAAAATATATCTTGTATAATATTTTTTTGTTGTTATAAACAAATATCTATATAATATACAGGGTGTAATCGTTAAATGTGGCCAGGCCATAATTCCGTAAATATAACAGATATCAGAAAACTTCCAACTGATATCAAAAGTGCGTTACCCAATGAGTAAAATTTCATTATAACTTTTTTAAATAAAATCAGAACTATCCCAAACATTAACTTCAAACCCGGACCGACGTTCGGATAAAGACTAGTTTGTACGGTCTAGTCATTTCACCGTTATCAAATTATTCATGAATTGTTTTATTTTATTCCATATCATGTTATTACAGTTTATTCGTGCAAATAATGAATCTCAAGCAGTTTTATCTCTTACGGCACCGACGTTCTTCTTTGGGAGTGAGTCGTCGTAGGTACTAACTGTATGGGAGCGTTTAAACTTAATATTTTTAATATTAATACTTTTATTTAAAAAAAGTTATTAATGTAATTTTACTCATTGGGTAACGCACTTTCGATATCAGTTGGAAGTTTTCTGATATCTGTTATATTTACGGAGTTATGGCCTGGCCACACTTAACGATTACACCCTGTATAGCGCGACGTCAAAAACTGTTAAAAAATATTTTACTATAAGTAATCATATCATATTCTCTAACTAAAAAAGAAAATCATTACACCCTGTATAGCGCGACGTCAAAAACTGTTAAAAAATATTTTACTATAAGTAATCATATCATATTCTCTAACTAAAAAAGAAAATCGCACTTGTGAGTTATCGAAGCTCAAAACTATTCGCGTACTGTACTAAATGTATTGCGTAGTTAATGCATTTTAGTTGTAATGAAGTAGGATCGTGGGCCGTATTCTAACTTTAAACCACGTTTAGATACGATCCCACTTCAATACAACTACAGCCTTGGCCAGAACTGTTGAGCACCCTTGCGATTTTCATACAAAACTCGAAAAATTAGACCGGCGTTTCTATCTTTTTTGAAGTTATTTTATCAATTAATTCAAACTGAACAGGCATGTTTTGTTGAAGTGAGTAGTAACTGCATAGAATATTTGCGATTTTTCGCACCGACCTAAATTCGCATTTTTGGGACCTCCACTTTTCATATTTTATAGGTACCTTGAAAGTGTTATTAAGTAAAGTTTTCTAGATCTATCAATAAAATATAATATTTTACATCATCGTACATTGTTATGATAGGGAATTAATACTTAACATCAAAATTGTAAACAAAAAACCGGCCAAGAGCGTGTCGGGCCACGCTCAGTGGTTTTTCGTCCGTCACAGTAAGTGTCCCCACTTAAGAGTTAAAATAACACCGCCATGTAGGATATGATATGTGCGTTCTACGTACAGCGACATCTATCGGACAAATTAAGTAAACTATTGCGCGCGAGCTTAAAGTATGGAAGATGATTTTTATGGGATAATTCTTTATTGCGTGAACCGATTTTCACCGTTTTTACTTTATTTGAAAGCAAGTCTTTTCATTGTAAATTTGTAGAAATTACAGGTACAATACACACCTGCTTATACGGTTAAATTACAAACTTAGTTCAGAAATAATTTTGTAATTTTTTTTCAAAAACTATTCAACCTATCAAGTTAAAATAATTTTCCTAGAAAGTTTTTATAAAGGTTTACTTTTCAGATTTTTTCATATTTTTAAAACTTATGGTTCAAAAGTTAGAGGGGGGGGGGACACACATTTTTATTTACTTCTGGAGCGATTATTTACGAAAATATTTACATTATCAAAAAATGATTTTAGTAAACCCCTATTCATTTTTAAATACCTATCCAACAATATATCACACGTTAGGGTTGAAATTAAAAAAAAATCACTCCCCACTTTACGTATAGGGGAGGTACCCTAATAAAACATTTTTTTCCACTTTTTATTTTACCACTTTGTCGGCGTGATTGATATACATATTAGTACCAAATTTCAGCTTTCTAGTGCTAATGGTCACTGAGATTATCCGCGGACGGACGGACGGACGGGCAGACATGGCGAAACTATAAGGGTTCCTAGTTGACTACGGAACCCTAAAAAGAGCTATGCTCAACACTTCTGGCCAAGGCTGTATAATGCATTAACTACGCAATACAGCTAGCGCCTAAACGTCTGAATCAGAAATATCAGAATTTGGTTGAAAATTATTCCGATGAGACTCCAATGCAATTTCAACATTGGTTAATTATTTGTTGTGTGTTGGAGCTATATTTGATTTGAGATAGATTGTGTTTTTAAGGGGTTGGAGTGGGTGGGAATTTTTTGTGCCCTAATATTTTTTTTTTTTTTTTTATACCACGACGGTGGCAAACAAGCATACGGCCCGCCTGATGGCAAGCAGCTACCGCAACCTATGGACGCCTGCAACTCCAAAGAAGTCACATGCGCGTTGCCGACCCTTTACAAATAGGAGGATTCACTGTGTTGACGACTAAAGGAACAAGAAGGTCCCTCATCGTCAACACACTGGGTCCTCTTTGAGCTCTTTGGCAACCTTACTCACCAGCAGGAACACAACACTATGAGTAGGGTCTAGTGCTATTTGGCTGTGGTTTTCTGTAAGGTGGAGGTACTTCCCCAGTCGGGCTCTGCTCCAGATTTGAGCGATGACATTCGCTGAACGTGCCCTACCACACTTAGCGAGATGCCATTCGCAGTGCCCATACCTCTCTTTTTGGCGTAGTTTAAGGACATACCCAGGTCCGGACGTAGTTTAAGGACATACCCCGGGTCCAAAAAATAATAATTCACATTACATTTTTATGTAGGCATATATGAAGTCGCGGGCAAAAGCTAGTTGTGTATAAAGTTTAATTATTCGAAATAAATACCTACAGTTCAGAACAGTTCATTGAATGTATCTTATGGTCAGACGGTGGTCAGACGATTTGTTTTAACTAATGTGTTTACTTTAGTGTAGGTAAGTAAATAAACTGTACTAACAAAGCTCTTTCCTTAAGTTGTGTACAGTATCTTCCTTTGTGGGAGCAATTGTTCAGACAAACAAGCAAGGATACATTTAGGGATCTTTGTGTTTTAGGAATCAGCGAGGTTTTGAGTACAGCCGAGGCAAAATTATCCTAATATGCTAGTAAAAGTAAAAAAACGAAATCGCAAAATTACAACTGTAGCGCTGAGCAGTGTGTTAATGTCAATGTTTGATGAACGGCGAAAAAGGCCCATCCATACTAATATTATAAATGGGAAAGTGTATGTGTGTGTTTGTTTGTTTGTCCGTCTTTCACGGCAAAACGGGGCGACGAATTGACGTGATTTTTTAAGTGGAGATAGTTGAAGGGATGGATAGTGACATAGGCTACTTTTTGTCTCTTTCTAACCCCCCACTTCCCTAAAATGGGGGGTGGAAGTTTGTATGGAGCATTCCGGGGGGCAATCAGGCAACCGTGTTACCCCGAATTTAACGCAAGTGAAGCCGCGGGCATAAGCTAGTACGCTAGTAAAAGTAAAAAAACGAAATCGCAAAATTACAACTGTAGCGCTGAGGAATGTGTCAATGTCAATGTTTGATGAACGGCGAAAAAGGCCCATTTATTATACAATCCATCAAAGGAGTTGTCAAAAGAGCATAGCCTCTATCTAATATCTACTGCGCAGTGAGCGATTGGTACTTTCAAGCATATAAATGCCAACGTAAAATAGCAAGTTATAGCTACAAAACTCTCCTGAGACCCTAACATGTTAAAAATATTTATAACAGGTTACTCACGTAATTTAAGTCGCTTTTTGCTCGACATGTTTCGATCAAATTACGATGACCATTTTCACGAGCGGTCTTCCGCGACGCAGCGCGCCGGCTACTACGCGCTTGCGTCTAGGATCATCAATTGATTGAAACATGAGCAAAAATCGACTTAAATTACGTGAGTAACCCGTTATAAATATTTTTGATATAATAACAAGCTTATCTAAATAAAATGTTTAATGCCGTAGACATAGGTAAGAGCAAAACTTACAAGCCTTCGTCGCTCAGCCAACGAGAACGACTCAAAACAAGCTCCTCCTTAAGATGCGAAACATGTAAAGCAATTTTCTACTTGATAAACGTGAGTTACTTACCTGGTGCCGTATTCTAATTTTAAAATACATAAACAATGCATTGAAAACACAATCTATCTCAAATAATCAACCAATATTGAAGTAGTATTGAGTTGCAATGGAATAATCTTCAAGCAAACTCTGATATTACTGATTCAGACGTTTAGGCGCAAGTTGTATTGCGTAGTTAATGCATTGGAGTTGTATTGAAGTTGGATCGTGTCTATACTATACGTGTTTTAAAGTTAGAATACGGCCCCTGTTTTAATATAAACATTGAAGCAAATTGCAAAATTAATATGGTAACCTAAACGAAACAATACCTTAAGAATCCTTTTGTAATGAAACGAAATGATGTCGCAATAATTTTGTTTAATGTCGTCATTTGCTGGTGTCTCGAGGATAACGATCACGTAACAATACGAAACCACTGCCATCGCGCAACTCGATTGAATTTTGTGGCGTTTTGTGTCTGCTCTTGTTTTGTGAGCAAAAATAAAACTTATCTCAATTGAATCTTGAAGCAAATCAAATTATTTTGTTTAATAATTTTTGATTTGCAATTTTTTTACAAAAAATTCAGAGATTGCATATACTTGAGAAAATTCGACATGTTCCGCCGTGACCGCGTGGTCTAGTGGGCAGGGCGTCAGCCGCGAAAGCTGAAGACGCCAGTTCAAATCTGGCCTCGGACACCGGAGGACTTGGTCACTTTTTCTGACGTATATGACATCTATTTAAGTTTATTATTTCAATTGATTCACATTTCTAAGTTATTAAACTCCAAACTTATACCTACCTACGTAAGACTTACAAGTCTTATAACTTGGCGATACTTTCCTATCTCCAGTACCTAAAGTCCAAATTTACAAACAGCATAAACTATTTTTAATTGAAAAAAAAATTCTTTATTGTACAAGGTAGGAGGATATACTACTACATCGTGGGTGGCCTTAATGTTCTTTAAGTATAGATTGAAGTCAAGTCGATTTTTGCAAACTTCTACGGCTCGTAAGTATATATTGGATCGTTTCCACGATAAAAACAAGCTACCTAAGATACATTATACGTTTTTACTGCTAGATCTCTATCTCAGAGCATAGACTTCCTCCTATGCACTCCGCATATCAAGCCATGTAGGTTGGCAGTCATCACACATGGGAGTCGGACGCTCTTATACTTGAAAAGTACTACGTCTCAACTCGACCAACGGTTTAGTTGCATCGTACACCATTCCATGGCAATTCTTATTTGCCTACCTCAGGTAAGGTCCCTAGTTCAGGTAAAGTAACAAACTATTAAACAAGTGGTTGATGGATCAATTGCACATTTTTTGTACCTTTAATACCTTTATCTAATCTGTTCTTATTAATTTTATCAGTTTCGATACAAAAATTAGCCATACATTTATTATCGCAACGAAAATGAGAAAATGAAGAAAATTTTATCTTATATTTTCTTCATTTTCTAATTTTCGTTGACCGTTCAACATTATTAAGGAGTACCTATAGTTAAAATGCCTGAGAGCTAGAAAAGCGCGCCTTCGGTGCCATTTAAGAGATTTTGCTGTCAAAATCTAATTTGTTTAACAGGGAGAATTTTACACGTAAGCGTAGTGGCTTGAGTCCAAAAAAAAACTAATTTGTCCTGCAGCCAGTTAGATTTAAATAATAAATATCGAATATATAGCCGATTAAAGTTCCGAGCAAAGTCGCCCGTGTTGCACTTCCAAATATAACCAACGCACTAATTATAACCATTTTTTTTTCAGGATAGCGTCTGTCCTGTACCACGTAGTATCTAGACTATCTAGCAGGTAAGTGATCTTTGTCTCAGAGTCTAGCTCAAGGCGTTAAGTCGTTCTTTTTCCAAGTTTCAAGTTACGATGAATTGGACGCGCTCCTTGAAAGGATTTATTAAGTGAACTCGTCGGAATTTATTTTCTCCCGTTCGAGTTAAAGTTATTTTTGTTACAACATTTCTCACTCAATGTTATTTGTATGTTAATACGTATGTTGTGGTATTGGTATTACTAATATTTGCAGGCATAAATATTGAACGACATGTATATTCTTGGCAAGTTTTTTATATAAGTGTGCATACGTTCACTCTTTTGAATTTTTAAACGATGTGTTTGGTAATTATTCCGACTTATTTATACTCTTTCTCGTCATTATTATCGTGAGAAAGAAAAGTAATTGATGCATACGCGTATTTTTACGTAAAAGGGCACGCACGTACCTAAGCAATGGAAAGTCAATTACTATCAAAGAATCCTAATAGGTACATACCTACAGGAAAAAAGTACTTATGTATATTGTATTTATTAATCAATCTCAAATTTATCGCCCATCTAAAACAGATGCACTTTTAATTAAACACAGTACTCAGAACTCATCGAGCACGACATAAACACAAACAAATCGTGATCATAAACACCGAGGAGCAAATTGTCCGACTAATAAGAGGGCGATAAATAAAACTAATAAATAAAACGCGGAATGAGCTCATTAATCGGCGTGCGCGCACGTCGTAATTCGAGCTGTCATCTTCAACGGCTGTGGTCGCGTTCGCGTTCTTATTTTGAATTTTTAAGCGCGTTACACATTCTTCGCGATCTTCGAATGTTTTGTCAGAAAGAGTCTACATACTTTGAATTGGTAGATACACAACAGTCACGTGGGTGTCGGTCAAAACGATCTAACAAGCCTAAAATCGTCGTGGTTGTCTTGTTTTATAATTATTACAGAGTTCCTATGACCATATTCGGTCTTCATCATCAGTCCAGTTCCAAGGTATCCTAAATATGAATAAATTAATTATAGCCTCCACCGCAGGACTCATTTCATGTCTGTCGCTGTGGCAACAGATGAAGTTCGGCAATCGGATTGGATCTGCAGCTTGCCCAATGATGCCTATGATGTTGTCATCCTATGATGATGTGATGTCCGTGGATGCTGCAACAATCCTTCGAGAATATGATGTGGCCAATCTTCTTTTTTTCCTTAATCCCATCATTTGGCGTCGGCTCTCCTAGTGATTCTTCTCCAGGAGCTTCTGTCCCGGGTCGTCTCAGCTGATATTTTTGCCTTATTTAAGTCTCTATTTATGCCTTCCACGTTTGTCGGGGTAGAAGATGATGTGGCCAATGATGATGATAAATTGATATTAGAAATGTGCATTTTTTAAATAATTTCAGCAATATTGGTTAGAAGGAAGTTCATGACGTCATGTCGTGTCATGTTACATAACAAAACAACGCGAGAGAGAGAGAGAGAGCATTGCAAAATATTGAGCACGTTCAATATGATTCGAACGGGAATGTGTAGGCCGCATAAAAATGATCAATGGCTTGCCTGATGCACTCGGCCAGTGACCGAGTTGACAAAATTAGGCTGAATGCCGCCACTCTGTAACCTTTTCACTTAAAAAGTGTTTGCGCCTTTAATGCGTCATATTGTAGGCTGCTAGTGTTACGTAATAACTATGTAAAAATAGGTCACCTGAATCATAGACAAAGGGGTATAGTAGTAAATGATACTGCTGTAAGTAGGTACAGCCCAAATAAAGGTGCCGGTGACAGTTGTCAGTTCATATTTTTTTGTGCCAAAAGATGATATAAAATAATATTAAACAAAAAAGAACCGACTACACTTTTTTTTATTTTATTTATTTATTAATTATTAAAAATGCAAGGGTATTTCTTAAATCTAATACATAGCCCCACAAAACTCTAGAATGAGTTTGTCTGTGGGATCGACAGTCTCTCATTAGACTATTACATAGGTTGCTACTTATATATCCGGAAACAAAAAAACAAACAAACGTACACGGTTGAAAATGGTTTTATTGTTTTTCAAAGTATTCCCCTTGATGATCTATGCACTTTTGCATTCGCGTGAACCAATTTTTAAAGCACTTCTGCCACTCCGCCTGAGGTACCTCCATAACGTGTTGTTTGAATGCGTCGACAGCATCTTCAGCGGTCGAAAATCGTTGACCGCGTAATTTATTCTTTATATTTGGAAATAAATAAAAATCGTTGGGTGCCAAGTCAGGGCTGTACGGCGGATGATCCGTTAATTCCACATTTTGACCCTCCAAAAATAGAGTTGTTTCGCGTGACGTATGACAGCTGGCATTGTCATGATGAAGAATGATTCTTCGTCGCTGGTTAGTTTTACGAATTTGTTCAAATACTTCCGGTAAGCAAATGGTCGTGTACCACTCTGAATTAACCGTTCTACGGTTTTCTAGTGGCACTGTAGCTACATGGCCATTAATACCGAAGAAGCAGGCCACCATTTGTTTCAATGTACTTTTTGCACGAGTAACTTTCGTAGGGTTCGGCTCATTTTGAAACACCCATACTGTTGATTGTTGCTTCGTTTCGGGATCGTATGCATAGATCCAGGATTCGTCACCTGTATAGATGTTATAAACGGCTTTTGAGTCACCACGGTTATATTTTTTTTACATTTTATTGCACCATTCGACGCGAGCTTCTTTTTGCTCTTTTGTTAAGTTGTGGGGTATCCAACGCGAACAAATTTTTTTTACAGCCAAATAATTATGTAATATGCTATTAATGCTGGTCATAGAAATACCCAGAGTCGCCTCTATCTCGCGGTACGTAACATGTCGGTCGTCCATTATAACTTTTCGCACAGCCTCGATATTTTGTTGTACAACGACCGATTTCGGGCGACCTGCCTTAACTTCGTCCGTAAGCATACTACGTCCACGATTGAACTCACTAAACCAGTGATACACAGTAGTTTTAGATGGGGCTTCATCACCAAAAGTTGAAGTTAGTTGATCTATGCACTGTTGTTGCGTTAAACCACGCCGAAATTCATAATAAATCATAGCAGGAATATTTTCACGAGTGAGTTCCATTCTTGCTGCGAGATGACATTTAAAACCCGTCAAAAACAAAACACGAGCGTTAATAAGAAAGAAAAAATATACCGGCCAGTACTTAAAAAAGTTCAAATTTTACCATGGAGGTCAAATATGCTATTTAAGAAGATTGTAATCCCGGTTTCCGGATATATAAATAGCAGCCCTCATTATAATTTATATTATTTTAAGCTTATGTTGTACAACAAGTCATCAATCTACAGGTAATGTGTGCAAGTGCTTTTTTAATAAACGTGTGAATACGTTCTTTTTCTTTTCGAGCCTGATGGTTTCAGGCAGACCGTTCAAAAGGTATGGGATACGTTTTTTTAGGGTCCTGTCCCCATAATAGTTGTTAATTCTGGGAACAAACAGTTTGCCTGATGCCACAGCCTTCGTAGAACTTAGCCTCCACCTTTCCAAAAGCAAATGCTCGAGCTGCTGTAAAAATACTCAAGTCACTATAGGTGTGCCTATAGTAGTTTGTTATTATAGATTTCTCCAGGATCCCATCATCAGATCCTGACCTGGTTCTTCTTCTTCTTCTTCAGGTGCCTCTCCATTACTGAAGGTTGGCAGTCAGCTTCTTAAAACTGTCTTTGTTGAGTGCCAATCTGAACAGTTCCTCAACGGTCTTAACCTGGTTACAATGGGACCAACTGTGAAGTGTACTCTTTCAAACAAAAAAAGAATTTTCCAAATCGGTCCAGCCGTCTTCGAATAATCGGTGAACATACATAAAAAAATAGCAAAAACAAAGATCCCGACGAATTGATAACCTCCTCCTTCGAAATCTTGAAGTCGGTTGATAAACACAAATTAAATGCCACCGAAAATATGCTATGACAATGGGGATGGCCCGTAGAAAGTAATTTACAGATGCCGCTAGCATAGATTCTACTTCTACGGTCATCTGCAGAGATAGTGGACCTACCGTGCATATTAGAAACTGTTCCTGTCACCCCTATTAAGGGTCAAAACAAACGTCCGGTTTGCTTGCCAAGTTGTGACGTACGGGTGTATGTCACAATGATGACTAATAAATAATTTTAATGACTTTTCTCACATCGATACTGTGACTAAAAGACTAATGTCCTGAATGAACGAGGCGTGACATCGCAACTGAATCGCCATCACCGACGGATGCGCCGGAGTTGATTTCACGCTCGGTGCGGCTATTGCAATGAATGTCGTCTCGATTGTGACTTTCCAGTATAACTTGACACTTAAGCATTTTATGGACCCGGGTATATCTTTAAACTACATCCAAAAGAGAGGTATGGGTACTGCGAATTTCATCTCGCTATGTGTGGTAGGGCACAGCATAGCGAATGTCATCTCGCTCAACTCTGGAGCAGAGAAGAATCTGCGGAAGTACCTTACAGAAAACCACAGCCAAATAGCACTAGACCCTTTTTTTTAAATTTCGTTCTCTGCATCTCTTTCGCTCGTATTACCAAGTGCGATAGAGACAACATCGGAGGACGGAGATGAAGATAACAGCAGTTGCCGTGACCGAAACCGATTATGGAACTGTGATTATTTTATTTTTATAGAGAGAGATAAAAAATGAAAGGAAAAAGATATTTATTCTTCAATTTAGGCACATTACAATGCACTTATGAAAGTCAGAGAGAAAAAAAACTACCACCGGTTCTAACGCCACACTTCTGACTCGAGAAATATTGGCACCAAAAATGATTTTTGGAAAAAATACGATCTCCTCGTACACATTACATACCTTGTAAAGTTACGATTTCGTCGTCGCTGACTGTACAAGCACATTTAAAAAAATCAGGGAATGGCAATCGTCGTAAATTCAAACGTTAAGGAAGATTCACGAGATTTGGTAGCTGCTCTCAATACTGGAAAATCCACCCTGTATAATCGATCGGAATTCACAATTATCCTGGTTCGCCAGCAGCGCAGAGGGCGATAACAATAGCGAATAAGATGCGCTTGCGTTGATTTTACGCCGGCGGGTGGCTGGTCAGAGCAATTTAACGCGCATCACGAAAAGGCTTTATTCACACTTCCCGATCTGCTACCCACGTAATTCTACTTAGATACTATAAATAATATAAACAGCCCACAGTCAAAGATCTTTTTGAGGCCCAAAGCTGAAGCGCCTTCTGGGCGAGAGCAACCCAAAGATACAAAAATAGTACGGGGAAATGACATTGCGCGGTCATCTCGTAGCGTACCGTAATAACACTAATAACGCTAGATGGCGCTGCAGCGCAATGTCATTTCGCCCTACTACTGTTGTGTCTTCGCGCTTCAGACTTGGGCCTCAAAAAGTTCTTAGACTTGCTGTGTATATTATTTATAGTCTCTGTTAATATAGTTTTGGATGTTTGTAAATAATTTTTACAGCATCAACACACTTGGCCTTATTTGTCAACATATTCGTACTGTATCTCGTTATTTCCTATGGATTGCTATAGAATAAGAAAGAAACGAATAGGTATTTGGACAAATACGCCAGGTGTGTCAGATCGGATAGCCAAAATGATTTCACTCTAACCTTATTTTATACCACGACGGTTCAAACAAGCATACGGCCCGCCTGATGGCAAGCAGCTTCCGTAGCCTATGGACGCCTGAGGTGTCAAATGCGAGTTGCCGACTCTTTACAAAAAGGAGGATTCACTGTATTGACGGCTAAAGGAACAAGAGGGTCCCTCATCATCAACAGACTGGGCCCTCTTTGAGCTCTCTGACCTTGTTATTTTATTATAATGTAAAAATCTGTTTCAATATTTTTCGATATTATAGGTACATATTTTTTATCGTATATTTATTTAACAAACATTGTCCTGCAAAAAAACAACATAACAAATTTAAACAACATAATTCTACAACTTAATTAATCACAAGACATATATAAACTATTAGGTATCCCGAACACATACATTGAAAACGCAACGTTCTATAAGAAACGTCCTTAGTTTACGCCATTTTAAAATTGAACAATAAACTAGTGCGTAGGCTTGATAAACGAGCGAAGATACGCATATCACTGTCAGCTCAGTTAAATAAGGTCGTATGTTCTAATAAATCCCTACTAATTTAAGACCTTCTCACAAGGAAAGCCTATATTCTCTGTTGTTAGCAAGCATTCGCCTATTACGAACCAATTTAAGCTGACTCTTGAGACCCGCAACAAATATGCTTGCTAACTGAGTTAGCCAAGTTACTAACTTTTTTTAGCTTTTGAAGCGAAATTACATGAAAATGAACTAATTGTAAGTCTGACGTTTTAACATTTTTATGTTTAACGACCCTCTAGATATATTATAAATAAATAAATAATAAATAAATATTATAGGACAATCTTATACAAATCGACCTAGGCCCACAGTAAGCTCAATAAAGCTTGTGTTATGGGTACTAGACGACGATATATATAATATCTAGATAAATGTGGATAAATACTTAAATACAAAGAAAACATCCATAACTCAGGAACATATAACTACGATAAACACACAAATAAATGCCCTGACCAGGATTCGAACCCGGGACCTCCTGCTTCGTAAGCAGGGTCACTACCGACTGGGCTAGGAGGCCGATATTATTCTCAAACAAGCCTATAATTATATTCACAGTTTTGAAGAACAACCCGATTGGGACATTTTGGGGTCGACTTGTATATTGGGATTACTGGGCCTTTGTACTTGACCCTAAGACCTCACATCGCTTGGTCGAGTATGTGCAGTGCAAGTAATGGTCGCACTTCTATAAGACGTACATGACCGACTAAATCACTGTACCTCATTGGTTGTATGCGTCGATTCTGTTTCAACACATCGACCATGGCATCTCTGCCCTTATTACAAGTCAGACTCCCTCCCGAAGAACAAATCTGTACCAAATTTTTTTTGGATTGGAGAAATAACGGTTGATTTCGCTCATTTCGATAGCCTCCTCTTCTTCCTCCTAGCGTTTGTCCCGGCTTGGGGTCCGCTTGATAATCTAATTCCATGAATTGGCGTTGACACTAGATATTACGAAAGCGACTGCCATCTTACCTTCCAACCCAGAGGGGAAACTAGGCCTTATCGGGATTAAGTCCGGATTCCTTACGATGTTTTCCTTCATCGAAAAGCGACTGGTAAATATCAAATGATATTCCGTACATAAGTTCCGAAAAACTCAGTGATACGAGCCGGGGTTTGAACCCGCGACCTCCGGATTGAAAGTCGGACGTCTTATCGCCAGGCTACCAACGCCCATTTCAATAGCCATATCAGGGACAAATGGAAACTTTGTTTCCATTATTAGTGAAGCGCTTAAGACAACAAGAGACAAAATGGCGAGTTATCGCAGAAATCGCATTACGACAATCGCACGACATTTTTAATCTTGAAAAAACGAAATATGGATACGCCAATGTAATTGACTATTATTTCAGTTAAGCCTGTTAATACTCACGGGTAGCGCTTGCTATCCGGATATTTCGAATAGTAATTTGTATGGAAAGTATTAGAATTATCCGGATACTATCCGGATAATTGCAAGCCTTACTCACGGGTCTCTCATCAGTGGTTCGACATTCGATGCGTTCGGCGTTTAAGAAGAAGTCAGTAAGGGATTAGGTAGGTCCCTTGTATTACCAAGCCATTTATTATTTTCTTAAACCTAGATTGGAGATTGCATGGTGGATGGGCTATAAGATATTGCCGGTTAGATGAAGTACCGTGAAATGTTAAATATTGCCGTTTGCTGGAAAAATAGTATAAATAGGTTTCGCAGTCAGTGCACCCACGTAATTATTTTCAATCCGAATACAAATTGCCTACTACTGCATAGCGCATAAATACACGTTGTGAGGTATTTTTTATATTTTTGTTGTAAGTAAAATATGCGAAAATTACGTATTTTTGTTGTAAGTAAAATATGTGAAAATAGTCCAGATCCAGAAAAAAATGTTGGAAATAGAGCTTGTTAAACTGGTAACTTTGACACGTTGTATCTTTGTATTTTTTTGCTTGACTGACAAAAGATTCAATACATTTTTATTATAATTACGCATTTTTTTACATACTTTTATTTAGCTCAACCCCGTATACAGGGTGATTCATGAGACGTGAGCAGGCTTAACACTACGGATTCAGTTAATAACAAGCTATTGTTTGATATCAGTATTAGTGTGATAAGCCCAAAAAAAATAATTTAAAGTAAAAATAAAAAGTTCAAAATTATTTACGACACGCATGGTCACTCTACAGTTAGAATACTCCGTCGAGTACTGATATTCTCTGTTTTTCTGTGATATGTGTCAAATTGATGTCTGGTTACTTTGGAAACATCGTATCTCACTTAATTTGACAATTATTTTTTTCATAATCAAAGTGCTGTCATGATTGTTAAAGAGGTTTTATCTTTATTGATTTGTTTATGTAGGATGACCATGATTACAGAAAATAATATTTCTACCAAACAAAATAGGTTTAAAAAATTGAAAGGCGTTATTGTTTCACTTAAACATGATGGCGGCCGATTAATTATCGTTAACTAAGTGTGTACCCTGTTCCTGCTCACGTCTCATGAATCATCCTGTATATATATATATATATATATATGTATATATATATATATATATATATATACAGGATACCTAATATACTTCAAATGTTTGTAAGTTAAATTTCAACTACTTGTCGGTGTCCGATTTATCTGAAATTTGGTAAGTATACCGAAGTTTACATGGCAACGAAAGTCAGCAATAAAAGTGTGTACCTACCAAAAAACTTTTGGCGATAGGTTACTTATTTAAGATTAATTTTACTTAAAAAAAAACATTCTGTACTGATTAAATACTACCATATGATAATGGTGACTGGTTACAGTCACAAAAAGTGGTTAGCTTGATGTTTAACGTAAGTGACGTACTCTTCTAGTATTACTAAGTATATATGTAGTAAATACCTAAAAGCCGCCGCCGTTTTCCCTATTGGACATAACAAAGAGCTTTCATACATTTCATACGGATGGCTCCGGCCATTACATTTGCTAATTTAAATAATAAATGCGCTCATTTAAGCCGTGATTGCAAAATATGGCCACGGAGGGCTAATTGCTGGCCCGGGGGGTTAGTGTGGTTCGAATATACGCAGTATGTTATTAATTATTATAAAGTGTAAATATCAATTACGAAAAAATATACAATTACAGCTAATGAAACAAGAAATAATATAATGTACCGTCTCGGGTGAGACTCGAATACGCGAGTCACCTTATTTTGGCCTAAAGTTGTGGCCAGACGGCAGATAGCCGCAGATTCTGTCACGTGACCTTGGTTGGAGCGAGTGGTTAAAGCGAGCGGCTACATGGCTGACAACCAACCAACCGCTTCTGCCAACGGTTGGCAGAGCACGCCACCAAGAGCGTTTAAAGGTCATGTAGAATTGGGCACCAACCACTGGCTACACGGTTTAAAATCTCTGTTTTCTGCCAAGGTTTCCTGTTGTTGTATGCTGTCTGGCCACAACTTATGCGCCTCACCGGCCTCACCCACAGACCAGCAATGCGCGACTGTAAGGGCTAGAGACAACCTAAAAACCTCTTTTGTCTATGGCCTCACCTAACGTTAAAGTCAGGGAGTCAAAAGTGGGCACCATCTCCGCCGCAATACAGGCCTTTTACAGTTCAAATCTGGGGCCACTCGCTGCGCCCACCCTATGCTCCCCAAGTGGGGCACTCCCCACAGGTTGGAAAACCCTACTGTAAGGAGTGAAATTAGTACAAACATCCGCATGTCTTTAAAAAAAAAATACCTAAAACGAACTAAAGGACTTTCACAACGAAAGTTACCAGTGATCTGAGTATGAAAATGTAAATAATTTATCACGAACGGCCATTGACACATCTCTGCATCAGAGTAATAGGGTACTTTTTAACCGACTTCAAGATTTGAAAAGAGGAGGTTCTCAATTCGGCGTGTATAGTTTTTTTTTTTTTGTTTGTTACTCCATAACTCCGTCATGTCTGAACCGATTTTGAAAATTATTTTTTTGATTGTAAGTATATATATACAGATTGGTCCCGTTTTTGTCAAAACGCAGTTCTGATGATGGGATCCATGAGGAATCGAGGGAACTCCTCAAATCTTAAAGGCATACATATAGTGATTTTTATATTTTTATCAACAAAACCATCATTTTCATTCAAAACAGTGACATTGGATGAAGTAGAACTGCTGATGATGATCAGAACGGAACTCTTCAACGACGCATAGTTCACGTTTGGCGATTCGTCCTCTTCGCTGTGTTTGTTTAGCAAGTTTAATTGTCAGAACAAATGTTCGTCCAGCTCAAGTTCTGATGATGGGATCCATGAAGAATCGAGGGAACTCCTCAAATCTTAAGGGCTTACACATAGTGATTTTTGTATTTTTATCAACAAATCAAGCATTTTCATTCAAAAGAGTGACATTTGATGAAGTGGAACTGCTGATGATGAACAGAACGGCACTCTTCAACGACGCATAGTTCATGTTTGGCGATTCTTCCTCTTCGCTATGTTTGTTAAGCAAGTTAGATTGTCAGGACCAATTTTCGTCAAGCTCAAGTTCTGATGATGAGTTCCACGAGGAATCGAGGGAATTCCTCAAATCTTAAAGGCATACACAAAGTGACTTTTGTATTTTTATCAACAAATCAAGCATTTTCATTCAAAAGAGTGACATTTGATGAAGTGGAACTGTTGATGATAATCAGAACGGAACTCTTCAACGACGCATAGTTCACGTTTGGCGATTGGTCCTCTCCGCTGCGTTTTTTAAGCAAGTTATTTCATTGTATGGAATCTAAGTGCACCATCTATCTACAATAATCCTTCACCGGCTACCCCCATTGAAGTCGGTTTTTTTTTCTTAAAAATTATCTAAATTACTCATCAGTGGGGCCTTTTTTTCGAAAGGTATTAGAATAAACCGATATTATTAGTCCACAAACATTGAGTAACAGGAGATGACATCCCTAAGATTTTTTTTGTCCCAAAAGTTATAGTGAAAATCACTACAACTAAGTCTGTACTACTCTTTGATTTAGTCCCAGCTGTCAACCGCCAAACATGGCGCACAAAATTTGTCCTAGATGTCACATCTAGTAGAATACATACTTAATCAAATTCCACAAACTGTCAAATCGTATGGGTTTCCATGACAACACACTGATAATATTAGTCTACTTAATACCGTTTGAGAAATGGGCCCTAGGTACATTCATATAAAAGCTACTGACAAGTATAAAAGTAACAAGTGATTCCGAGGAGAAAATATTTTACTTATCTTAAAAAAATGGTACGGTTTCTTTAGAAAGTTACGAACTTGAAATCCAGGACTTCACTAAATGCAAGCCAACTCAAACTTACTGTTAGTTCTTCATCTCGCAACTTGCAAACCAGACGCGATTGCATTAACTGTGCAAATAGTAGCATTGTTAAGTGCAGCAGTCGCTCAAGAACTTATTTTGAAGCAAGTTTAAACAATGCAGTAACTTTTATTGTTACAGGAAAGTGCGGGAAGATGTATTAAGTTACACTATTGAGAATTAAATTCATTTATCTAGAGTTCCGACAGGTTTAACTGGTCATTGTGGCGGACAACTCTCGGGGAATATGGAACTTGTCTCAAAACGTCGGAACTCAAGGTAAATAAATTTAATTCCCGAAGGACCCGTCGAATGTTTGTTGATATTTATACAAAATGTGTAAGTTTTAAATACTATAAGATAAGAGGTAATCCGATTGCTTATAGAGAGAATTTACCGTGACAGGTAGTGCACAGGGAGCAGAATCATCAGAATACGTATGATTATTACCTGAAACAAAATAAAATATCTATTAAAATTATGTCATTAATATTATGTATACTACGAAATCGCCATTGAGTAGGTACAAGTCTTTAAAACTATACATTAACTTGAAGCTTTAAATGAGGTCGCTCTCATCTCATTTATGTTGTTAAAACATCTTGTGGTTTTCATGTATTTGTACTAATTTGTAGTGTGTTGCATCTAGCTGGTCAAGTATTCTCTGGCCAAATCATAACTTAGCTTAGAATGTTGCACTTCCTTAAACTCAAGCGCAATGGAACTAAGCAAAATCACAGAAATCAGCAGCAAAATAAATCGAACACCGGCATTTCTAACATAAACATGAATGGTAGAGTGGTAGATAACCAGACCAGGGCTGGTTAATGCCACAAAGTTGTAACTGGGGTTGAATTGCTATTGAGTTAGGTCTTTTTTAAATTTATATGAGAATTGGAGAGTGATTCTCATCGCCACGTGTGCCTTCAGGCGAAAGCTATTTCTGTTAAGGAAATAAAATCATATGAAATGTACTGTAAGCTATAGTTACTACTACAAAATTGCCTGCCTTGAAATAGTGGTTGTCCATAAAAGAGCTGTCTATATCTAATTTATATTTAGACGATATGATATGAGAAAGGCTACTTTATTTAAAAAATATATGGACGTTTATTCGGTATTCGGTGGGTCATCGTTATTTTTCAAACCCGGTAAATTTAGGTTTGGTACGCAATTATAGCTTTCCCAAAGAAGTCATAGACAATTTAGATAAAACACCTAATAATATTAAAAGTATTGTTAAAAGAGCACTGATAAATAACAATATAAATGGTAAAAAACTTTTTACAAAAAAAGATAAACCGACTTCAAAAAGGACAAAATAAAATATTATATTATTTATATGAGTTACAAACTGATATGTTTGAAGTCGGTGCCAAGCCAAATTTGGAAGAGTTAATACGAACGAGGCTATGTGTTCAGTGAATTGTTCTTCATACTATAGAACTATTTTAATACGGTATTGATTGCATGTAGGTATTAATTCAATTACAGAAAGAAAGTATAATCATGCGTCTTATGATATTTGTTAATTTAATACTGATCTTTCTATACTCAGACACACTGGGTGTGTGGGGCCCACCTTGTCAGTAGAAAAAGGTGCATTATTTAAATTTTCTATGGAATGTCAACCCTACGCTTTTACATTTTATTGAATTTGCCGCCTCTGATTTTTGACAAAGTAGACGTGCATCAGAGTATATATACATAGGTAACACATTTCAACAAAATTGGATTGAAGTTTAGACGTGAAAATATAACAGATCCAATCACATTCACCTTTGCAATATAAGTATGTATAGATGTTTTGTGATTTTCAGACTTGAAGCTGATTTGACCGGTATTGTAACTTTTTGGCTTGGCACCGACTTCAAACATATCAGTTTGTAACTCATATAAATAATATAATATTTTATTTTGTCCTTTTTGAAGTCGGTTTATCTTTTTTTGTAAAAAGTTTTTATTTTTCCATTTTTAGTAGTTATATAAGTATCATAATCGGATAACGGTTCTCGGAATAATCGGTCAAGATATATAAGAAAAAGTTCATAATACGGACTCAATCTAAGGAAAGTTCCACATATCATTTGTGGTCTTCATCATTAGGTCCACTCCTTCAAATTGATGGTTTTTGAGAGGAAATGCCTGAGTTGCTTAAAAAACTACCAAATCGGAATTGAGGAGTTCCCTCAATTCCTCATGGATCCCATAATCAGAACAGCGCCAGATTAATGTGGGACCATTTCCGAAGTAGTTCCTTTCAACCAATAAAATAATTGCTCTAATCGGACAATGGGTTTCGGAGTAATCGCTGAACATCCTACATAAAAAAAACATCATTATCATTAAAACAATCATAATCTTCATCATCCGGTCCAGTCCATCAAATTGGTGGTTTATCGAGAGGAAATGCTTGAGTTGCTTAAGAAAACACTCAAATCTCCATACATGTGCCTTTAAAGATTGAGGAGTTCCCTCAATTCCTCATGGATTCCATCATCAGAACAGCACCAGATTAATTTGGGACCACCTTGGAAGTACATCCTTTCAAACATAAAAAGAATTATTCAAATCGGACCACGGGTCTCGGAGTAATCGCTGAACATCCTACATAAAAAAAAATCATCATCATTATCATCAAAACAATCATCATTATCAGGTCCACTTCATCTAATTGGTGGTTTTCGAGAGAAAACTCTCGTGTTGCTTAAGAAAACACCCAAATCACCATACTTGTGCCTTTAAAAATTGAGGAGTTCCCTCAATTCCTCATAGATCCCATCATCAGAACAGCACCAGATTAATTTGGGACCACCTTGGAAGTACATCCTTTCAAACATAAAAAGAATTATTCAAATCGGACCACGGGTCTCGGAGTAATCGCTGAACATCCTACATTAAAAAAAATCATCATCATTATCATCAAAACAAGCATCATTATCAGGTCCACTTCATCAAATTGGTGGTTTTCGAGAGAAAACTCTCGAGTTGCTTAAGAAAACACCCAAATCACCATACATGTGCCTTTAAAAATTGAGGAGTTCCCTCAATTCCTCATAGATGCCATCATCAGAACAGCACCAGATTAATATGGGACCACCTTGGAAGTATATCCTTTCAAACAAAAAAAAAAATATTCAAATCGGACCACGCGTCTCGGAGTAATCGGTGAACATACATAAAAAAAAAAGCCCAAACCGAATACAGAACCTCCTTCTATGAAATTGAAGTCGGTTAAAAATAGATTAATTTGTTGTAAATAATAGTAATTTATATTAGAATTGGTTGCAACCCCAACTTATAACCTTAGTAATACAATCTTAAATGTAAAAGATTAATACTAAGTTAACTGTGAAAATGTTAGTAACGCACTTCAGAATAATAAACAGTTTTTTTAAATAACTAAACACCCACATGGTTTTCTATAGTTTGACCACTAGACCACAGTTAAGAGAAAATTTGCTTTATTTTTCCAGCGTAAAATTGAGCTCATAGCGTTTCGTGATCTTTGGTAAGAAAAAATATAAAATGAGATTATATTAACAGAACAAGTACTTTTCCTTAAAATATATGACGCGATGTGTGTCAATCTTTTGAAGTTCTTGCATAATTTGAAACATTAAGCTAATTTAATTTCACTTTTAACTCTCTTGGTGCCGGGTTAAGTAATTACTTGATGTTTTTGGGAAATTTGTGATTTTAGCTTATTTTTCCTGCAATCATCTTAAAGAATCATACATTATATTTAGCTTTAATTTGGGACCGAGATGATTGTAGGTCATACGGAACGAAAATTACGTGCTTATGCTATTATTGGGTATACCTACCTACCTAACCAAACCCGATATCGAGAGTAAGTTATTCTTATTTGTGATAATCTGAGATCTGACCCAATTTCTTCACTACTTCTGTCGATTTGAGTTTTCCCAATTATACTGGGCGTCCCACGACTTTGCCACATGGAGGGGAAGTACTTTAAATACCGTAGATAAGGAAATTTAACTGAAAGAAGACTTTATTAATACTTTTGAAATAATACGAACTGCATTTAAATAATTTTTAATAATCGCCTGTCTGAGCCGGAAATCGAACTCGCTAAACGTGGTAACAACAAAACTGACTGACACTGATTTACTGTATCGAAACCCTCAATCGTAAGAATTTGTCTTCTAAATAACGTAGCATCTTAAATAAAAAAAGACCAGGAATTTTCACATTTAATAAAATGCAGTACAGTTAACTGCTACTTACAATAAATTTAGTTAGTTAAGTTTCCTATCTACAGTATTTAAGGTACTTCCCCTCTATGTGGCAAAGTCATGGGACGCCCTGTATAAGCGGTGAATATTTAGTTTACCTGTCTAAAGTAAATTATCATGTTGCCGAATTTAAATAAAAAATATTCAAAAATATAAGCAACTTTTACTTTTGCTTACGGACATCTTACCTTACATTCGTATTACAGATCGCTAGAAAACCTTTAGGTACATTCTTTTTTTGAAGAAGCATGAGAATGCTGTAATCGAAATGCTCCAGTAATCAGAGCGGTATGATCAAAATTTATAGACTTGAATGAATCTGTTTTTGCCCACTCGCTGCACCGTTCGCTGCATAGAGAATTCAACCAACGGAGCGGCCATGTCTGTTATTTTCTGTGCAAAAAAAGTCTGCCGATTCTTGCGGGGGAGGGGAACGTCAAATGTATGGCTATCCGTACGTAACGGAAGAATAGCCACGTCAGATAAACGTCAGCCCATACAATAAATATGACCACTGGTCATATGTTTTCGGCAGAGGGGAAACAACGAAATTCGAAAAACCACTTCCTGCATCTCTATCGCTCTTGCATGTTTAGCAGGGAGGCAAACAGACGATCGAACGATGTGGTTCGCGGTACCAGGCCAGATTGCACGCCGGCCATAAATCACAAATCAGCCCAAAGCACCATAATTTCAACATGAAAAATCACAAAACAAATATATTGTAAAGCCACAGCGTAAGTAAACAGACTTGCCGGACTGATAATTTACTGCCGCGGGCGAAACAGAGTGATTGCTCTGATGATATGATTGCAGAAAACTGCAGCGCAAGGTACAGGGTGTAGGTCCGATTCTGTTAGATTGGATTATGCAAGATTTTATTTATTTAAACTTTATTGTACAATTTAAGACATTAAAAGTACAAATGGACTTAAGGCATTCTCTACCAGTGAACCATTGGGCTTTTAGAGAAATAAACATTTGTCAAGTTTTCTTTTTATCATAGCTACGGTGTTTACTGAGTATAAGGTATGTGAACGCAACAATATTAAACAAAAGTATGTATATAAAAAAAACGAAAAAAGAATAACGTAACTTTGAGTCATGACTTCGCATTATGCAGTATCGATTGTTTTTTATGGGCAACATCCTCGTTATATGAATTAATTAAAAATGTAGTTTGAATTTTATGATCAACAACGACATATTCGCAGATAGTTTTTGGGTTTTTAGTGAATTATTCAGGATTTTGACACTGTCGTAGAAAAAGATAGATCTGCGGATTATTTTGTGATCGCAGGCCCATATTCAGCAAATTATCTGGTGAACAGACGGTTTTGCTCATAAGATTGTGCCAGAAATAGTCTGAATCAACCAATGGCAAAACGGCACAATCTGGCCATTTTTTATCGTAAACCCCCAAGGGTTTACACCCATGTGTTTTATTCACGGTAAACTTTCACGTGTTGTTTGTCTAGTTGAAAAACGGAGTATTTCGAAATGTAATGTTATACTAGATAAGCAGCGAGATATTATAAATGTACCTAGTACGACATCACATAGAGGTTTACTCGCCAACGTGTTCAAATATATGCGATTTTGTGTTTGAATTCAATTTATTCTGAGCTGAACTTTACATAGTTTGAAGATATCTATATTTTATGATAAGCAAGGCAAATTAGATATCTAAGATCATTTTATAAGGAAATGATTTTTCGGTTTCAATAAAAATTTTACCTTTCGTCTGTGCTTAGTTAGGGTCCTGCCACTATTTATCGATCATATCATACCATATCACCTATTATGGCACGACCGAAGCGTGAACCCACGGCTTTTTGACCCACCCACATATGAAATATTAATAAGTTCGTTTTCGATACTTTATACGCACATGTGTTGGATATTTCATTAGATTTTGTTAAGCATGAGAAATCATACAATAGTTTTTTTTAAATAATCTTTTGTTGTCAAATAATGAATAAGCCAAACTCTATAAGCAACAACCCTATTTTTCACACAGATAAAGCAGTGGGCCTAGAACGCTACCCTGGGGCACAACGCATTTCGCAGAGATCTTGTTTTACCGCGCTCTCATCAAAATAGCGAATCCTTTCGAAACATCAAATCAGTTGTGAACTTTTCAAAATGAGTAGTACTTAGTGCTGCAACGACCCATCGTTGCAACACTAAGTACTATTAAATTTTATTTATTTATTTCAATAGTACCCATACTATTGAAATAAAAAAAACAAATTAATACTTTCCCACATGAATTCCTGATTAACAGCTAAGTAGATAAATTCTTACTACATCTGACTAAAAACATCATAAAACAGTGTCTGCAGGTATATACAATCTAATATAAACGGGAAAATGGGACACTTGTAATGAAATGACGTTAAAATGTATACCTAAATAAACCAGTAACGAGGTAATAATTGCACAAGTAGAAATTTTCAACAGTTGAAATAGTTAAACAATATCTTCAACCATAGTGCAAGAACTAAAATGAACCATCTCCAATAGTTTCACTATAAAGGTCGACGTTTAAATCTCTATGGATCGACGTAATGTTGTTTAAGGGCCTTATAACACTTGAGCGATTTGAAAGTGATTTCCGTACAAAACTCGCTCGCAAATCGCAAGTGTGATAAGCGCTATATAAATTTTCTAATCTTGATGTGCTAGGTTTTTTATCTATAGTTATGATACACGAGCACTCATCGGTACGCGAGAGACCGTTCCTGTCTTGTCATTTGGCATCTCCGTACGTGGCCAATCAACTTTTTGACCGACAGTTTTGAGTGTCTCCTGCGTTACTCAAAATGTCTCAGGAGTTACCAAGAAATCGGGCTTCTAATAACTACACATAGTTTCTGGTTATTAGCTTTAACAGTTAGGGGCTCGAATGTTTTAACATACACCATAAACGGAAACACAGAAAATCCATTAATTAAAGGTGTAATTTTACAACCTTTATAATTTGAGGACAGATTTGTGTCGGTCAATCATCATGTGTTTTCCGCGGCAGATGCGAATTTTACCAGAGATAGACTACTCTACCAAACATTTACTCTGCTTCAACTCTTTAAGGTGGGCATAAATGTCACTTCGACAGGACAATAGAGCATGAACCTAAATGCTAAACTACGCTGACGATTGACAGATCCTTTAAATTGAAATCCGCAAAGACAAGACGTTAATATTTTATTCTATTTTACGAGTATATTATTTGGTTTTGCATTAGCTTAGCAAAAGCAAAACAGTAGAGTTTATTTCCTTTCTCATTCTAAAAAGATTAGTGACTTGTTTTATAAATTTGAGGGCCGAAATGAAATTAATATTATTATTTTCACAAATGCCCGATTAAATAAAAGTATTTTTTTTAAATTTTTATACCACGACGGTGGCAAATAAGCATACGGCCCGCCTGATGGAAAGCAGCTACCGTAGCCTATGGACGCCTGCAACTCCAAAGGAGTCACATGCGCGTTGCCGACCCTTTACGAAAAGGAGGATTCACTGTGTAATACAAAAAACTTAGTCGAAAAGCAGAGTAATAACTATAACAAACGATAACAAATCCACCTATGACACTTAAGATATCATACGATGATTAGGGGAAAGCTAACAACTTAAGTAAAATATCAGAATCCTAAATTTGAATCAATATATTTTATTTTACGTATGTAGGTACTGTAAAGACTAATTTTAGAAGCCGACGTGTAATAGTAGTTTATGTAACTGTTACGTAATAAGGCCTAATTACGTACAGTTGCATACACTGCTTTATCTACACTCATATTATTTATCCTAAATGCCGTGTTCGGAAACCATAGAATGGTCGCCATTGCACCGCCATGGCCAACTGATTGTGCCGGCGGTCGCGCGGGCGCGTGCCGGTGTACATTATGTTATCATATCTCATAACGTATCAATATTTGAGCATGTAAAGTTAAAATTACGTTACTGCCACAGCTAAAAAGCTTATCATAGTAAAATCCATAGATTATATAAGTCCCAGATAGAGTGCGGCTAACAAAATTTTGTGATTCCATAAAGAGCCAGTGTCCTCGTCGTTACGCACTACACACACATACGCACAGCAATAATGAGCCGCTCCCCCGCCATTCGTGTCCAAACGTCTATGCAGTCAAGAGCAGTTAAAAAATAATTAAAATATGCCGTCGTGCGTTGTCAAATGCTGCAGAAATGCCACCGGTCGAAAGAAAAAAACGGATGGGATAACTTTTCACCGTTAAGTAAACAATTAATTGCGTAATCACATTAAATATCAGTAATTTCATAAACTATTAACTTCATGGTAGCGGTGTTGCCAGGTGGTTGAATAGGGAAACTTCCCGAATGTAAAGGGGTCTATAATCGCCGCGATATGGTGTCAACACGATATGAACCAAACACAACTTGATGTTTTATTTCACGCACGTTTTCAACTAATATTAACATATTACCTAATAGTTCATAAATTATTAAGTTTTTGAAAGTAAATTATATTCCTAAGTATTTTTTGAATAAAATTAGTTAATAAACTAAATTATATATTTCTTAAAATAATTACAAAAATTGCGTAAAACATAAAGCTCATATATTATCAAGTCGTAGGTTGAATGCGCAAAATTATGCCACAATGAGTGATCTGTCCAACTTTTGTCTCATTCTAACTATCGCTCCCTCTCACTCTGATCGGTTGACTAGTCGCTTTAGTAAGCGACTGGTCAAGCGATTAGAACGAAATTGAACTATAGTTAGAATGAGAGGTTAGCTGTCAAACCGGTTGTGTTGATCGATCTAGGAGCATTTTTAACCGACTTCAAAAAAAGGAGGTTCTCAGTTTATGTGTGTGTATATATGTTTGTTCACGATTATCTCGCGTTTGGCTGAACCAATTTTGATGCGGTCCTTATATACAGCTGTATTTTTTATCTATCGCGTTCGTGAAAACAAAATATACGTTTAAATAATATCTAATACACTGAACTTTACTGTAATAAAATTTACCACGCCGCAGCATTGCGTAGTTCCATATTTTCTGAAAAAAAGGAGAATTTTCTGAGCTACGCTTTTAAAGGATTCACATTCAATGATTCGTAACTCATATTTGCCATACTTAATATCAGGTATTACAAAATTTTCACAACCTTGTTCAAATTAAAAATAATTTTGTGAATTCCATTGAATTACTATGGAATTTAACGGTTCGAAGACCTCCGTCTACACTAACGCCTCTAGCGGAAATTCGTACGCGATAGTCATCATTCATATTCAGAGGCGATTGTCTATGGTTGCGGAAATTTGTCTATTGAAAGATTGTAACTGATTTTTTTTATGGAGGCCATAGACAAATTTCCGCAACCATAGACAATTGTCTATGAATTGATGAATTCAGATCAATCGTGTCGAGCGACAAATGCCACCTTCTTATCGAAATCGGTTTTGTAGTTTAGGAATGACAGTGTTATAGACAACATACAAATAATATAGGTGTACTTGCCCTTGTACTCCACGTGCCTGATATAAATATAAATTCAATTCAATTTAATGATCATTTATTTCGAAAGTTTTATTATATTATTACATTTTATTTCGACTAAATTAATAACATCTTATAATTATGCCAGAAAGCCCACTGTCCACGACTGTGGCTAGAAGGCTGTCGTAAGTAGGTTTTGCACGATGGAAAATTATCAGTGGGCCCTATATAAAAAAAGCCAGAACCCATAGACCTGGCTGACCTGAATCCCGCTAAGTGTGTGTTGCGCCTAATCTTACCAAAAGCAAGCCATGTAAAATTAGCGGCCAAGACTCACAACACAAGCTCATAACGCTTTAGCGTCTGCTAAATGGTTGCCAACAAGGCTGACGACGAAGCTCAACCTGACTGAATTTTGCTTCTCTAGTGTGAAACGGTTTGAGATAAGGTAAGTTTATAATAATACGCTTTTAGTTGGGTTCACCTTGGCCATATTAAAAAGGTATGATAAATGCTTAAAATAATAATATTGGGTCGAGAAGAGAGGCCGGACACACTCAAGTCGTGCCCTTTAATTAATTTATAAATTTAGATTTTTTACATCATTATTTTTTTCTTTTATCCGCCTCTTCAGAAATATATTTCATCAAATTTATTAAAACAGGTGCTTATTAATTATATTTAAACATATATATTAATAATCTATTTTTTTTAATTCAAAAATACTGTATTCTTAATCGGGAAAATTTGTATTACATGGCAACACTCGTCTGGACACACACATTCAAACCAGCCGCCATCTTGCGTCACAGTTTGTTGTACAGCCATGCTCCGTCCTTTAATTTTTTTCGTCCAAGGTAAAATCGATTGTGGTAATGCCATTGCCTACCGTTTTTGAACACGTTTTAGAGGACTTACAATGTGAATGTATATAAACCATTTTAAGCCGTTTAAAGAAATGTCAACATGTAAAGTGATAGGTTAGGTTATTTGTCTATTTTGTCTAAATGGCCGTTCGCTTCTCAGTGATCTTTTTTTTTGTTAAACACAATATCTTCAAATTTAGTTCAGATTAAATGTAAAAGATTAAAGGTAAAGCATGGGAGAGTACACAACTGTACCGGTGGCAGGCTTATTTGATTAAACTTTAACAACATAATAATAAGTGTTATTTCGTTAAATAAAGTGGGCTACCTTCGTGAGAAAGAAAATAAGATGATGAAAGTAATAATTAACTTTAACTCCTTCAAATAAAGTGTAATTCATTTCATGCATGTAACTTTTATTGTTTGTTAAAAGTTTATTGTACAACACTGGGTATAATTGCACAAATGGCGGACATTACTGCATTAAATGATTTTTAATATCATAGACATAAAATAAAACATCGAACGAGATAGTGATGGTTTCACGGAACTTTCAAATAGGTGGGACAGAGAAAGCGGTAATAGTTTGTCCTCGCCACAGATTCACTCGCTTCAAGATTTCCTATTCTTAGAAGACGACTGGAGCGATTTTGAATAGTAGTTTTCGATACAAGTGCGAGAAGTATGTCATTTTGCACGAGTAGCGAGGTTACTTGACCCGAGCCGAGAGGCGAGGGTCAAGACTCGGGACGAGTGAAAATTACACTTCCGCACGTGTGTCGAACAACGTTTTTTAATACAATTGCGAAAAAACTACAATGAAATAAAATAACATTATTATTCTGTCAGTGTACGAAAGACAGCTTCATTCCATCGCGCGTTGTTCAAGTAATACTATTGGGTCTCGCATAATACTCCTTTATGCCCAATCGCGCGTAGTTCAGGTGGGTCATTTCATTTATAAGCGGGTCTCGCATAATACTCATTTATTTAAAAAGTATCAATCAGATTAATTTTTAGCACTAGTGCATAAAATCAAACTTTACGCACGATTTGCAGCTACATAAACTAAACTTTTTGAGCAATTGTATTGAAAAAATCTTTTTTAAGCCTATTCAATCGCGCGTTGTTCAAGTAATACTATTGGGTCTCGCATAATACTCCTTTATGCCCAATCGCGCGTAGTTCAGGTGGGTCATTTCATTTATAAGCGGGTCTCGCATAATAGTCATTTATTTAAAAAGTATCAATCAGATTACTTTTTAGCACTAGTGCATAAAATCAAACTTTACGCACGATTTGCAGCTACATAAACTAAACTTTTTGAGCAATTGTATTGAAAAATTGTTTTTTAAGCCTAGCCGGTTGAAACAATCTTCCTTATGCCCTTAAAGCGAACATTTTATCACTGTTCGTATTATAACCACTAAGACAGTTAGCAGACCTCGAGCGACGTGTGAAACCGCCTTACGTTCGTTAAATGCAACGCAAGACGCGCGAAATACAATTAGTAAGCAGTAAAATAAAGCCGTATACAGACAAATTGACGAGATTCCTTCACGTGACATTCCGAACGGATAAGGCAGCACAATTGCTAGTAATCAAAAGCACGTATGAACCCTTACAACGTAAAAACAACCTTAAACAAATAGGAGTAAGTCTTTAATTTGGTAATGCTTAATTTGATGCTAAAAGGACATCAGTTGCTACTGAACTAATCACAAGCAAATGCATTAACAAGGTGAAACCAACCTTATACTAAGTTGATTATGATTGGAATTTGATTACGAATTTACGATGAAATGCTGATAGGAAAGAGCACACGAGAAGAAATGAATCTAGCTAAAGCTGACATTGAGAAATGAACCATAAATGTATATATAGTCACTAGGTTGGTTTTCGTTTTTAGTGGTAGCTCGAACCTGTATGTTCTATTAAGGGAATGCCGTAAAAATGGCAGCAAGTGTAAAATCGGCGTTTTAAGTTTACGAGGCGGTTTGTAAACGGTTTTTATCTTGCAGGTGACTTGGGAATTTCTCTTGGACTTTTATAGGTGTACAGTAGGCGACAAAAATAGCTCTGCGAACGTTGAATTGTCAACTCTATTACTCAGGAAATAAGTAAGTGTTAGATGCTGATGCAGGTCATTTTAGATCTGTTTTAATTACTGTACCTATCAAAAGGTATAGTAATTAAACGGATCTAAACCTGCGGCAAAAAAATCTTCCGTGTTTCAACTCTCTTATTATAAAACTGACATTACAAGATCTCAGATTACAGAAATAAAAAAAGTGACAGTTAGAGTGTTAAAGCGTGAAATTGGCCGAGTTGTATGCAAAACAGCTGCAATCTGCAATCCGATGTACACGCACGCACTGGTAAGGACTGTATTCAGAAAATAAAATATGCAATTTTAAAAAACCTTTATCTATTCCGCTTATACACATGTAGTTGAGTAGTAGAGTGAGTGAGAACAACCCCGCAGTACATTTTCGATATCATTTGAATGTCTTAAAATACTCGTTTGAAAACGACCGCAAACCGGCGCCGTGACAAGCCGATACATATCTTATGGAGCCAAAAATCTTGCTGGTTAGTATGTAACTTTCTTTATATGTTGTTATGACTAGTGATTTTTTGAGCTGTAGAACTTGCGAGTCCATAATTTATTCAACCGTATCTCCACCATTCTGAACAATTCCGAAAAAATAGTAAGTACAGTGATACTGATGACTGTACTTACTATTTTTTATTGCCGATGGGCAATAGTATCTTACTACACGAAAATATGTGACACGCACTTATTTATAGGGCCATAAGAGCATCTCACATATTTTTGCGGCCTTCTATGGCTCTTCGGGTGACTGTACCTACTATGGAACCTGTTTCCAAAAATTTACTAGAATCTGTAGATATGCGAACTGAAGAGCACTACCAAAAGTCCATCGGACATCTGAATACGAAATATTATTTGCCAAGCTGAAATGGAGACGGCAGGCTAGCCAAAAAACAAAATTCACTTTACAGCCTGACAAACCAAATTAGTAGCCGGAAAAAACTTTAGGTACTTACTGACATCATGGTAATAGTTCAAGCGTAAAGGCTGCTCAACACCATGGCCGCGATTCGAAAAATAAACACACTCACTGGACAGACACAGCCAGCCTCAACCCAACTCAACCCAACGCTATAACGACATTGACATTTGCTATTCTAACAGATTTTCTTTCAACATTGGTCTCACATTGGTCACACATTGGTCTCACATTGGTCCAATGTTGGTCCAATGTGGGACATTATCAATATATAATTTTAAACAAAAAAGAACCGACTTCACTTAGACTACCTTTCCAAAAGGAAATGCACGAGCTACTGTGAAAAATATTTAAATCACTATAGGTGTGCCTATAATATTCGAAGAGTTCCCTCGAATTCTCCAGGATTCGTCAACCAAGGTCAGGATCATCAGATCCTGACCTGGTTACAATGAGACCAACTGTGAAGTATACTCTTTCAAACAAAAAAAAAGAATTTTCGAAATCGGTCCAGCCGTCTTCGAATAATCGGTGAACATAGTGAACATACAAAGAAAAAGAAATTGCAAAAACAAAGATCCCGATGAATTGAGAACCTCTGGCGGCACCGCCACGCGGCACCGTAAATATCCGCGGCGCGGCGCCGCACCGCCCGCGCGGTGCCGCAAAAGGACAGTGCGGCGCCGCGCTGCGGCGGCGGCACCGTATAGGTAGCTCCAAGTGCTCCAAAGCCTCGAGAAAAACAGTGTTGTACCAGTAAACATGGACCCCTTCACACATATTCTACTTATGTTGTTCTTGAGAAGGCGCAGGAAAAAAAATCAAACCAATACTAAATTTCGGTTGAGCCCATATCTTTCTATCATAAATGAAGATGGAGGTCATTTCAAAAGAAAATATGAGGCGTTGAAATAAATGGTAACAAATGTCAATACTATTTTCAAATGTCTGTACCATGTTTTGATGAACTGTTGAGCAAAATATCTCCTCAAATAAATAAACAACACATATTTAGAAGACCGATTGGACCTCTGGAGATGTTTGGGAAAAAAGTTTTTGTTTCTTACCTTATAGTCATATAAGGTAAGAAACATTTTTTTTTAAATCAACTATTTTTATTGCAAAATGTGTCCATTTCAAAATCAACAGTCAATAACATTCATATAAGTATTCTTAATCTTTACCTATTTTTACACAAGTAGATATGAATATAATTATGACTAAATCAACAACTTTTAAATACTTAAGTATCAATCTAATGCTTAGGTACAAAATATTATACATTTTTTATAAGTATACGATTTTAAGCTGACATGGTCATTCACATTATAAATATTATTTGAAGGTATTTACCATGTATATTAGAGTTTTTAAGCACCCGATATTTCGGCGTAGTTGCATGCACCATCATCACGGAGTAACTGATGTTGCGACGAGTTTTAGTAGTCTACCTACACACCGTAGCGATCTACCCTCTTTCGGGTTCGCTTTTTTCGTCCATTGTCACTGCTACTACTACCGTCCGCGTTCTCACTTGTAACTCGATCACGATTGCGACACACAACACTTACAGTATCAACTCGCGCGTTTTTTTTGCGAAACAGTATATTTTGGAATAGAGAACTTCCGGATCAGTGGATACCATACACTTGGCAGATGAAACCCATCTTCCCGGTTAAAATTCTTATATTTAAGAATTTCAATGGCTTATTTGACCATCCAGGGTATGTAGTGCCTTTCGGTCAAAAGAATATGAGGGTTGTGCAACTCAATCCAATGATTTGTTCCCGCCTCCAGCAGGTGTTCCGCGATCGCCGATTTGCGAGGATCATTGTTCCTGTACGCTCGGATATGTTCCTATATACGGCATGAGATTGTGCCCTTAGTTTGACCGATGTAATTACCCCTGCGCCGAAATATTGGGTGCTCAATAACTCTAATATACATGGTAAATACCGATTCAAATATTTTTTTATAAGTTCTTATGTGAATATAATAACTATTAACAATTAACAATTTAACAACCAATGTTTTTCAGACGCAGAAAATAATTATATAAAATACAAAAATGACTAAAAATACTAAAATTAGAACGACAAAAAAAACACGTGAGTACTTAAATATAAATCAAATGCTTACAAAATACTACCTTGTTTCAGTATGACAAACAATCTGACATTTTCAATCAATTTTTTTTAATTTATATACCAAATATGTGTTGTTTATTTATTCGATTTGCTTAACAGCTCTTCAAAACATGGTAAAGACATTCGAAAATACTCTTGAAATTTGTTACCAGCTATTTTTAACGCCTCATATTTTCTTTTGAAATGACCTCCATCTTCATTCATGATAGAAAGATATGGGCTCACTCAAAATGTTCTATTGGTTTGATTTTATTTCCTGCGCCTTCTCAAGAACAACATAAGTAGAATACGTGTGAAGGGATCCATGTCTACTGGTTCAACACTGTTTTTCTCGAGGCGTTGGAGCTACCTATACGGTGCCGCCGCCGCAGCACGGCGCCGCACTGTCCTTTTGCGCAACCGCGCGGGCGGTGCGGCGCCGCACCGCCGACATGTGGACGGGCCCTTACGGACATCCAGATGCTAATTGAAACGATTGGGCATGGCATATTCGTATTACCTTATCCTGATTACCGACAGCGTCGAAGCCTGGTTATTATAAGGATAATATGATATTATCCTTATAATAACCAGGCTTCGACGCTGTCGGTAATCAGGATAAGGTAATACGGGCGTGAACTTATATTTAAGATCTGAGATAACCTAAAACGCGGTTCTTGATTATTGTATCGATGAAGTAATTGATTAAGGGTTTAAGTATTATTGGGTTGAGGTTTACTTGAACTTTTTATGTTTTATTAAGTTATAGAACTAACAAAACTACTTTGTTACTCCATAAGGTACCATTAAATTAGTGGTACCTTATATAATATCAATAAAAATCAAATATTTTATGAAATGATTTGATCAGTGACCTAGTTGTTTTGTTTTTGTAAGTGCTTAAAATGACGTTTGTTTTACTTACAAGGAAGGGTACCCAACTGTCCGGCTCCGATTGCATTTCTTTTTATATTATGTTATAGAGTAGTCAAAAATGTTTTTATAATAGATGAAACCGCCAAATGTTTCATTTTGTTTTTTTTTCAGGACCATGAACCATGACATCATGGACCAAACAGTTTTCAAGCTAAACAAATAACCAAAGGGAAAGTGAGTGAAACGATGAAAAGTATGGAACTTTGAAGTGTGTGTGTTTTTTTTTAAATATGAGTTTTTAGCAGAAATAGCAAAACACGTGTCCATTATTTTTTCATGTTCTCCAACATATATCAAAACTAGTAATAACAACGCAGTTTGCTTGAACAAAACTCTCTACAGAAGTTAGAGGGTTTCGTCACTTTTCAGTATTTTGGAGGACCATTTCTCCCAACAGGTTGAAATTGGGCAGCTAAAAAAAATTTGGTGTCAGCTATTTTTGACTACTCTATAACATATATAAAAATAAATCCAATCGGAGCCGGACAGTTGGGTACCCTTCCTTGTTAGTACAGTTGACTACAAATAGATACATATATCTACTACTTATAAAACTTACTTTTTTATTAATCTTGAAGCAAATCAAATATTTTTGTTCAATATTTTTTGATTTGCAATTTTTTAAGTAGTTACACTACTATATATAAACTGAAAATAGATGTCATATACTTCAGAAAAACAAACCGCAGCCGCGAAAGCTGAAGACGCCAGTTCGAATCTGGCCTCGGACACCGGAGGGTTTGGTCACTTTTTCTGAAGTATATGACATCTATTTTCAGTTACTTTTTTATTATTATTAGCCTGTTGTTGGAGTGTCATGTCATGTGATACTATTCGGCAAAGGTTTCTGTCCCTAGAAATCTCCTCTCAATCGCTTCCGTTTCACAGTTTTAAATCAATTACATAAATAATGCCATAATGCAATATACATAATTTGAATGGGACAAATTTAAAGCTTTAAGACTACTGTAGTGCTGTCAGACGCGATGGTCATAAATTTACTACTTTAAGAAGACAGTTCCATTTCACCCACCTGTAGATATAAATTTGCAAATCGAAGGCATCCATGTATTGTTATGTATTTTCTAAAATAAATCTTGTCTCTTCGCAATAGAGTACAATTTGGTCAGTAAAATGTCTTCGACTGTACCTGTACCAAGTTATATTTGCGACTAAAAGCATCGCTGTCACCTTACATTAGGCGTGAAGTTAATACGTAGTGACGTTAATGTCTCTTTTGACCACCGGCAATAAATAAGTTTGTACTTTATTCGCGCACGGAACAGAACGGTACTAACTTTATAGTCCAGGATCTGGTCCTAAGTGACCTTATTGTCATCCATTATTTAATCGAAAGATTGACATGAAACTGTTGTGCGTAATATATTCTCGATCCAATAATTGTTTAGTGCCAAAATACTAAGTACTACTTGGTACTAGCTACTACTACGCACTGCAGTCAATGAAATTTCAGACAATTAAATTTAGTCATTTATATTTTTGTATTACAACATTTCTTTAACGACAATAAACTAGGCTAGGTAGGTAGGTTGGAAGTCATAACTTACTTATACTACATAGATACGTCAGTTACATAATTTAGCTATTTTCATGGCTTAGTCAAAATTACCTACTCCCATCAATCAATAGGTTGTTATTTATTCCTAATACAGATTTTCAGAAATTTATCAACGCTCTTTCTAACAGCAATTGTTATATACGACGAAATAATACCTACTCACTACACCACAACAACATATTTCTGGATAACATTGTACTTTGTCAAAATGACAATTCATATGATGTAACTCGTAAAAGCCGCGAGGAAGTTGCGACTATTGCAAAGCACAAAGTGAAATAAACTTCAATTTGGTTAATATCCTCCCATTCTAGCCGTCTCTACTGATACACAGTTTGCTATGTCTGTTTATTCAAGACAGATTTTGACGACGGTCCAACGATGTCAGTCGGACCCTGTACTTTTTGCCACAAAGACACGCAACGGCCAGTTGCAGCTTAATTTATGGCAGCCAAAGCCAACTCCGTTAATCGTTAATCAATGGCCAGTTTCAATCCCGATCGGCGGCGTGAGATTTTAAACACGTTCCAGGGTTGAAAAGTCGTAAGAGATGTGCATTTTCGATGATATTGCGACCTTAAGTACTATGTCAACTATGTACAATTTACTTGCACAGTTACGAGTATACAATAAAAATTATATTCTATTCTATTTGTCAAAAGGAAGTGCTGTTGCAGTACTTTTAATTAGGGCGACGGTTAAAGAACCGTCACCATCTAAATTTCACACAAATTCGAAACAACATTTTACCTTTAAGATGTGGTTTCGAATTTGTGTGAAATTTAGAAGGTGACGTTAAATTGAAACGACATTTAAGCTAGTCATGTTCAGGTAGATTATTTTGTTAGATCGTGTAATACCGAGAACAACAAAATAAATGCTCGTTGTAAATACATTTATAAACAAGACAGAACTTCGTGATTGTTTGTTGCAAAATTAGTTAAGTAACCGATATCGTGAATATCGAGTTTTGATTTATGGTTACCAGTTTAATTAAGCTTTTGTCTTGGACAACATAGTAACACAGCTTTGAAAGTTATATACGAAATAATTTCTTTGCTAACAATGTTGTTAGTTTAGTAGGTAAAAGAGACAGTTGATAGTTAAATGAAAGAGAATGCTGTAATATCCTTGAAAGACTTAATCAAAAGAGTGGCAGATCAAAAGTGAATAAATAGGTACTTAATAATTATTATGGCGGGTGTCAGGTGTCAGGACCTCTTCGCTATAGCTCAGTCTTATTATTCACCCAAATTTCAACCATAGACCAGTACCTTTTTGTGGTTTGTTAGTACAGTGGCTTTTTAGTACATTACCATCACCCCTAGGAAACAATTGATACTGGATAGGAATGGAATCGATTGGCATAAAAACATAGCATGTGTATAATTAAAAATAAAATTCTTACAAATTGTATGGAAAAAGTTTTCTTCTATTTGTGGCTTTTCTAGCTAGAATTTTTTTGTTGGCTCCATACAAGCTGTTGATTCTGGATAGGAATGGGATCGATTGACATAAAAAAAAAGTTTGTCAAAAATTATATTTTTCTCGCATCCTGTATGTTTTTTCCGAAATCTGTAAACGCCAATCTTCATTCCTTAAAAATTGAGGAAGGGTTTCCAAAGACAATTTTCGCGTACCAGCACGGAATCTGGTAGCTGCCCTCACTGACCCAAAAAGAAAATATATGTAATATATGTATACTGCCAACAAACGTATGAACACTAGTTAAGTTAAAAAAAAAACAAATCATAATAAGGCCGAGCGGGCTCCCTTGATCAAATTGAAAACTTCTTGATACAACGAGACCGACTTTAAAGTTCCACACTAATAGTAACCGCATAATTAATAGTATCAAAGACATTTATCACTCCAGCCTACATCCGGCGATACCATCATCTCTTTTTTCTATAAACCAGTTCAAACATGACCAATATTTCTAAAGGAACTTAATGTGATCGGGGGTCAAAGTTATGTTGGTTGTCGCGAGTATGTGCAAGGCTCTGTCGGATTCAGATAAAGGCAAATTACATAAAACATGACACGACGATTTGTTATAGGGCTTCTACTGCCCGAGATATATGGCGCTAGATGTGATCACTATTGCGTAAACTATACAGGATGTTACAAAAATATTGGTCCGTTTAAGGGTAGAGTTGGTATCATACTGAGACTAAGAAAAAAATTGTGTTTGACAAAAAAAATTTAAACGCGAGAAAACATTTTTTTTGTATGGGATACGTGGTCCCAGCCGGCCTCCATAAAAAAACATTTTTTTTTTCGTGCAAAAAAAAAAAATCTTTTTTTTAATAATTAGAATACGATAGGCAATTATGCCGTTACAAGGATCACCAGCAACTTTGTTACACCTTGTAGTCACCACTCACCAGCATAGAGAAATACGTAAGCTTAGAGTGCTTACTCCATACAAGCCCGAAAGCTCAATATCAAGCAAGGATGATTAAGACATGGATGGACAATGCCTATACAAAATCGCGTTCCTCGAACCTTTCAAATACGTCTGTTTTCGGTACTGAGTGCTACAGCGCCATCTGTTGAGTCTGGAGTCGAGTTATTCTGTCAGCGTTAATCGCCGAACAAAATATTAGAAACTAGAATTTGTATTTATTTAATCTTAATTGCACAAAATAAGATGGTACAAATGGCGGACTTAATGCCATAAGTCATTCTCTACCAGTCAACATTTGGGCTTAACAGAAAGGTTAAGTAGGAATTTAGTGTTTGTGGTGACCGATAGATGACGCTAGTCTCTCTAGTAGATGCTTTAGCCTGAAATAAGGGAACGCGATTTTGTATAGGCATGGTCCATCCATGTCTTAATCATCCTTGATATCAAGCAACCGCAAGCGTGAATATCAAGTTTTCATACGAATATCAGAATATCAACGGACGCCATATTCCCGCCACGCGCCATGAGCCCGCTTTTCCTTCAGTCCGGTAACGATTTGAAAACGAAAATAGCTAATAATGAAATAACGCACATGAACTGCATTTTATAAAATAGATTGATGTCTTGTAATTGCACAAAAAATGTTTTGGTCCATATACCCTCTTATATGTTTTGTATTAAGTATCTCATTAAAGCATAAAGTCAAGTTTGTATCAAAATTTTTATTTTATTGAAATATTTTAATACATCCCCAAAAATATCACCTACACTTCGGCAATTTTTCTTAAAATTGCTCTAGCTACTCTTGCTTAACATATATGAAAAAAAAATTGCACTTATTCCTAACGCGATTAATTTCCCAATGTATTTATATATGTTACGTACTAGTTTAAGGTAATTTTAGTCAATAACAACCTCATTTTTTTTTACCTCTCCAAGCAAAAATCGCGAAACAGCCTATTAGATAATGGTAAATTTATAAATAAAAAAATGAAAATAAAAATTGTAAGAGAAAAGTCATGCCGAGATTATCAATTTCATTTCACCCACTTAGGTACTCCTGTTGTTGGGTGTACCTCCGTAGTGTTACGAAGATCGCGAAGTCACCACTCCTATTGAAGTACAGTCGCAAAAGGAAATGGTGGGCAACGCGTATGTGACACCTCTGGAGTTGTAGGCGTCCATAGACTACGGTAGCTACTGAGTGCTGACTATCAGGCGCCGCTTGCTTTAATCTACTTACTACTCTCTTTTTCTACTACGACAGTAGCACTGTCGTAGTAGAAAAAGAGAGCCACTCAATTGTATCCTTCGCCATTTTAAAATTCGACACTCTTTGTTTATTTAGTCTTACAGCTGAATTTTTTTGCTTATTCTAATTGTAACGTTAAAAATGTAACATTGTAGTGCGATTTATCGTAACATTTGCAATATTTGCATGTCTTCTTTATTAAGTTATAATTGTAAAGCTCTGGGAACGCAATCACATATAATAAAATTACATTTCAAATTGCATGCACATTTTCAGTGTATAAAATTATGAAATACTGCAGGTACACAAAAAACAAGACAAAATTAAATCCTATGCTAACTAGACAAGGTTCATAACATTAGAATGCTTTTATCATATATCTACAAAAGCTACCTCTGTTAACAATTTTGCTGAAAATGCATTGTACAGAGAAATGTTGCAGCGAAATAGGAGATTCGGCTAACGGATGCTCCGACTACAAATATTATTTTGTATTATGGTTGAAATTAAACTAACAAAATTTTAAATGTAAGCCAGGATAAATTATTAGTAGAACTTTTGTTTTAGGCGATCATTTTATTAATAACATTTACTTTTCGTGTCGTTTCCTTCTTTTGGTCTCAGAAATGCGTGGTTAAAACCTTTTCATCTCTCCTGCTCGGAAAGTTTTATTTTCCTGGGTAGATAGCCGGGTGGAAAATTGCTTGTTCATCCCTAGGGTGGAAAGTAATTAATTAGCTGTGTTAATTATGGATTGAGCCGCTAGCCGGCGGTGCCCACCCGGATGCTCTCCTCTCAGATCAACGGCAAAACATTGAATTTGTCTTTTTCAAATTGTTCAAATTTTACTTAACATTTGTATAGATTATTCTTTATATACCTGTTTTATAAAATGTGCGTGTAGTATTGTACTTTCCTCACAGTCGAAATGAAAAGCAGAGTGTTTAACTAGGGGGAAATTACCCATTTCACCCTTGAAATATTGAGAAATATCTCAGGTGAATTGGGTCACTTTCAGCCCTTGGTTAACAATCTACTATTGGGGTAGTACTATTAGTTATTCTGTGCTATTGGGTTACTCGAGGCCACGGAGCCCAAGAGTTTAAAACATAAATATTAATTGCTACTTTTACTTTGTACAAGTATTTAATTTACGAGACTAGTTAAGGTTATTAATAGTATTATATGTATTAAGGATTAGTAACTAGGTATATATCTTAGGTACTGATAGGATTTGCTGTTTAATATAGTTACGTCAAAGAGTGACGATTTAAAAGCAGGGGTGACTTTAAATAATCTATTTGTATGCTAAAGTAATGTTTCTGTTGCCAAAATTTTGATAATAAGACTTAGGGCCTGTTTCACAATGTCCGAGTAAAGTACTGAATAAGCTACTTGCCACTTATATGACGAATAAACTCATCGTTGGCGTTTCACAATCTTCAAATAAGCTTAACTGGTAGATAAAGTGCTAAGTTTTGTCGGTAGTTTTATCTGGCAGTTAATTTATTTGTTAATTAGCTATCCAATACTTTACTTGGACATTGTTAAACAGGCCCTTAATATAATTACCAAAGAACAAGTAAAAAAAAGTTGATTATATGATGATTTAATTGAATTCTATAAAAGTAGCCTCAAATTTTCTTAAACACCATTTGTGCGTACAAAAACAAAATGTAAATTTTTGAATTATTCCAGTCAGGTAAGGTTCTCGGTAGCTCGGTTGGAATGGTGGACAAAGCCTCGAGTTTAAATAGGGCCCTAGGTAATGATTTATATATATTATATATTGTTTTCCTTTTTACTAAATTAAAAGTCGGCTTACTTATTATTAGTCAAAAGGTACAGATTAAACCGGCCATTTTAAAATCTCATCCAGTAACTCACAATCCATGTGAGACCGGTTTCTAATTGCAGACCGGCGTAATTGAACGTTATTGAATTAGGATCGAGCCCGACATTCGTTCGTTCATTCATTCCGAACTAAAAGGATTTCATACATTGCAGTTCAATTTCGACGCTCCTATTGCTGGTATGCTTCGAATGTCTTTAATTTGAAAGGGACATTGGTTATTTTTTTTAAACATTTTAAATAGTTATTTAGGTTTGCTTTGCTAATAGATATAGCCCCCAAAACCTTTGTTTATCCCAAGTTATCATCTTATATCACATGCGCGTTTCCAATTAAAAAATATGAACGCTATCTCATAGTGCAGTCCCTTCAGAAAACATCAACACGGATTTAGTTTGCGTTGCGTTTAAAAATTAAAAAGATAAGACAGACAGGAAATGATTTAATAATGAACTCTGTTTTTAAATAAATGTATAAATATGATAAATAAATATATAATATATCAAATGATTTTTTTATTATTATACATTCATAAAATGCAAAAATAAATAAAGAAATAAATAATGTATTTAATAACATTTAAACCCACGCGTATCTGGCAGAATAGATTACTAATTTAATATATTGTATACAAATATATTAACGAATTAAAATTAACTTAATCTGTTTGTTGCGACGTATGACAGCCCACGTTTAATAACTTGACACTAATACCCTAGTGTTGACAAGTTTAATAATTATATGTTAAATATAAACGGTCACTCACATTTTGAAATTCGAACGTAGCTGTATAAAGGCGGATTGCACCAAGCATTATTAAGGCATTTTCAGTTAACTGTGTACCATTAACGGCCGGTTAGCAATCGTCACAAAACTGACGGTCAATGTCAAATCCCATACATTTTGTCAGGAAAGTGACGGTTATATGTTTCTGAAACACGACTTTAAAAAAAATTCGCGCAAAAAAGTTTTGTATGGAGGGTTGGCCGTCTGACCACGTGTCCTATACAATTTTTATTGCGTTCAATAATTTATCTCCTACTTTTTCGCGTCCAAAAATTTTTCTCCTTTTTTTTAGTCGTAATACGATACCAGTTAAGCCCTTAAACGGATCACCAGTATTTTTGTAGAATTAAGTATGTGCTTAAGTACTAATTGAATATTAAGAATAATCTTTATCTACACCAATATCATACATCCTCTATTCCGCATTCGGAAACCGTATGTAGCTACCACCATTATTGCAACCAGTAACGTAACATCTCTGACAGTGTTATAAAAACGTATGAAAATTCATTACCCACGGTAACGTTACCAAGATCCGCCCTCTCCCCGAGCGCCGGCACGCGCCCGCGCGACCGCCGACACAATCGAGTTGGTCATGGCGGTGCAATGGCGGTCATTCTATTGGTTTCCGAACACATCATTTAGGATTTATAATGTGTGTAGATAAAGCAGTGTAAAACACTCGTGTGATCTTATTATGAAACTCGCCTGCGGTTCGTTTCATAAAACCACACTCGTACTTTAAGGACCCTTATTAGGTAACAGTTACATAAACTACTATTATTGACTAAAAAACCTAATACAAGAGTAAGTAACATTTCAACAGTACTCTAATACCTTAAGATAAACTTATGTATTAGATTTGATACAGTTTCATCGGAACTGAGCCTCTGTCTCCCGAACTAGGCGGTTGCCTGTGACTCGGAAGTCAGTGATTCCACCAAGTATGATGAGTTGAGAATCTCAACTTGAGATACTCGTATGCAGTTGTGTTTAATATAAAACAAAATAAGGAACTTCGTTCCAAAAAAAAAAACTTAACTATAACAAACTGATTTATGAAATGATCATTAAATAACAAAACATGTTTTACCTGACGTATGGTTGTGAATTTGTGTAAGTGTATTTACAAATGTGTATGTTTGTGTGTTTATTAATTATGCAAGTAACATCAAACCAATCCATGAACTGTAACCACAATTTTCTGTCAAAAAAAACTGTACGTGTGATTTGATGAAAAAAACATTGATCTGTGTCGCTTATGAAATATAAGATACAACTATGTATTTTGACCTGTAGGTAAGTATCACGCACGAGTGTGACACAACACATCGGTTTCGCTGCCCTCTTTAATAATGAGTAAACGCCGTAATTATGTGTCGGAGTGTCATCGGGCATACCTAGCTGTCATTATGGTTATGACGGTGCAGTGAGGGACCGTATACGGTGCGGTGCAAGTGTTAAAAGGTTGGAGAAAAGGAGGAGTTAAATGTAGTAAGGAAGCCTTATTAGAATACTATAAAATATAACGGTTACACTCACGTCACTTTAGTCACTTAAAATTGTGTAATTGCATTGTAATTCAATTTGTGAATAATGTCAAGTTCAGTGTTCAGTTTGTGTACCTAATGTTTCGCAGCTTAGCCAGAGATCTACCCACATTTTAACTATTACTAAGCAAAACAAAATTGTAAACCCGTCCTCTCTTCATCAATATATCTGTGTAAGTGACTTGTTGATAATGCTCTTGACTGTACATAAAACAATACTTATTTGTAACACCAAGTGTAAAATGTTCTGTATGGTTGTTTGTTATCCCTTAAATAAATAAAATAAAACAAAATAAGAAACACCGGTTTAGATCGAACTTTTTACGAGTTGACAGAGTAAATTCTTATGTAACATTAGGACATTTTAAGAAATTCACACAGTAATGTTGAAGTGTCGCTAACTAACGTCTCTATTTTAGTATTTCTGAGTATACTTATCTATGTACTACATGACGATTTTTAGTATTTAATTCACAGTCATAAACAGAAATTCAACAAAAATCATCCAACACCTCAATCTTTGATCAAAATATATCTATTATATATATATATAGGTATATTCCGATACAAAAATTGGTTAATGTCGGTCACCAAAATCGGTCGGGCAGATCAGCGACGCTCTTCAAGTCAGGAAAAGATTATACACGTGCACAAGAAACCCGGAGATACACCGATGGTAAAAGATAAATATACTTTACTAGCCGTGCCCGCGGCTCCGCCCGCGTGGAATTAGGGCTTTGTCAGTAAGCGGCTAATTCACCCCTAATTTCTCTCCCTCCCCCTGGAGGCGGAACTTGAAGGTCTTAAAGTAAAGTTGACAGATGGATACGCTAGAGGACAGAAGTCCAGATACAATATTTTACAATTACCACTAAATAAAACTACACTCCAAAATCAATAGTTTTTTTCGTCCTTATTAAATTTTTTGACATGATTTAAATGACATAGAATATTAGTAGGTGTATATCGGACGGTACAGTACCACTTTTGTATTTATACGTCCTTGACAATCCTTGACAATTGAAATCTAGGGGGGGGGGGGGGGGTAACTATGAAATTAGGGGGTCACTACAGCAGAAATAATCTTTTGAGGGGGTCAGTAATGAATTTTTCTATTTGACGTGTACGATGGGAGGGGGGGGGGGGTCATGCGGCGCGATGCGGGCGTGACTCGCGCCCGATACAGCATGCGCGCAAGGAGCGTTGCTCATTCCTTCCGAAGCCAAGATTAATTAACGCTCGCACTACGCACCGCGCTGCCTAACGTCCGACTGATGTGACCCAGCGCAGCGCAGCGTGCCGCCGCGTCCGCGCCGCGCAGCGCTGCGCCCGCGCCGCGTGGACGCGCGGGGCGCGACAGAAGCGGGGCGCGACGCCGGCGGGACGCAGTCTGTTTGACGTCGACGTCGCTAACTTGTTAACATGTGCCGCGGTCGCGCCGTCTGTTTGGCCAAGCCTTTAAGGGGTGACTTCTGGGATAACAATGCAAAAAAAACCGGCCAAGAGCATGTCGGGCCATGTTCAGTCAGTGTAGGGTTCCGAAATTGCCGCCCTGTTAAAACTCATCCGTCGTTTATTAAGGGATATTTGGCGGCGCTTCCGTCAATTTACTATCTGGCACTTACGTCCTATCACTATGCGTTTTTGACTGACAACTCAAAAACAGCTGAACCGATTTTATTCAATATAGTTTTTATTGAAAGTACCTTTCAGTCTTCACTTCCATTATTTTTATTTTTTGGACCTACGGTTCAAAAGATGGGGGGGGGGGGGGGGGGGCGCCCTTTTTTGAAGATGAAACTATCCTTTGTCCTTTCTCGAGACCCATACTATCTCTATACCAAATTTCATCTAAATCAGTTCAGCGGTAAAAAATTCCTCACACCAACTTCCAACCTCCTTTTCACCCCCACAAGGGTTTGAAAACTATCCTATGACGTTTCTCGAGACTCAAATTATCTCCATAGTCATTGCTATCTAAATCGTTTCAGCGGTAAAAAATTCTCCATACAAACTTTCAACCCCATTGTCACCCCCACCAGGGTGGATTTTCGGGATTAAAAGTATATATTATCCTTTCCCGGGACTCAAACTATCTCTATACAAAATTTCATCAAAATCCGTTCAGCCGTTTTCACGTGATGCGCGGTCAAATAAACAGACAAACAGATAAACAGACAAACAGATAAACAGATAAACAGACAAACAGATAAACAGACAAAAATTCTAAAAATTGTTGGAACGTGTTCTGTTATCGATTCTAAGTATCCCCAGCCAACTTTTTTTCGATTATCTTCCATGTACAGACTTTCGACCCTCTTCAGCTTTATTATATGTATAGATAATAAAATAAATAATAAATATGCAACGAGTTAAAAATAAATAACCCAGATGAGACTTGAATCTACGACTTTCACCGGATAAAATATAGAATGTACAACTGTGTCATAGTTGTAAATTTTTTTGCTGGATTTTATATGTAATTGGACGATGTAATTGTATGTAACCGTATGGTATCTGTGGGGTTCTTAAAAAAAGGAGTTATTTAAGGGTCAGCTATACCTACGTTTTATTAACGACTGCAATTGGTGAACTGAACACTGGGGACTTGTGCACGGGTTACTCGTGTGGGTAGCTTTGGTCGATGGTTAGGCAATGACAATGACATGAATGATTATGAATGGAACACTTTAGAGTCTGTGCCAAAAGAAGTGTCGTGACTGATATGGAAACTATTCTACGACAATTCTCTTAGCGCATTCTAAAAATAATAAAGTTACACGCCCATCGCCTGTTTCCTATGCCACACATGGCGGTGACAGGGTGACAAATTAAAACAGGTGACGGTCGCCTGCGCCGGATTAAGGGCAAGCCGGCGGCGCTGCACTTACTTTGAAGGAATCTACGGTTTGCTAAGCCATGGTGGAAGATCTAAATACCCGTGGATTACGAAAATCCTGTTTGCTAAACGCTTCCGCCTGTTTTTTTAAACTGGAAATGTGCGTTACGATTTTTTACCAATTTTTTCTTCTTGAAGGTTCGGGGTTGATCACATCAAAATCATAAAATACGTAAAAATGGACATCGGATTTGCGAGGTCATAAAAAAAAGAAAAACATCTGATTTTTAAACCTCGTTAAAAAGGCAAATTGCGCAACTTTTAAACTAAGAAAGAATGTAGTTCCATTTAAATTATTTTATATACGTAGGTAATACTAATTATCAAATATGTCACATTTTTTCTTAACGATTAATTTACCATTCTGTTAAAAACATACATTTCCATGAAATCTTCCACTTTACTTTTAAAAACTAAAATTAGGCGGCTTTCACATTGCTGCGGGTTCCGCATGCGGTGCCGGTGCGCGAGCGAGATAGCGCTCTGCATGTGTATAGCGCTGTCACGCTTGCACACCGTCGCGGCATCCGGTTGCGTCGCAAGCGTGATAATCGCCTTACCTCAACATTCTGCCAACCGTTAAAACAAGAAAGCAAGAGGTAATAAAATCACATGTTCATTTAATTCACTTTGTGCCAGTTGTTTGCAAACTGCATATTTGAACTAGGGCTTAAGCTGTCAGGGCTGGACTTTACGCTATTTATATTACGAATAAGCTGTGTAAGTGTGTAGACTGTGTAGGGTTGCGAAGTTGAAAAAACAAATAGTGATTTAGTTAAAAGTGTGTTGCTTTATGGATTGTAAACACTATGTAATGCTAATGTACAAAATTAAAAGCCAAAAGGTTGTGAGTATAATGACTTCTAAAGCAGATCGAAGTTTTCTTTGTATTTTTAATACGATTAAATTAAACTAAGTTTAAGGATATTGAATTTTTTGCTTTGTAACTTAACAAGAAAACTGCTCTATGCCTAACTAGAATTTTTTGTATAGATGTTCATAATTTTCGGAAGAAGATTTTTACGCAATTTTTTGATGTTAAAATATGTTTTAAGGCATTTGATAATCTTTTTCCATTTGACATAATTTATTTCCATCTATATTTCTCCATTGGTTTAATGAACACGAAGTCCAAATATAAACGAAAATTGGAATCGGGAAATGGAATGAACAAGCCAGTCAGTACAAAGCAAAGGTTGTTTAATAATTCCGTTTATCACCAAATTGTTTGAAACTGTTTGAATTTTGTGAGTCGGAAAACAGAAGTCGGACATTATTACGGTATTCACAAAAACCCTGCTCGTGTCAACAGTAATCGTTATTAATTTCTTCTGGTCCCTTGTACGGTAAGCTTGAGTTATATGCCATGAGCAGTGTTGACTCCATTCATAAAGAAAGATTACAACAAAAGTTACTCATGGAACCATAATCTTTGGTATTAACAGTGTATGGGATGACGTATGTGTAAAGATATAAAGTTGAATATAGAATAGAATATACACGAAAACAAAAGAACGTTGCGATTTAAATAACCGTTTGAGTTGATTCTATTTATTTGTTTAAAAATTGGACAAATTAAACTAATATTGTCTTCGGTTGCCGCGACAGTTATTCATAAATAAAACAACTAAAAACGGATTATATCGCGTGTACTGAGCTTAAATTACATCTCGACGTTTCGAACACTTTACAGCGTTCGTGGTCAACGGGTCGACTGAGGAAAAATATACAATTACCTCCGTTCAAAAACTATCACAATATGCAAACCTACACACATATTAAATATTAAACAAATTTAGTGATTGCACATGCCAGAGGGGCCTTTATAAAAAACAAATGCTAATAATGTCAAATACCTAATTTACAATGTTAAATAATTTTAAGTTACAAAAAATATAAAGAATGTTTATACGGTCAAATAAATACTTTCAAATAATTTACAACAAAAAAACTAAAGTAGCAATTTTTAATATTTTTTCTCTTTTCAACGTCACCCAGTGCTACATAAATTCTCGTGATGAATATTTTTATACAAAACTGCATATTATCTACTTAAATAACACGTTATTATTTTGCTTAATATCTAAATGCTACTTTAATTCAAAACCAATATAACAAACTATTCGTTACATACAGGTCAAATTGAAACCTGGATCGACATGTTGACATTTTACTTAAAAACGTGAGTGACCCGACTAAATTGAAAAAAATACATTTATTTAAATAAATTAACATGTTAGTACTTTCATAGAAGTAGTCTCAATAGCCCCTCGCGTTAGTAGTAAACGTAATAAATATGGAGATAGCTGTGATAGGCAGACACTCATATGGGCACGTCTGTGCATATTGAGTGATCACTGATCAGCACATCGATTAGATCTTGCGCCTCCACTTGATAAGGGATTTCCTCTCCTAAACACGTATTGGAATTATATATATAGCGTAAGAAACTTAGACATAGGGGAGAGATTGTACGTACGTCCTACAACATTAAACACGTGGAAACCAAGAGTCCGAGTTTCTTCACCAAACCCCCATCCCGGCGCGCTGCCTACTTCATAGCTAATATTATTAACAATATTTTACTATTACCTTATTCTTACTGTTGAAATTTTTCTACAACTATGTATACATCAATGACGTTGATCAGTGACCTAACAACATTTTTTCCACTTCCCATATATTTTTTTACGACTTATTTAAATAATCGAATAGTTTCAAACTACAACATATAAAATAAGTTATAAAAACGTCAATAACACACGTACACGTCTATAAGAATTTTAAATAGGCACACCCCGAAGTTAAGAAATTTAACCTGAATGCTCAGACAGTATTACAACCCAAATCACACGTCGCATTGACATAAACACGAAAAAAGCCGAAGCGAAAGGGCGGTTTATCGCGACCATTTATCTGTAAGCTTATCACGCGACAAATCTTAACTTTAGCATGACGATAAAGGAGCTTAAGCGACGGCTGTGGTCAAGCTATATAATGTAGCACTGTGGTGGCAAATAAGTGCACAGAGAAGAATTAAGAGGGCATTATCTTTTCAGTGTCACAGAGCGTTTCCGATATCTTGTAAATATATTAGAGCTTCGGTGGTTGAGGATCCATTGTGGTGCTATAACTTCTCACTCATAAGGTAACAAAATTAACCTGTAGTAGTGGTTAATTATGTTAATAATGCTCCTTTATACCTCACCTACACAAGTTTTCAATATTCGTATTTTGAAATTAATTCGTGAATTTTCGGTTAACAATGACATACGACATACCCAAAAGATATTTCTTATAAGCTCTGTGTACCTACTTACTTCTTTCTAAGCTGGTTGGTAGACTTGGTTGCACACTTACGACTTTCTTAAACCACCATCTTTATAGTACAATTTTAAAAACGCCTTATGTGTTGTGCGCGCCGACACTTTATGATTATATCCGTGCTACATTGTAAATATTTAGATTATTTGGTTTACGCTTGTAAATGTTTGGTTTAATAATTTGTAGCGTTTTGTAGCTTGGTTTTGTGGCGTAGAGTTTGTATAAGTGAATTATAATATTTAAAAAAACTACGAATTGTGATTCCAATGTACTCCACTTAGATTTATAAAAGTATTTTCTTTTTTGAAGGCATTTGAAAGTGGAAACACTTTCAATTACTTAAACATTGTGCCGTATTCAAATTTTAAAATAAACATTAAAACACAATCTATCTCAAACATAACTGTAACACACGACAAATAATCAACCAATATTGAAGTCATATTGGAGTTACATTGGAATAATTTTCAAGATAATTCTGACATTTCCGATTCAGACGTTTAGGCGCTAGCTGTATTGCGTAGTTAATGCTTTGGAGTTGTATTGAAGTTGGGTCGTGTCTAAATGTGTTTTAAAGTTAAAATACGTCCCATTTATATAGATGTCTCATACTTAAGCAATAATGACAAAGGCCAGTGTCCAACGTAGAACTGAAGTCAAAGTCTTCAGCCGAAGAAGACGTTCCTACTGAAAAAGCTGATGTGATTAATATAGAGTATATAGTAGAAAATAAATAATATATAATTTCAAACGAACCCCCTTATTCATAAACGTATCTAAGGCCTCAATGAGTTAATTTATATTTTGTTCTTATCTGTCACTTTGACAGATGTGTTTGTTAGAAACTGACAAAATGAAAATTAACGAATTGAATAAGTTAGGATTAGTTAGAGGTAGGTTAGTGAATAAGTTGGATTTTGTAAACATTAAATAATATATAAACACTCACAATTTAATTTTTTTTTTCATATTTATTAAGGGGCCTGGGATTTCTGGATTAGGATTAATCTTAAGATTCTGCCAGTTCTATGGTACCTTTTTCGTTCTCGACGCCTGAATGACGTAAAAACGTGAGTGACCCGTTGTGATAGAATACTATTCCTTTGCTTTCCCGCGTAATATACCGCTTGTATAATTCATCTCACGACTTTCGCAAAAACAAGTGGTTTTTCGTAAAGTAACGTCAGTTTCAATAAATTACATTTATATAATATTTCTGAGTCTAACAAAAGTAGAAAAGGGGGTAGAACTTGGAATTGTTGCTCACTGTTGACTTGAAATAGCATATGCAAAAATTAATATTTGCCCTTCGATTTTGCTAAGGAGTTTTATTAATTCCATAAGGCGAATATTAATTCCACGCAGACAAAGTCAAAAGCTAGTCTAAAGTAAATCACCAAATTGCTTCAATACCATCTTAATGTAATTTGTGTAAAATTTTATTATATATCACATGGTAGTGATTTGTACCCTGATGTGTTTTTTGTTTTTACTTAAGTTGTTAGCTTTCCCCTAATCATCGTATAATATCTTAAGTGTCATAGGTGGTTTTGTTATCGTTATTACTCTGTTTTTCGACTAAGTTTTTTGTATTACAAGCATGGGCCAGTAAGGTTTGAAGTGCTAACTTACATTTTTAAGAAATTCTTTTGGTCTGTTTTTGTTTTTTGCATGCAGCTTCTTTGTAATGTAAAAAATTTAACGTAAGTTCATTTTCTTTACCTCCGGTATGTACTTTTAATGTATCGGGCATTTGTGAAAATCATAATATTAATAATCACTTTTTTTTTTAGTTTTCTGATGTGAAACTTAGATATTGTAAAATAACAGATGACTGTTTATTGGCCTCTTTTTCTATGTAACTACTATTACATCACAATTGTATCTATGGCTGTTGTTGTCCTGAATACCAATAAAAAATAAAATTCAGTGGAATTTGTGTTAGGATATAAGCTGTACCTATTTACCTCCATATATTTGTAATTTATGTAAGTATATTTTTATTGTTGGCTTGTACATATTTTTCTCCCCAATAAATAAAATAAAATAGATACACGACATTCCAAATTTACGACAAGAAACATAATCACATCCATCTCCATTCTCGCGATATTAAATCGTCATCCGGTGTAGAATGCAGTTGCATTTCGTAAACACAACGCCGTTTGATGCACATCAAAGAGCTATTCCTGTATCGATTGATCGGTTTGCCGGACTAGCGCGTGTGTTTTTTTTAAATTTATAGTTACGACAATGTTGCTGTTAATGCATAGGCGCGCATTTTCAATCAGTTTCATTTTCTGTGTACCATTAACGGCCGGTTAGCAATCGTCACAAAACTGACGGTCAATGTCAAAACCCATACATTATTTCAGGAATGTGACGGTTAGACGTTACTGAAACACTACTTAAGTCGTGTTTTAAAGTACAGGTCAAAATAAAAAAGTCCAGGTACGTTATAGTTGTTAGTTGCGTAGCCCAGGATCTTCGGACCATGGAGAGTTTTTCCTTGCTATCAAATATAAACATAAGTTAAAAAGCGCCAAGGATATTTCCCATATATAGGCTGACTTTACTCATTTAAGTCATACTCTCTCTCCCTGTCGATCTTTGGTCTTTGGATATTGCCAAAATGTCAGGCTTTATTAGTGACATCGTAGCCTAGTTGTAAGTGTCCGTGCCTACGAAGCAGGAGGTCCTGGGGTCGAATCCTGGTCAGGGCATTTATATGTTTTCTGTAAATTTAAGTATTTATCTATTATATGTATATATCGTCGCATTTGACGCATTCGCATTTGAGACGAGGCCAATTTGCGTAAGTTGTCTCGTAATACTTATTTATTTATTATTCATTAAGTTGCTTCAAATTCTGGTTGTACTTGGAATTACCAACCTTTTTTAAGTTTCACATCAAAGAATCATCACTTATCTACGTAATTCGACTTTAGGTCATTTGACAAACTGTAATGAGGTCCGAACATTGTCTTTATAAATAGAGCGGCCCAGTTTGACAGGTGGCCGCAGGTTGGCAACACTGCCAATTTATATAAAAAAAGAACCGCTTCTCGGTAACTTGAATGAAATCATTTGCATCGTTAATGTCATGAGATGAAATGGGTAGAGACAACTGTTGGATACTCTTATTTTTTTTAAAATAAATTAACACTTATAACTTCTAACCACCTAAAGCTGCCAAAGTAACAAATCAAAATCGTTGCCTAGTCATCTCTTTCATTTCAATAATCATCCCACACACTTCACTACGACCATACGACGAACGAAATAATCGTATATCACACCATAAAACGATAACAGTTACATTTTGGTTAATTCCTTGATGATATTGATACGCCATTTTAAACTTCACCATAATCCGCTGAACTTTTCATAATTCCAATTTCAAATAAAATATGATCGATCAAAAGTCAATTTCGTCAGCAACATTATTTTTAACTTAAAACAAACAAAAACCAACTTTAAAACGTTATATTACGGTCCTTCCCAAAATATTGGTAAGTTTGTTGACATGCATGTTAACAAATTTAACTGCTCATGTGGAAACGATCTTAACGAGTAAACAAAAGGTTGATAATTGCATGGTTGATGTACCAGTTAAGTTGGTTGGTGTAACTGGCTGGAAAACCGATGATAAACATTCTAATCGCTCGAAGAGCGCGGAAGATATTCATACTCGAATGAACCAGTAAGTATACAACCTTCCTAAAAGTCATAGATAATATGACAAACTGTGAGCTTAATAAGATTAAAAATAGAATTAAGAAAGCATTTATAGTCAATATTGTAATAAAATGTAAGTATATACCTTTATATGTATACTCGCAAGCACATGCACGACATGATACATGACAAACGATATGATAGGGATGTTCCATCCTTTACAATCTTAATAATACTTTATGTGACTGCTGCATAATGCCTAATTATGTACAGTTACATACACTGCTTTATCTACAGACATATTATACCTAACTCAACAAAGAAGTGTTCGGAAACAATTAGAACGGGCTAGCAGCTCAATTGGTAGCTGTCGGTAGAGTTGGGATTAGTATCTCAGAATCGTGAATTGGTTTGCCCGGGGCATTTATCCCATTTTCCCTGTATTCTTCCTTCCTTCCTCTATTATACAAAACTAATTTAGGAACTCGATTCGCCATTGGTCGCGTCAGCATTGAGAACACACGCTGTTTAAGCTCAGTAATTGCGTGTCAATCATGCTCACCAATAACCATTAGCGGCTGTTGGCTTCACAAGTGCGGTGTGACAGCGGCTTTATAGAATAGTGTCTTTTTATTTAATAAGTTAAACCTTATTAAGGCTGACTATTTGGTGAAACTATTAATTATCGCCTAAGGCCTTTGGATGGGTTTTTATGGAACAAAGCACTGTTTTTTTTGTTAACGCAAAGCAATAAGACGTTTAAAATCTCTTTGGATATGTCAAATGCTATATAGACCATAGACAAAAATGGATGTAAACTTTCAAAGGGGTCCAAACAAAATAGAATTTAACTTATCACATAATCGGTGGGTTTATAACCTTATTCGTTAAAAAATCTACTGTTTTTACCATAGACGTATAAAATAAGAAGACGTAACGCCGTGAAGACAAAATTGTGCTTCCATAATAAGCCGATTTCTTCGTGTTTACGCGAGACATGCACACATCTACAACTCGTGGACGAGCGGTGATTGGTTCAAACGTCAAAAGTGAGTGTGTGTGCACGAGATCGCGGCTCATTATGGAATCACAGTTTTATCTTCGTGGGATTACGTCTTCTTAATTTATGTGTCTATGGTTTTTACTCGTAAGTAGAAGTAGATTAGACGTTCGATTCTTTAAAGTTGAAGAGAGCCAACTAAAGAATTTAAAACACAAGCTGATAAAAATAAGCCGATAAAAAAATCTTCATACATAAAAAGAACAACCCAGATAACAAAATAATCTCCATCAACGACCATAAAATCAATTTGGCCGTTCTAAATACCTATATTTATGTCTTAACCGAACTGCATGCGGCGAGAGCAGTTAAAAAACGCATCAGACTCGGTGTCAGTGTGAAAAATTGTTATTTAATGCACCATTTTTTTTTAGTTAACGCCTTTCCGCACGGCTGTATGTCATCAATCATGGTTTCAACGGGATTAAAAAAAAGTGGAAAGCGCGCGAAATTTGACGTTTTGTTTTTTCATCGCGCGCCAAGTGGATGATCGATTTAGATGTCATCATTGTCATCCTTTGAAATGAAAGGAAATTAATTTATGAGGTATGTTACTAAAAGACCTAGTAACATTTAATTATAAAGCCTGTGTACAGTCACCAGCATAAATATATGACTGTGGGCAGCGCTGTAAAAATATCTGATTCTCCATTGAGGGCAAAATTATATGACGACACTTCCACGGTAAAAATATGTGATGGTTATTGGCCGGCATAAACATCGTTTTGCATCGAACAGCATAAATATCGGATCCGTCCACTTAAAAATATCTGATTACCTATCAAAAGCAAAATTATGTGACTACTGCCACCGGCATAAATATCTAACCTCTGTGAAAGCTTTAACATCGGATGACAGGTCGACCGCATAAATATCTGACATAATAACAAAATCAAAACTATGTCATCAATATACAAAACCAAACCTTATCTAGTTGGTATAAAGCAGTAAATGGTATATGATGGTATGGTTGATATTCATCATGACGCTTAATAGATGTGATAAACCTTATTACTATCCTAAACTATCATTTAAAAAAAAATATTTACGTCAATATGGCATGTCACATTAGAAATAAACAAGTCAAATTATTATTATTTTGCATGGATTGCAACTCGTAATAATTAGATTAATTCAATGCCATGTACCTATAGCGCGTTTTATCAAATCTACGAGCAATTGAAGCATAGGATTATTTAAATATACGAAAAAATAGACCGCTCCATTAAATAATTAATCCATTGAGAGTTTATGTGAGTTGATTCTTGTGATACCTACGTACCTAATCAATAGGTTCTACCGACTTAATAATGCATTTGTAATTTAATATTGTTTTTAGATAAATGCCGTGAGATCATGGATTAGTTACTTGCAAGTGGAAGATGCAAAATCGACCATCCTAAAAATTTTGGCCGCATTTTTGAAAATACAGCTTAAGACTTATTCAGTATATAACCTGGAGGGCCCAGAATGGTCGAATTTATAATAATGAAGATAAATAGTGCAAAATAAAATTATTGAATATTGAATTGGTTTTATTGCATGTTGCAAGGCACCTGTCCGACAAGTGACAAGGAGGCAGGCAACAGGAGAGCAAAAAGCCAATCAGGGTTGGGCAAAAGATTGTGTATTAAAACTAAAGTAAAAAATTAGAACGTTAATCTTTATCATATAAACATGATTACGATTTCAATCATGAGCTTTCCAATCAGATTGAGCACCGACATGAGTAAATCATGACGATTTTCAGTTTCTATCATGATTAGGTACTTAGCTGAAGTGATAACATTAGTAAGACAGATGCTTAGTTAAACTAACGATTTAGTTGTTTTAATGATGTTTTAAACAGGATTAGATTTGGCATATCTACTAGCTCCATTATTTTTTCCCTGACGGAACAGAGGCGGTACGAGTAAGGTCAGTGTCAATAGAAAAGTAAAATAAGGTAAGCAAATATGTCTGAATTTGTATGCAAGAAAGGCATTTGAAACATGACAAAATAATATTAAAGAAATCTGTTTTCACTAAAATATGTAAATAATAAGTTTGTGTATGAATTGACAAAAAGAAACATAATTGTTCTTTAAAAAAGTGTAATTGTGAAGCAATGAAGGTAAATAAATGTGTTTGGTTACATTATTTTACTTTTCTATTCACACCGACCTTATATACATTTAGGATAAATGGCTATTTATGACAATATTTTGGTAAAGGTATCACTTGGTGGTTGGCGCTTACGTCATAAAATGTATTATACAGATTCAATATTGTATTCGAGCAAAAAAACGTATGTGCCAGCTGCCAAATGTTACCTTTACCAAAATGTCGACACATTTGTTTGTAAATTTTTTGGTATGTGTACAAATTAATGCTCCCATTAAACTTTGAAACGGCCCGTTCGATTTCATTGCAGTTTTCGGTTACGGTTAAGGTAACTATCACACTGCTGCGGTTTCCGCATGCGGCAACGACGTTCGAGTGAGATAGCGCTTTGCATATGTATAGTGCTGTTTCCTTGACGGGTGACTGATATATGTGTCAAAACGTTTAGTTTAAAAGCCAATACCGAGTAATATGGCTGTGATATGCAGATTGTGGGAACACACTTGATTACGAATCCCACAACGCTGCACATTCCGCCCGCGGCGAGGGACGCGCGGGGGTTTGCAAGCTTCAAGTTTGCTCCCACACCTCCCGACACTTCTTCTATGTATTTCAATGTAAGAACACGTTTAAATATAATAATATTAATTGGAGTCAGATTTTCATTTATGGGTCACCACTAACTTTACCTTGAACGTGCCGAACTGTCTTGGCCTTCAGTTCGCACAGTGGTGACCCCGACGTGATTTCTGGAAAGAACATCAAGGCCGAAGATGCACGGGCTACCGGCAGGACAACAAGGCCAACCCCCTGCGGCGGCCCCACCCGCTGCTGGAGGTCACACGCAGCCGACAGCAGCCCCGTCAACTTCAAGCAACGTCGACATCAAGCCGGACATCATGGCAATCCCGCTATCGCGCCATAACTACGTGTCCGAGGTCAGACAGCCGCCGTGCCCTTCGAGCAAGCCACTGTGCGATACCACGCCGGGAACATCGAAGGAAGTCGCAGCCCTTACGAAGCAGGTAGCAATGCTCAGCGCCAGAATGGCAAGCATGGAACGTACAAGGACTCGTCACGGAAGTGAGAAGCGGCGAGGACGCAGCTTCGGGAGATCAAGGTCGCGCGCAAGAAGTGCTTCACGCGAGCCGCCGCGTCGCGAAAAAGACAGTTCCGATTGGCTTTGTGCTTTCCACTACAGATTCGGCGAAAAGGCGCGAAAATGTTACCAACCGTGCGCGTGGAAATCATCGGGTTCGGGAAACTAAAGGCGATGGTGCAATCTACGGCGGAGGTTGGCACTACATCGGTTAGCCGTCGTTTGTGTATTACGGATAGGGCAAGTGGACTTCAGTTTCTGGTCGATACAGGCTCGGATGTGTCGATCTTGCCGCCGAAAAATAGACTTTATAGCCGCGAGTGCGCGAGATATAAACTGTATGCTGCGAACGGGAGTGAAATCAAAACGTACGGAACTAAAGTGATGATTTTGGACCTTAAGTTACGTAGACCGTATCGTTGGGAGTTCGTGGTAGCAGATGTAAGGCAGCCTATTTTGGGAGCTGATTTTTTAGCCCATCATAAGCTGCTCGTCGGCTTAAGCGAGCGCAGGTTGATAGACCTGATAACGCTTTTGAAGGTCGCGGCGGAAATTGTAAGTACCAACCAACCCTCTATTTTTGTAGTAGCCGTTGAACATCCCTTCCGTAATTTGTTGTCCGAGTACCCGGAAATTACTAAGCCTCCTTCATTTAAAGAGACGGCACCGCATAATGTACTTCATTATATTGAAACTACAGGGCCACCGGTTTTCGCGCGTGCTAGGCCCCTTCCCCCCGATAGGTACATTAAGGTTAAGAAGGAATTCGAGTTGATGCAGGAATTAGGGATTTGTCGCCCTTCAAAAAGTGCGTGGGCTAGCCGCTACATGTGGTAGCCAAAAAGAACGGCGACATTCGACCTTGTGGAGACTACCGGATGCTTAACGCTATAACTAAGCCCGATAGGTACCCCATTCCGCGATTGCACGACTTTACCTACATTTTGGCAGGGAAGAAAGTGTTTACTAAATTAGACATTAACCGCGCATACCACTGTATTAGCGTAGCACCGGAGGACATAGAGAAAACTTATATTATTACCCCCTTCGGATTATTTGAGTTCCCCCGGATGAGTTTTGGACTACGCAACGCGGCCCAGACGTTCCAGTTCCTTCATGAGCAACTCCGTACTTCAAGGTTTGGATTTCCTATTTAATTATTTAGACGATGTCATCATAGCTAGTGACACCAGTGAGCAGCATGAACGGCATCTAGCCACAGTGTTCGAGAGATTCACGAAGTACGGAATAACCATTAACCTCGACAAGTGCTGTTTTGGACAGCCGTCGGTCGAGTTTCTGGGGCATCATGTCTCGACAGCAGGTATCAAGCCGCTCGAGGATAAGGTAAATGCCATCACCGAGTACCCGAAGCCTGATACTGTGGAAGAGCTCCGCAGATTTTTAGGAATGCTCAACTTCTATCGAGGTCACATTCCGGGCGCAGCGGTCAAACAAGCCGAGCTAGATAAGTATTTAATTAACACTAAAAAAAGGGACAAGACTAAAATCGTGTGGACGACACAAGCGGAAGAGGCGTTTGTGCAGTGTAAAGCAGGTCTTCAACAGGCCGCTACACTCGCACACCCGAAGCCCGACGCGGTCTTGGCCCTGATGTGCGACGCGTCAGACATCGCCGTCGGAAGTGTTCTGCAGCAGAAGGTAAATAACTCATGGGAGCCGTTAGGGTTTTTCTCTAAAAAGTTGTCTCCGGCGCAAACGAAATACAGCACGTATGACCGCGAACTGCTCGCACTATATCTATCTATTAGGCATTTCCGGAAGTCGTTTGAAGGTCGCCAGTTGACCTTGTATACCGACCACAAGCCCCTATGCACGGTATTTAATAAAGTAGGAGATGATAGCAAAGAAAGCCCCCGACGCGCGAGGCAACTCCTCTTTATTAGCGAATTTACTACAGACATACGTCATATTAGCGGCAAAGATAACGTAGTCGCCGACACGCTGTCTAGAGTAGAAACAATTGACTGCCCAACAGTGATTGATTTCTCAGAATTAGCCGACGCACAGGCAAAGGACGACTATGTTTTGCACATGTCGCAATCCGGGCGTAACAGCGCGAGCAAAGTAGAATTGAAATTGATAAATATACCTAACTGCAATAAACCTATACTCTGTGAAACGTCCACGCGTAAGGCTCGTCCTTATCTACCGTTAGAGTTCCGTAGGAAAATATTCGATAGCTTACATTCGTTAAGTCATCCCGGAATTCGCACGACTAGGAAGATAGTTAGTAATAATTATTTTTGGCCCGAAATTAATAAGGACGTGGGCAACTGGGCTAAGTCGTGTATTCAATGTCAGAAGGCGAAGGTCAACCGACATACCGTGTCTGACCTAGGTAGTTTTCCCGAATCGGCCGCCTTCGAACACATACATGTGGACATCGTAGGACCGTTAACTACGACTACAGATGGGTATAGGTACATTTTAACCATCATAGATAGGTATACGCGTTGGCCAGAAGTGTTCCCAATAAAAGAAATAACCGCAGACACAGTAGCTAAGACTATCTACGAGGGCTGGATTGTTCGCTATGGTTGTCCGATAAGGCTAACTAGCGATCAAGGGCGCCAATTCGAAAGTAAGTTATTCTCGGAGCTAATGAAGTTTCTAGGGGTAGACAAGATTAGAACCACCCCTTACAGGCCTCAGTCGAACGGTCTCCTTGAACGCATACATAGATCTCTCAAGGCTGCGCTCATGGCCAAACTCGAAGTCGGAAGCTCATGGGTAGACATGCTTCCTAGTGTAATGTTCGGGTTACGCACGTCAGGTAGGAGCGACAGTGGCGTAAGCGCAGCGGAAATAACGTTCGGGCGTACGCTTAGACTGCCGGGATCATTTTATGACATTTCGCAAGACAGAGACCCTATGGACCCGTACAGCGTAGTCGAGAAAATTAGGGATAATATAGCTAAGCTCAAGCCTACGATTAAACGAGATAGGCAAGATAGGTCAATTTTCGTGCACGAAAGCTTATCTACCTGTACGCATGTTTTCCTCAGGGATGACACAGTCCGTAAGCCATTAAAACCGCCTTACGACGGACCTTATAAGGTCATCGAAAGGGGTGAGAAGGTATTTTTATTACAACTCCCTGGCAGGCAGGCTCGTGTATCAATCGATCGGGTGAAACCGGCATTTTTACTCCAGACAGATACAGACACTGACACTGACAAATCTCGACCTGGTAGTACTCGTAGAACCCCAAACAATCATACATCCAAGGACAGGGTGGATCGAGTACCGCCTTCCGCGGCACCGTCACCCGCACCTGCACCGGTGACTCGGACCACACGCAGCGGAAGGGCCGTTAAGAGACCAGTTAGGTTTCTAATCGACGACTAATAACAAGATGCATTATGGCACATAGTCTCTTGAAGACACAGTAGCGCAACTTAGCATTGCGTGAACGGTTGGTCGTTATGGTTGTTACATTTATGTTTATAGATTGTCAATGTGTTCACTTTTTATAATTTAGATTGAGTATAAATGTGTTTTTGTTAGATGTCCACAAAAAGAACTTAGGCATTCTTTGGCATAAGAAGCTAAGTCCTTTTTACGTTGGTAAATATGTTCGTAGGTAACAATGTTAGCAAGCATTCAGTTTTCTTATGTGTAAATGTACCTGGCACCGAGTTGCATTACTGCTTTAGTATTTTACGGTCCGGCCGGTCGTGATACAATTGCATTAATGATAACAAGGTCAGCTCAACGTAGTAACAGGTATAGCGCTATACAAAATACATTAGGTTGCAACCTAGTAAAGTAGTACTTTAGACTAAACCTACTTACAATGTAAGATTTTTGTGAGATTCAATTTATTTCTTTTTGCTAAATGAGTTATTTTTGTGTATTTAAGTAAACTATTAAGTCCGACGTAACCAGTTTCACTCAGATTCCAGCGGTAACGCTACGATTCTAAATTTAGACAGTTTTAACTCCAGTTTTCATAATTTGTATTGTGTGCACCATGGGTTTGGGACAAAGCAGAGACGAAAAGTCCCAGAATAGCAACATAGCGATCGCCCAGGTCCAGTCGATCTCCGGGCAGGTCGAAACCAAACTTAATTACGTTGGCACAGGGCTCATAGCAATTGGCGTGGTCCTGTTTATTATATTGGTGTACGCGCTGCGCGCGCAATGCAAGCGCCGCGCTAGGAGCTGGTTACGTCAGGCTGTCGAGGCGCTGCCGCCTCCCACGGCTATCCGAGTGAGCAATGTGCTACCGCAGCAAACGCAGTCAGCACAACCTGTGTACTAGTGTTAGTGTATGTAATTAGATTTAAAGTTATGTGTAGCATAAGGTAATGGTTCCGTAAGAGAAACCAATATTTACTTTTTAGATTTTTAATTTCATTTTTTTTACAAGGGGAGGATTACTGTGGGAACACACTTGATTACGAATCCCACAACGCTGCACATTCCGCCCGCGGCGAGGGACGCGCGGGGGTTTGCAAGCTTCAAGTTTGCTCCCACACCTCCCGACACTTCTTCTATGTATTTCAATGTAAGAACACGTTTAAATATAATAATATTAATTGGAGTCAGATTTTCATTTATGGGTCACCACTAACTTTACCTTGAACGTGCCGAACTGTCTTGGCCTTCAGTTCGCACACGCACTTCAGTTAACGGACAGATGGGCGGGCGGGTCGCATACGGCGTATATTTATTTATTTATTTAAACTTTATGGCACAACAAGTTATAATGTACAAATGGTGGACTTAATGCCAAATGGCATTCTCTACCAGTCAACCATTGGGCCAAACAGAGACTTAAGTTGGTGCAGGAAGAAAATTTAATTGTTAGAGAATTCTTATCGTAAAGCAAAACTTATTAAACATATATTTACAATAAATTAAAGCTTACATATATATATGGTTACATACTACTACTTATATTCAAGAAATCTCAATCAAAGGTCTAATATATGTGCCGCTACTTAGTTGTGTAGTAAAAATATGTTTAAGGGGGGCACTCCATACATGCAACTAAATGTTAAAAGGATTTTTGGAGTTTGACCTTGCATAACTTCAGGCCCAGACACGAGATTTTCCGAGATTTTAGAGATAACGTTAAAAACATCATAATGAAAGTATATAAGAGTTTCCAGCGTATTATCTCTGATTCCGAGGGTTACCTTAATATGCTTAGGCTAATTTGAATTCTATTTTTATTCCCGATATAAAAAAAAGGAGTTGGGTTCTACAATATCTACCCATTCTATTTGGTTTTGGACGAATGTAATAATTTAATTTGGTAGATTATGTGGTAAATTCTCAATCTATCAAAATTTGTATTAAAATTAAATCAAAATTGATGATAATGTAAATGACCAAGTCAGATTAGGGCAGATTGAGCGGTCGTCTTAGTAACTGCAATAAAAACTAGAATTTATCGAGAATACTGATGTTTACCTCAATATCTGATCACATCTATATCGTAGAGTCAGAATCAGAATCAGAAAGCCATTTATTAAATGTATAAATACCTAGTCGGTTACTAAGTTCTGTTACTAGAGTTTTCACTAAATAAATAGGAATAGGTAGCAAAATTTTAATTATTCATGTACATAAATTAAAAGCTTATTTAACAGTCAATAGATTACAATATATTGAATTAAAAACTATTGTCGCAGTTTTTCAGAATTCTTTATAACACTCGGAAAAAGGCGTGAAAAATATACGTCAAAAGTACGCTCCTTGTTCATGTTGATTTTAAATCCTATTTATTTTTAATCACGTTTAAGACGCTTTAGTCTTGCACAATTCGGTAGCTATATTCTTTAGCTTCAATTTGGTGTATGTATAGTTCACGTGGGTCTATCCGATAAAATACTAGACTATACGCTGCAAGTCTGCTTGTTCCATAGCAGTCTAAATCTATGTCTTTTGTGCAAAACTTAAAAATAGGCAATGTTTCAAATGGGAATATCTGTGGGATAAAATCGCAAGAAAATTAACAGGTTTCTTACAAACAAGCAATGGAACCTTCTAAACAAAGGTGCAATATTTATTTGATGTACTTTTGTAAAGTGTCATTTTCTTAAATTTACCGCGTGTTTGCGTCTTCAGGCAATCTTGTGCTTTACAAGGATTTTCAATAAATTTCCCATCTGATTTGTATATTATTATACCATATTATGTTCATTACAAATTAGGCTATTAAATAATTACTTTAAATTTTTATTTTAAACTTTATTTTATATTTTATCAGTCAGAAATCTGGTAACAGAGCTTAGTAACCAACTAGGTACATACATCAATTCAATTTAACATACTAACTATTTATACAATTAATAACTAGATAAAATTGTTTTGAAATGACCTCTCCTTCGATGAAGGAGGGATGGTAATAAGACTCCATGGGTTACCAGCCCTTCTAGGAGAATTTGAATTAATTACTTCGTATCGTATATCGTAGAGTAGTTGCCTAAAATTATTTATTTACAAAAAAACCGGCCAAGTGCGAGGCGGACTCGCGCACCGAGGGTTCCGTACAAACCTATAACAAGCAAAAGTTGTAGTATGTTTATTACTAATTTCAATTTAATACCTCTACGCGTTTACGAGGAAAAACGTAGTAAGTTTAAAATTTAAAAAAATATGTTTTGTATGATTTTACTAAAAATGTCTACTTTTTGTAATTTTTCCATTGCCTATGCTATATAACGTTGCTTCGTGCCAAATTTCAAGTTTCTGAGTTCACGGGAAGTACCCCGTAGGTTTTGCGAGTGCCGAAAACTGTAAAATTTGCAGCATAAACGACTGTATCTTTTGATTGCGTTGGCTTTTATGTTTGATTTTTTCACAGCTCCAAGGGACAATGGACCTGAGTATTTGATATAAATTTCAGCTTAATACCTCCACACGTTCCTGAGAAAAATGGTCTTGACAGACAGACAGACAGAAAGACGGACAACAAAGTGATCCTATAAGGGTTCCGTTTTTTCCTTTCAAGGCACGGAACCCTAAAAAACGACGAAGCCATTTTCAACCTCATATATATGTAGTCCACAATAGAGCATTCACTATTAACTGTTCATTGATTTCAATTTGAAAGACGTAGGTAAATAAAAAATAAATAAATAAAGCAGTTAGATAAGACTAACAAAATCCTCCCACACTTTTCGTTACCTATATTATGATTTAGTTGCTATCAGATAGGTCTATTTTGCAGAAACCTTTTTAGCTTGACAGGATTTTTACAAACCACTTTTTTTAATTAAATTACTCGCTATGCAAAATGTATAATAACGAAAATTTCTACAATTCAGAATAAATGAATGAATGAATGCATTTATTTCGAGTAACTGTGACTCTTTTTTTTTTTTTTTTTTTTTATACTACGACGGTGGCAAACAAGCATACGGCCCGCCTGATGGTAAGCAGCTTCCGTAACCTATGGACGCCTGCAACTCCAAAGGAGTCACATGCGCGTTGCCGACCCTTTACAAAAAGGAGGATTCACTGTGTTGACGACTAAAGGAACAAGAAGGTCCCTCATCGTCAACACACTGGGTCCTCTTTGAGCTCTTTGGCAACCTTACTCACCAGCAGGAACACAACACTATGAGTAGGGTCTAGTGCTATTTGGCTGTGGTTTTCTGTAAGGTGGAGGTACTTCCCCAGTCGGGCTCTGCTCCAGATTTGAGCGATGACATTCGCTGAACGTGCCCTACCACACTTAGCGAGATGCCATTCGCAGTGCCCATACCTCTCTTTTTGGCGTAGTTTAAGGACATACCCAGGTCCGGACGTAGTTTAAGGACATACCCCGGGTCCAAACTCATACATGTTGTTAGTTAACTTAAAAAACTAATCCTTAGCGACTAGGTTTAGTAACTATATTCCATTTATTTACATTACTAACTACACTACATACAAATACATTTTAATATCTACAACATATTAATTTATTTAGACCAACATAGGTATGGTATCATCTATTTTGATCTAAATTTAGCAAATGCCATTATTTGCCCTATCCAATGCGACTGGATCTTGCAGTCGTACTTATCGACAATCACACTCAGGATGCTATTGGGACTATGCCGGCATCGGTACATCATCGACGGGATTTTTTTTACGCAAGATGGCCTGAAAACCGTCCGTGCGCGCCTCGGCGAACATACCCGAAGCACTGCACCACCTTGGTAATCCCAGCAACATCCTGAATGCGTTGTTATACTGCACACGCAGGGCCTCATAGGCTCTTTTTGTATACTTAACCCACAGGCTGCTCGAGTAAAATGATTGGCTCGAGTAAATGGCTCGAATTGGCTCGAATAAAGGCCTTATATCCTTGTAATAATGTAAATCAACTTAAAAATATTCCAATCATATTAAACGAACCATGATTGACTTTAGTAGATTAGCATTACTTTAGTTTAAATCAGCACCCGTCGTTAATGATATATTCTTGGCGAAATTACTTGATTGTTTTGTGTTATGATTTAATCAGCGATGATTTAATAATGAGAATTTTTAATCAAATCACCGACTTCAATTATGAGTCCCCAACTCTGGAGCCAATGAACTTTGGCATCACACACGAATCGTAGAAATAAATCATTTTTAGCTACCATAGACAAATTTAAGCATTTACCCAGAGGTAAATCAGAATTTTGTCTACGAATTGATGAATTCAGAACTGAATTCAGATTGGTGTTTGGAGTGCCGAATACGGTTAACAGCGATCCAGACGTCATGTTGGTGCCATTACGCGGTGAGTATAAACCCCTTTACCTCAGTCACTCGCCGGATTTCAAATGGGTGAATCTGCCATTGCCGGTGTAGAACTACATTTACGAATGGATGTGCGAAACTGTGAATATTTTATGACATTCGTGCTTTTTCGATTAGAAATCTATTATACTCTCGTTTGCAATATTTCACTTACCTCCCGGTGGTGAGTGTTCCCTAGGGAGTTATGGACTTTATACTAATTAATTAATTAATTAATGATTTACTAGCTTTTTCCCGCGGCTTCGCTCGCATTAAATTCGGGGTAACACGGTTGCCCTTTGCCCCCCGGAATGCTCCATACAAACTTCCACCCCCCATTTTAGGGAAGTGGGGGGTTAGAAAGAGACAAAAAGTAGCCTATGTCACTCTCCATCCCTTCAACTATCTCCACTTAAAAAAATCACGTCAATTCATCGCCCCGTTTTGCCGTGAAAGACGGACAAACAAACAAATACACACACTTTCCCATTTATAATATTAGTATGGATTTAGATATTTTTTGACACATTTTTTTTTCACAAGAGTGATGAATAATTCGTAAGAATATTGCAAAATTGAGTAACAAGGACCGTGAACAAAACAAAAATTAACCTGGTATTGTAGTGACTAGTTAGATATTATTATGTGTCGCCGGGAAGTTATATCATAAAAATACTACCCGTAAATGTTCAAAGTAATGTATTAAATAAACAGTACTGCTTCTTTAAATAAACAATTTATTTACCCTATATACGTAAATCAACCGTTAACAATGTTGGCGAGATTTTTTTCTTTAATTTAATAAAATAAAATATCGCTTCTTGCAGATTGACGGCAGTCGCACCGAGTCCTAACTGTATGAATAAATCGTAAATATTGTAATCAAGCTTTTAATGCAATGAAACATATGAATTTGAATGTGTCAAATTCGTGATAGAAAATGTGAGATAGACATATGCAATGACAGTTCAATGACAAGTCTGCACTCTTTTCGTGAATTGTCAAATAGCTTTTTACAATTAAGACCTCTATGCCAGCCAAATAGGGTTTGGTTTTGTATATTGATGACATAATTTTGATTTTGTTATTATGCCAGATATTTATGCGGTCGACCTGTCATCCGATGTTAAAGCTTTCACAGAGGTTAGATATTTATGCCGGTGGCAGTAGTCACATAATTCTGATTTAGATGGGTAATCAGATATTTTTAAGCGGCCGGATCCGATATTTATGCTGATCGATGCAAAACGATGTTTATGCCGGCCACAATGCATCACATATTTTTACCATGGAAGTGTCGTCATATACTTTTGCCCTCAATGGAGAATCAGATATTTTTGCAGGGCTGCCCATAGTCATATATTTATGCTGGTGACTGTACTATGTAAGTATGTACTTACATTGGAAACTACGATTATAAATTGTTAACTTATCTGTATCTACTTGTAACTATAGGTATACCATAAGGCAAGCCATCCAAATTTTAAATAGTGAGTCAAAAGATTGATTAGGACAAAGTTATAATAACGAGCAATTTTATTATTTTAACCGTATTGTACAGCTAAACAATAAATAATATGAACAATTAATCTATTGGCATGTAATTTAGATACTATTTAATGTTAGCTTTTTGTACAATTTTACAGTTCAGTTTAAAGTAGCAATAAATTAGGCAAAGGTACTTTTAAGGCAATTACTCGCTGTTTTACGCAGATTAAATGCCAATTAACATCTAGTTCTTTTGTGCTGTATTTTTTTTCTTAGTTGTATAAAATACACGCCTTAAAGAAGAAAAAGGAGGACTTTTATTCCCAGACGTTACCAACACTAGTTAAATTAAAATTTACCCAGTCCTAACGATTTTAAGTTGGTTGTTGGATGGATAAAATAATTAATGCCATATTTTGAAATCAAATCCGTGCAAAAATTCACAACTGTGTTAGTGAATTAAATATGGCGCGGCCCGTGATATATTTTTAATCGGTTTATGGGGCCACACACGTTGACATACAGCCGATCATTGGATTCCACCATTAAATTATACAGTACCTAATTATACATGCTTAAGTAATTAATACAGTATGGCCGTGTTTTATTGCCTCCTTTTATTAGCGATAGTGTAATTTTCGACCGGTTCGGAATGGTGTTTTTATTACGAGTTTTGTCATCTGCTAATTCTGAATTCTTGTATTCTAATGTGGGTTTTAGCTGATATAAAAAATGTGGTTGTATTCAAACTACCTACTTATATTATTTTAATCAGAATTCTTAAATAATAAAATTTTCCTTTGTTTCAAATTTTAAGGAAACAAAGACTTTTAATGGCAATATAATGTACAGCTATTGTACATTGATGGGCAGCGAGAAGTATAATATCACAAAAACTGCACCTAAACTAAAACTAATATTAGAAGAGTAGATAGTAGCCACTACCGGCCGTCAACATGTCAACAGACTACCGTCTGCAACATGTCGTTCGCACCTCATAACATAACCTCAAAATACTTGTAAACACGAAACTTGACCTAGAAATATTATTGAAACATTCCATTTACGTTTTTACAAAAATACATCAATATTATATTCAGTAGCATAATTTATAACATAAAAAAAACATTACCAAGTTAAAAATATTAAACCGTATTAATCAGTAACTATGAAACTTTAACTCATTAGGCATCTTTATCACTACACTTAAGGTAAATTAAAACCTCATTACCTTGGAACAGACTTTTATAGCGAGCGAGCTAAGTTGCAATGAGAAATAACAGATCAATATCGAATTAAGGTTAACTTTTAATAGACATAGACCTGGCCATGGCCAGTTTGCTATACTATGCTTGTTTCTAGATCCGCACATCTGGCAACTGTAAAGTGGTGGATGACAAAGAATGGCAATAATTTGAAGAAAACAAATCTGAGAGTTCTGGGTTTGATGCAATATTATGGGAAATTATGTAATTAATTAGACTAATAGTCCGTCTTGAAATGAGAACTCGCTATTTCCTTGCAAACGAAATTCTACTTATCTCTGCTACCACCTCATCAAATTTCATAAAGATCAAAAAAAAAGTCACTAAAGTTATCGCACTCACAGATGTCTAGGTAGCCAGCTGACAGTTCCCTTGTGTCCGAAGTTGTTTGTAAGAACTTCACTTCGCTTACGCTCTGCTCGTTCGATTATATCATAGCCAGAAGTGTCTGTTGGGGGAAAGTAGTGCCAAATGATGTATAATGCAATTTATAGTTAGTCGCCTACTGTTTTTGTTTCCGCAATAATACACAATGTTTAAATGTTCTGTTATAATATAGGCCCTGCCATCTATAAATAACACAACAGTTTTTACCTATTTTGGTATTACTTTTTACCAACTGAAATTTTTTTTGGTCTGTGACTCTGACCGCCGTCATTTAAAGCTGCCAGATGCCCGGATCTATGAATAAAGATAGTAAAGCAATCAAACTAGTCAGGTTTCATTACTCTGATTATTGTGCAATATCTGACGTAGCCAGCTCGTAGTCCATAAAATTCTAACGTATTCTGTTCGGTGTCAGAATGTCGTCGTGTCTGCGTCTGCGCCACGTCATTAGCACCCAATAAAATGCATGCGCGCGGCTAATTTCGGCCGTCTTGGGGAATAGATGATGTTGCTTTAACGCCGGAAAATATGTAGCGATGGGTGGTGTTTAAACTTATTAATGAATTCGAGTAAGACTATTTTAAAAGAGTGATCGATAGGAACCTAAAAATAATGTTAACGAAAGAAACATGTGATTCTTCTATTTTGTATCTATGAACCGTCCAAAGACATGTCTTTGGACGAAAGGTTAAGTAATGTTTTTAGGGTTCCGTACCTCGAAAGGAAAAAAACGGAACCCTTATAGGATCACTTTGTTGTCCGTCCGTCCGTCTGTCAAGACCATTTTTCTCAGGAATGCGTAAAGGTATCAAGCTGAAATTTATATCAAATACTCGTACTCAGGTCTATTGTCCCTTGGAGCTGTAAAAAAATCAAACTTCTAAGCCAACGCAATCAAAAGATACAGCCGTTTTTGCCGCAAATTTCCGCAAATGTTCGAAACTCGCAAGGGAATCAAAACCAAAGTACGTACCCTTCCCGTGAACTCAGAATCTTGGAATTTGGTACGAAGCAACGTCTTATAGCACAGATAAAGGAAAAAATGCGAAAACCGTAAATTTTTAGTTACATCATATTATAATAACAATATTTTTTATAATTTTATAGTTACTACCCCTATGTACCTACAGGTTTGTACGGAACCCTCGGTGCGCGAGTCCGACTCGCACTTTGCCGGATTTTTTTTTCTATATATTATTTAAAAAAATATAAGGAGTAGACGAGTTCTTCAACGAGTCGTTGTACATTTTACAGGTTTATATAAACGTCATCGTTCCAGGACGTAACAAAAATACTATCTTATTGTAAGGAAAAGTAGGAGAAAATATTTTTCGACGCGAAATATATTTTTTTTTGTATAGGAGACGTCGTCTTAGCCGGCTAACCCTCTATACATTTTTTTTACGCGCAAAATTTTTTTCTTAAGTTTTTCATAATTAAAACGGATCACCAGTATTCTGTACACTACTACTACTTGCATTGGAATTATGAATTTTTTATTGATAAGCAATATTTTTTATACAAAACGCAGTCATAAATATTTCATATTTGTACGAAAGACACAATGTATTTATAAAATGCCGCCTATTTACACCTAAGTAGGTTAGGAAAATCCCAGCTAGATAATCTACGAGACAAGACAAGTAGAACAGACCAAACAGTGCGGCCGCGCTCTGATTGTCCATGACGGAGCACTCGACCGGCACCAGTCTAACGAACCAAGACAGCGGGCCCATATGATGACAGGCTAGGTAGGAAACTAGTAATTACTGGATTTATTTACTTTTTATGAATGGGAAGAGGTGAGGGTTTTCACATAAAATATTACCATTTAAAAGAAAAAATATATTTATTTTTCAGTTTTGTGACGGTTCACAAAAAATTGTGGTGATTGGTTAAAGGGCATAATTGGTATCGTTTTGCGACTAAAAAAAAGTTGGATTTTTTTTTGTATTGGGCACGTCATCCCACCCTCCATACAAATCCAATTCTTTTTCGCATCAAACATTTTTTTTCTTACTTTTTCATAATTAGAATACGATACCAATTATGCCCTTAAGAGGCTGACAACACCCGATGACCTTCAAATAGACTTTACTCAAACAGTGATTCAGCTATAACTACTTGTTTTGAGAAAGTAAAAAAAAATTATGTTAATATTCGTTATATTTGGAAGAACTTCGTTGCGTCCGATACACGATTGGACCAAATCGGCTCGATAGAAAATAATTCCAAAGTTACATCTTAAAATTAGCTTTAAACAGTTGTATGTCTTTAGTTTCTTGACTTATACGTCTGTAACTAAGGACAAAATTCCACCACACTAATACTAAAAACTTCGTTGCCTTATATTTCTCAATTAATGCGTCGTTTTTTTTAATTCATTATTTTGTAAAATTTGAAATGAGCTCCCATACTAATCGTAACACAGTGTTTCTCTTTCACTCGCGCTGAATAAGATAGGGAGGGAATTTAGCTGTTGTCAGCCCCTTAAACGGATCACCACCATTTTTGTTACATCTTGTATTAGACGGAGAGCTAGCCACGTCAGATATGACACAATAATGAGAGCAACGAAACTCCTTTCGTCAGTTTGCTATACTATGGTTATTTCTAGATCTTGATATCTGGCAGCTGTAAAGTGGTGGAGGTCAAAGAATGCAAACCACTTCAAGAAAACATAAATAATTAGATTATATCGTTGCCAAATGTTTCTGTTGGGGAAAGTAGTGCCAAACGACGTTTAATATAATTCATAGTTTGTCGCCTACTGTTTTTGTTTCCATAATAAAACGCAATGTTTTCTGTTCTAATGTTAAAATATAGGCCCTGTCCTTTATAACTGAGACCACTTCGGCAGGCGGCTTTTTACCTATTTTGGTAGTACTATATTCCAATTCAAAAATGTTGCTAGCCTGTCAATCTGACCTCCACCCATTAAAAGCTGCCAGATGTCCAGATCTAGCAATAATAATAGTATAGCAATATAACCAGACGGGTTTTGTTGCTCTCATTATTGTGTGATATCTGACGTGGCCAGCTCTTAGTCCATATATAAAACAGCGTCACAAAAGTGACCAAAAATTTGGGACATTTTTCATTATTATTTAAATCGATAGTTATCGTAATTCTGAGCAGAAATAACCCGAAATGTCTTAGGTTTAAAAAAAGTACACGGTAGGTACACTTTTTTCCGAAATTGTCCAGAGCTGTACATAAATCAATATAGAGCGGTAATCGCACTTCACAAATTATTGATTTCAATTTGATATAATTTCGAATTGTAGGTGTCCTGTAGTTTATGTCCCTGGGTAGAACATAGGTTAGTTTTTCTAAAGAGGGAGGGGGGGGGGGAGTAATTCACTATGGAAATGTGATTCTACGCAATCGTTGACAGAAAGCTTAGTCTTACAATACGTTTTGAGAATACTTTAGAAAGTTTAGCTTTTTGGATATAACTACTATGATATACTTCACTCCGTTTTAATCTTCTAAAACTTTTGCAGTAGCCCATAACTTATAAATATACTAAACATTTTCCAAAATAACCTTGACACTCCGTCACCTCGCCATTACCTAAATAGCCGTGTTTACAAAGGGCGCGTTTACACGGGATCAGTTAACGAGCTGCCGACGGACGAGTGGGCTAGCCCTGTGTGGATACTGATCAGAAACACTTGATGGACTTATATATCCGGAAACAAAAAAACAAACAAACGTACACGGCTGAAAATGGTTTTATTGTTTTTCAAAGTATTCCCCTAGATGATCTATGCACTTTTGCATTCGCGTGAACCAATTTTTAAAGCAATTCTGCCACTCCGCCTGAGATACCTCCATAACGTGTTGTTTGAATGCGTCGACAGCATCTTCAGCGGTCGAAAATCGTTGACCGCGTAATTTATTCTTTATATTTGGAAATAAATAAAAATCGTTGGGTGCCAAGTCAGGGCTGTACGGCGGATGACCCGTTAATTCCACATTTTGACCCTCCAAAAATAGTTGTTTCGCGTGACGTATGACAGCTGGCATTGTCATGATGATGAATGATTCTTCGTCGCTGGTTAGTTTTACGAATTTGTTCAAATACTTCCGGTAAGCAAATGGTCGTGTACCACTCTGAATTAACCGTTCTACGGTTTTCTAGTGGCACTGTAGCTACATGGCCATTAATACCGAAGAAGCAGGCCACCATTTGTTTCAATGTACTTTTTGCACGAGTAACTTTCGTAGGGTTCGGCTCATTTTGAAACACCCATACCGTTGATTGTTGCTTCGTTTCGGGATCGTATGCATAGATCCAGGATTCGTCACCTGTATAGATGTTATAAACGGCTTTTGAGTCACCACGGTTATATTTTTTTAACATTTTATTGCACCATTCGACGCGAGCATCTTTTTGCTCTTTTGTTAAGTTGTGGGGTATCCAACGCGAACAATTTTTTTTACAGCCAAATAATTATGTAATATGCTATTAATGCTGGTCATAGAAATACCCAGAGTCGCCTCTATCTCGCAGTACGTAACATGTCGGTCGTCCATTATAAGTTTTCGCACAGCCTCGATATTTTGTTGTACAACGACCGATTTCGGGCGACCTGCCTTAACTTCGTCCGTAAGCATACTACGTCCACGATTGAACTCACTAAACCAGTGATACACAGTAGTTTTAGATGGGGCTTCATCACCAAAAGTTGAAGTTAGTTGATCTATGCACTGTTGTTGCGTTAAACCACGCCGAAAATCATAATAAATCATAGCACGAATATTTTCACGAGTGAGTTCCATTCTTGCTGCGAGATGACATTTAAAACCCGTCAAAAACAAAACACGAGCGTTAATAAGAAAGAAAAAATATACCGGCCAGTACTTAAAAAAGTTCAAATTTTACCATGGAGGTCAAATATGCTATTTAAGAAGATTGTAATCCCGGTTTCCGGATATATAAATAGCAGCCTATGTATGCAACTTAGTTGGTAAGTAGTTGTCAGAAGTAGAAGTGTGTTCAATATGACCATCGCACGCTCTATACATGTATAGTGTGCATACGCGTTGTATTTTTACTAATAAAAAGCTGTTTGTGCAAATTTGAGGCTTAATCTTTGATTAATTTGTTGTTTATTTCTTATTGCTTGTTACTCTAAATTAGTAGTTTTCTTGTAGTTTGGAAACAAAGCGGCTTTTTTAGAATATTGTTTTATTTGAAAGTTTTGGAACAGTGTACTTACTTACCTTAACAGAAGGTTTCTCCACTCGTAAATCCTTACTTATCCCCCTTTCTCAATCCCATCCCCCCTTCACCCTTGTAAAGTCAAAAGGATATAAAACAATTCATATTTCATATAATCCTAGAACCATAACAAACTTGTTCACGTTGTCAAAAGGGTGTCAAAACGTCGTCGTTATTTTTATGGCGTCGTTTTCCCTGTGATAACGGCTGTAAATCTTACAAGGATAGCAGGGGCGCGAGAATATGAATATGACACTTAAAACGGAAGGATTACATAGGCAATTTTAGCGACCTGTTTTATAGTGATGGGTGTCTAAAAATGACCTTTATTTGAAGTACATATTATTAACTCCATTACAATGGAGTAGCTACTATACTAATAGTAACTAAAAAAAATATTAATTCGACAAAATAAATAATTTTTTTGGGACACCCATATTGTTGCTGTTACGGCAATTGCACACACTTGACACACTTTTAGTAAAATTTGAAAAAAATAACAGGATATTATCCCCGAAAAATAAGCCTTACTTGATAATAATAATTAGTTACTTTTGGACTATTAACTATTTTAAGGCTCGTTTAATGCTTGTACGAGTCGTTCCTACCAAAGAGAATTAAGTAAGCATAGGTACGTGCTTATTTATCTATGTCCAGCTAAGCAACTACTATTTACTTATACTGACTGTTAGGTAGCGAAAACCTATTTTAAGATGAATTTAAGAAAAGGGTACCTTGCAATTACAGGAACAAACAGACACGAAAATAAGTAGGTACTGATACAAAAATCGATATGACGTAGATATAATTTGCCAAAAAAGTAATTATAAAACTTACTGAACAGCAACTTGCCGAAAACCGAAAAATTCTGTCTGTTACCTGCAACAACAAACATTGTTATTATAAATAAATTTAACTACCTAAAGTACAATACGTGTTAGTTTTTCATAAAGTCATGCAACAAAAACATCTCGGTCCTGATACAAATATTGCCCTTTCAAGTCGTGTATTCACAGATCCGCGATATCGCTCGTGCAATAAAAAACAATGATAAAAAACAACGGTCCAATTCGGCACATTGAGCGTAAAATGACAGCTGTCAAAACAGCACTCCCGCCGGCGCATGCCAAGAGAGATAGCGGTTAAAGTTCCATCTTAACAATATTTCTATATCATCCCTTTTTTATTCAATTATTAGTTGGAAACGTGGCCTATATTGTACTGATTTAAACTCACACGATTTTCACTCATTATTTAAATAAAATAAATACGAGTCGTTACTTTTATTATTTCGCCTGACTTGATAGGACGTCACGCTCATGTTCACAAGCCGACTGGCGAGGAATTGTGTTAGAAATTTCTAACTGCGCGGGTTTTTCGAACTACCCGCACTTTGTATTGATTATGCACTCTTACCCTAGGGTTGTTATTTTATTTATTTATTTTATTTTATTATTTTGCCTACAATACTGTAATCTGAGAGCTCTTGCCATACAAGGTTATTTAAAATATATGGCAGGAGCTGTCAGATTACTAATTGAATTAAAAATACTACTTTAACGCACAACAGTAACGGCATTGGAATTGTTTGTTATTTTACGCTTACATTTGCTGATTACTGGATTCTACGAAGACGAAATCCCTTATTACTAGTGACAGTCGTGACATAAACTTTCTTGATTGCGGAGACTGAGTTGAGAATATTAATTTGTAGATTGTGATTGGTGCAACCGGTCATTACTCTATGTGGTATTTCGGCTGCTCCGTGACTGCCGAATATTACACTGGACCAGGTGGCGTAACAAAAAAACGCGATGTCGCAAAAATTGTAGTGTTAGTTAATTATGTGATAATTATGTATGCTCGTTTTAACGTATTTATTTATGGGCCCCTAGTTGCCAGATAAATACTAATAAAGTTATTTCGTTTTCATTTGAAAGTTCATAAGTTACAACTCGCCTCAGTTTGTTCCTTGCATCTTCATATCCTCGAGAGGCGTGTCGCACGTGATTTGACGTCAGTCTGTCTGTTCGTAGAACCCAAACAGGTAAATCCCGCTGCATAAGGTATTATTACCCTAATAGAATGGTTTTAGAAATTCGATTAAAGTTAGATATTTGTTTTATAGCACAAGGTCATATGCATAATACTTCATGTTTTGATTTAAGCAGTGTTTATCGAGCATAAGTGAGTTCGGCCAATATCGGACACCGGGTAAAATCGTTTAAATTTTATGATTTAAATTTATGCCCATTGCGGGGACTTTATTTAGTTCTGGCAACATGAAACGATGCGCCGTTATGTATCATATCTCTCTCCAGATCGCACTTGACTTGTAAATCGTGTGATATGTGCAGCAAAGTAAAAAAAAGTATAAAAAATATTTTTTGTTATGACCGAAATTACTATCCTTAAGTTTTTTTGGAAATAACTGAGACCTTTAGGTTTTTTAGATTCTTTTACAAGTTGTTAAATATTTTTTAAATTAAATTTACGACAAGTTTGTATATTTGGCATTAGAAATTTTTGGCGAACTCACCTTACTTCCCGTTTGGTATGGACGTCCGCTCGGCAAGGTGATCTGATTACACCGGTTTTGTCCATACAAGAATACCGGATCGAATAATATGGAGTTCGGAAATTAAATACATGACTAAGTCCTACAGAAAAAGCATAAAATAATTTGCAAAATCCGGTATCCGATCCCGGGTACTCCCGGATCGAGTTTGAACATCTATCTAGTTTGCACTCTTAGAAGGATTTAATTAAGCGCTGGTAGCGTAGCGGTAAAGCGTTGCTTCCAAATCGGAGGTCGCGGGCAAAGTTTCAACTTTGAAACCTATCAGTATCAACAAATTAGGTACCTATCACAATCGTAGTTTTTCAAAAGCTACGGCAACAGCTTAACAACAGGGGCTTCATTGACAAAACAGTAGAAAAACGCTTTTTTTCAAATCGAACTTTTATTTCCGGGTTCCCTGTATGTAATAGTAGATTGTTAACCAAGGGTTGAAAGTGACCCATTTCACCCGAGTTAAACACTCTGCTTTTCATTTCGACTGTGAGGAAAGTACAATAATACACGCACATTTTATAAAACAGGTATATAAAGAATAATCTATAAAAATGTTAAGTAAAATTTTAAAAAGACTTATTCAATTTTTTGCCATTCGTCGGAGAGGAGGACATCCGGGTGGGCACCGGCTCAATCCACAATTAACACAGCTAATTACTTTCCACCCTAGGAATGGAAAAGCAATTTTCCATCCGGCTATCTACCCAGGAAAATAAAACTTTCCGAACAGGAGAGATGAAAAATATTAATACTACGTTAAGTGAAATTGTTATTAACCCAATTTAGAATAATAAACATTATAAATAAAAATAATAATAATATTATTATTGCCGCATCTGCACTTTCAACGTTCCTGTTACACCCGATTATCGCTCATCATACCAAAAAACTCAGGATTGTATGTATTTAGTCGCTCGTTAAATAATGGTGCTGTAATTGCGCGGTCCGGGGTTCGGTGCTCGGGCCGGGCATACCGATCCGACGTAATGACACGCCGCACCTTGGTAGCGATAGCAAAAATGTACTTCAGTTATGAGTACAGTCAAGCAATAAAACGGCGACGCGATTTTTCGGACAAAAATATGTACGCCTTTGTTGGTATTTTTTATCCAGAAAATCGTATTGATATTTTTCACCTCACTGGCCCGGAAAGCTCTTTTTTATTCTTTAAAAACAGATAGCAAAACTGCATTTTATTCACAAGAGTGCAAAGAATATTTGAAATTCGAACGTGATATTAGTCACTTTTTTAAACATAACATGTAAAGGCCACTCCAGACAGGACAATCTTCGCCCATCTAATTAAATTGTCTGATCAAATCAGGTGCTGTGGACGCAAATATTATTTTATATTTAATTGTATACAATTAAAAACATTTAGTGTAAACAATTTTGTTTCATGATTTTACTATAAAACGCTTGAAATCTTTCAAGAAATATTATTTTGATTGATCCATTTTAATTGATGAACTAACTGTTTCAGAATAATTCGAAAATTGTGCATTGTTTTTGTTTTATCTGTGACATGTAACTTTTTAATTTTAAAAAGTTAGTTTTGTTTACTTATATTTTTATGTTTCAGATTGCGTTTTTTATTGTTTATTAATGTAATATCTGCCATTACCTTTCAATAAATGTATTAAATCAACGCAAAGACCAGCTGAGATATTTATGAAGGTACTTACGACGGGTACTTAATACATTTTTCGTGATATATGTGACTTTGAGGTTATGTAGAGTTTTGTATCGAATTATCATGTCAAGTTCTTTCTTTCAGTGTAAAATCGAATAATTGAAGCGAAAACTAGTGTTAAATGAAGTCCAAGATCATTTGTTGCATATTGTCACAAATCAAGAAAACACTATAATTTAACAGGTTTAAGCACCAAGCATCCCGCTACCTACAACAGACTTTTATCAAGCCTTTCAAATGTTTTCCTTTATGTACCTAACTAAGCTATGTATAAAATAAATAAACACCAAAACCTCACGTGCGTTTATTGATTATTCAATTATACAATTCGTACATTAGATTGAATAAGTGCCTACCTAAAATAGTCGTCAAACAAAATGATAAAAGGAAATCATAATAAATAAGTAGGAGTATAGTATACTGAGTGATATAATATATGTAAATTAAAATGACTCTCTTATTCATACAGATAATGAAGCTAATCCTGTTCCATTCTAAACTGAAAAGTGTATTTTCTGGTAGATATAGGTAGTTACTCGTTTCCCTCGACTGGCCTTATGATTTTAGCAATCATTAGTAAGTATCAATGTTTCATTGTATTTTGACCGCATAATCTTGTAATTTTTATGTTGTTATTTTTTCTTCTTCGCACCTTCTTTTTCATTGTAAAGTCATAAATATATCAGAATTATCAATTATTTTATTATTCAATGCATAATTACAATTTTTGAAATGACGTAGGTACAAAAGCGCGCGACAGGCGTCCAAAAAATACTAAGTTTTGTTTGATGTACATTGCTGCTTTTCTATGGAGCAATGCTGCTGGTCGATTCGCTTAGTGTTGCTATATTTTTGTTTGATGTACATTGCTACTGCGTTCGTTGGCTAGCCAGACTATATTTTCCTCGCATTAGTGAGGTGGAAAGATTTGTGTTACACACGGCTGCAAAGTTATTTTTACGTCTCGTGTGTTGCAACACTTGCTACGCTCAGGATTCTATTTTTGAACTACTCGCTTCGCTCAGGATTCTATTTTCGAACCACTCGCTTCGCTCGCGGTTCAACCATAGAATCCATTCGCTACCTCGCAGTTCAACCCTAGAATCCATTCGCTAGCTCGTGCTTCAATTCCACACTCGCGGTTAAAATACAACTTGGCACCCTTGTATAACAAATAACTATTGTATCTCGACTGAAGTTTAAAAAAAATATGGGACAATATTATACGAATCGACTTCGCCCTAGAGTAAGCTGAATAAGGCTTATATTGTGGATTCTAGATGACGATATATAGGAAACTCCTAAAATATAAAAACTAATACTTATAATGTTACCATGTATGTATACTTAAAATATGGTTTCTGCAAGAGCTCTGATGATTTTCGGTAAAATAACACTTCCAAACTTGGTTGTCTATGTCATATTACTTTTGGTAAGTACACCAGTGATGGTCACGTTCAACTCAGACCGATTATACGCCAGAGGGCCTGCCGCGAACTACGAAATCGAAATCTCGTAATCTATCGCTCTTGCTAATTCGAGCGAAAGAGACGCAGATAATGAAAATAAAATGAAAAATATGTATTTGGTGCAATAAGAGAAGAGAAAACACGAAATATACAAAAGAAAAATTACACCAAAATGGTTGCCACTCAGCATGAGTCATGGCAGGGCAGCTACAGCGCTAATTTTCAGAGCAACCAGAACTTAAAAACTATACTAACTAGTGACAACAATATTTCCAGTTGATAGTCATAATTGCGGTAGGTTCTCAGTTTAGCCAGATATCCCTGGCTGATGAGCTATGGTTTGTGTATCATCCGTTTAGCGCATACGAGTGTCTCTTCTCTTGTCCATAAGTATTTCGTACTACAGCTCTCTTCTTTCGTTGATAATTCTAAAAAGCTGATATTACCTATAAACAATTTCACCAGCGATCTTAAATCGTTTTTTGCCCACTACAAAATATACCGCAGACAATACTGAGCGGTCTAATAATTCGGTAATTTCGTCCAAATCCGGTCTTGTTATAATGACAGCCGCTCCTCAACTGCGTACTGGTAGCAAAACAGACCGTATTTATGTTTCTAAACAAAATATTGTAAATAAAATTTAATAGGAATTTTGACTTACATCGCCATCGCCAAAAGAGTTGTGCAATGAAAGTGGGAATAAGCCGGGCCGGCCATAGATGCCGCAGAGAAGATGACCGATTAAGCTAAAGATTTCTGTTTTGGAGGCCTCGAACGGGAAGCCGAAATGACGGGAAGGCATGAGCCAGATGGCAGAACGACATTAAAAAAAAGACGGCAGGGCCTAACTTGGCACAGAACCGCCTCATCAAAAACAGTATGGAAATACATGAAAGAGGCATATGTCCAGCAGTGGACGCCAATATGCTAGGAAGAAGAGATCTTTTACTTTATTTTTTTGTCCTTGTTTCTAAATCCAGAAGAGTACGGGCTGCTGGATTAATTTAGCCTGTATATTATTTTATATCGTACATAAAATTGGTGCAAAATTTTATGTGAGGTAGAAAATGGACGAATTAAGTGATAATGAAAAATGAACTAAGGGCCGTTAAGCTTTTTAAGACTATTGACTTTAGTGGTGGTCAGTTTCCAGAATGATGCCAGTGTCGTTTCTTTTTGGATAGGGTTCTGGAGGTTGTATGGGTCAATTTGGAGGCTGTAGCAGATTTCGTGGTCCAGTCGTGGATTGGTGAATTTTGGGCAAGCTCTAATTAGATGGTCTATGGATTGTGAAGTGCTTCCATCGCAAGGACAAAGGTCGTCGGGAGTGATTTTTGAAACGGTGGAGGTAAGTTTTTGTGAGGTGAGGTGAAATATGATGGTGGTCATATTTCGTAAATTGGTGATGTCTTTTAAGAAGAGATCATGACTGTGCTCCCTGAATGTTATTTGACCTAATCCGCGTAAAAGTTGTACACAAAATATTTCCGCTTTTGATGCAATGGCGAAAAGTATGTCACTACATATTTTACGAGTTCCTAGATTTATCTAGAAATTAACTCGGGATAAGTGAAAATCACTACAAAGTATAAAACAAAGTCGCTTTCCGCTGTTTGTCCCTATATATGCTTAGATCTTTAAAACTAAGCAACGGATTTCGATGCGGTTTTGTTTAAATAGATAGAGTGATTCAAGAGAAAGGTTTATATGTATCATACATGCATAATATTGTAGAGAAACACTGATGATTTTAGAGATTTCTAATGTGATGTCGTAAATAAACCCATTTTTTGCGCTTACATTGCAAACGCTGGCTGAGTCCTAAGAGATAGATCAAAATAATGTAATACAGTATTGTACATCTTAAAAAGCTCTACAAAAAAGTCTGATGGTATATGTCTCTCTTAGGCATAACCCACAATAACCATTTTTTATCCCGTGCGAAGTCGAGGCGGGTCGCTAGTTAGAAATAATCTAAACCTACCCGACGAAAGACCATGAAAAGTCATGGGCTGCATTTCTCATACAATTGTCATAATGATTTGCTGTCGATACAGCGCCGGAGCGCATAGCAAAAACACTAATAACCCATTGTCTGCGACGATTCGCGACGCGGCGCGGTCCCGCTGTAATTTTATGGGAGAATTGTTTCTGATTGTGGCAACCCGACTGTGACCAACATTTGGAAGATTTGTCTTAGTACAATTGTATTTATTTAAATATTACCTACACAAGATAATAAATAAGAATGAAGCAAATAGATGGTTTCTGGCGTGATCTACGTTCATCATCATCATATATTTAAGAGCTAGGCTCTTGTCGGTGGAGCAATTTTCATGCCTGTCTGTCATTTGCCTTCTATTTTACAGCCTGTTACGACACGACGTTTATTTTTTCCTTTACTTGATCCATGTATGTTCTCCTTGGCTTTCCTGCCTTCCTTTCTGCTTCAACTCTACCTTCTATGATGTTTCTTATAAACTCGTGTCATAGCAGGTGTCCAAGCATCTTCCCTCTCCTGATCTACGTTAGGCTACCCAAGTGTAGTGGATATTAGTAACCAATTAGTTTAGCCTCAAGGATTTTCACAAGATTCTCAAGCGCAATAAGCCTTCTGGCAGCTTTGATAAATATAAAGGGAATAGATATGGTACCAGGCGCACGATCGTGTGCCATCAAATATAGGTTCCGGCGCCTATATTGAATCAGTCGTGTCATGGCCGCCGAAGAGCGTGCTTTCAAGAATAACGACTAAAATACCCGTAAATCATGCCGAATTGTGACTTTTTTGAATGCTTTAATAGCTCAAAAGATAAAAACAAATCTCACGGAATATCTTTTCATTCGTAAGTACTGTTTCAAATACGCAAACATATTTTTTTATCAAAATTTATCAAAACCATTTTTGTTATTGAGTAAGCGAGACAGTTAAATAGGCAGTACCCACGCGTGAAACACGTATGTCCGAGTGTCATGCCTCATGCCCCTTTGGGTAGCGTTAGCAAATAATATGCTGATAAAAACTCATTTTTATTTCATTCTGTTCTCCTAGTGCTTGAAACCGTTACCAAGCTAAACGTATGTACAAATTATTTATGTATAGAATTGCAATGGTTATGTCATTTTTTTATTATTTATACTTCTAAACTAGAGCCTGTTGCATGACAATTTGTGAATTGTAATAACTGCTGAATGTAGCGTTCCGTAGTTGCCTTCACAATACACCCAATCAAAATGTATTTTTTTAGGATATTTTACGTCGTTTTACTATGAAATTACAACTTTTTGAAATAACTCCGTAATCGCTCAAGTAACTCAATAGTTTTTAAGTATAGTTTTCATTGAATTTTTCCATATTAGAAAGTTAGAAGGATTTTTGAAGCCATTATATCCGCGAAAGTTTCAATCGGGACGCGATGACCATTTTTTTTAAATTGATTAAATCGCTGTCGTTCCTCAACCCACCAACGGAGAGGCAGCTTAACCACTTGACAAGTTATCGCTTGGGATGCGATGACGAACAAAATTTGTTCCTAGCTTACGGTCTATAGAGACTTATTACTAGTTATTACTTACTTAAGTCTAATTAGGTATTATAAATTATTTTTTTCCTTGAAACATCTGTAAATGAGAAAACATGCACACCTATAGTTTTCTAGTCTAGACATAAATTTCTATTTACATGTCAAAACCTTTTAAGCAATTATCTTTAATACCAGAGAATAAATACGTTTCTAGAAAATATAATTCGTCAGGTGACAACCAAAACACAGTAATTGCAATAAGATTATTAAACTAAATCAACCTTGTTTTGTTACTAATATGGTTCATTACGGCTATAAACTTGTGGTACTGTTGATGTATCTTCCCATTTGGTACATGAGGATTTCATCATTTCTATTATTTTGTTCGCTATTTTGGACTATTTGAAATACTGCCATATCACTACCTTTGTTTACGTACTTACATATATATTTAAAAGATTTTACTGAATTGCAATATTCAACGTTTATGTGTGCTTGGAACATTTTGGAAAGTAGTGGGTTATATGGTACTACCCATTTATATCTATTTCCAGTTCGTCTCTGCCTTGTATTCGTATTTTTGCTGTGAAGCCACCGTTTTTCGGTGATCGTCTTCTATATTTGGGATAGCCGTCATCTTCAGTTTTTGTATCGTCCAAGTATGGTTTTGGATATTTTTTTGTACATTTTCCATCACTCATGCATGGCGCATTGAAGTTTAATGGTCCACATGGTCCGTGAATCATGTTTTTCACTACTATGTTGTATAGTAGTTGTTGTGTTCCGGATCATTTTGTGGATTGGGAAATTCAGCTTGGATGATTTTGTCGATATCCGTGGGATAAATTTTATCGTGTAGCCATATGAGATTGTGTGAGTGAGGTAATCCTCGTTTTTGCCACTCGATTGTATACATCCAGCATCTAACAGTTCCAAAGATGTGGTATTTTGTGATAACTTCAATAAATCTTATTTGTTTTTGTCGAAAAACTCGGGCTATCATGTCGTGTCGATCCATGGAGGTTTGTCCGTATTTTAGTTGTTCTTTGATTTCTGGCCATGATGAGTTGCATGTAAATGTTATGAAGAGATCAGGTCGTCCATATTTTCTTACGTAGGTCATGGCATCTTGAGTATATACGTGCATATGTCTTGGACTTCCTATGTATGATGAGGGTAAGATTACCATTGTTCCAATATCGTCAATATTGCCGTCATTTATGATCGCATCTCGGAGGTGGATGTATTCTTCTGTGCGTAGTTTCTTCTGATTCAGTCTTATGTAAAGCATCCGTTCTGCTTCTATTTTTGCGTACATATCTACCAGAAATTGTTGGAATAAACGGCGAGTGTTGAGAATGTGATTGTATATTTCATTGTCTCTGATCATTAAGCGGTAAGCATAGAACTCCTTGGAAGTGACTTTTTTGTTTGTTTCTATGCCTGTTTTAGGATGAATTTGTTTTATATTGAAATGATAACCATCCTCTCCGTGCAGAAATATTAACGGATATTGAAGAGCATCATATGAACGGTGTGTCTCTGCAATGCGTTGTAGTCCTTTTCTTCTTCGTTGTACAATTATGTCACGGCTTGTATTTTCATTGTCCACAATTACGATGGCGACTTCATCTATCTGAGGTGCATTAAATCTACGTTCGTGTTCTCCACGTGGTCTTTTATCGGCTCGAATTACAATTTTATAGTCATCAGAAATCATGCGGTCTAGTGTTGTTTTGAATATGTAAATCAGTTGATTGTATTTGTGTAATATCCTCTGTACATCTTGGATTATTTCGCGTTTCAATCCAATAAAATTTGTACATCGTTGATCAATTTCGTTTTCTTCATTTCCGATGAAATATACTTGCAGAAATTTATAGTCATCGTTAGGCATTGGTAGTAACGATCCAATTTTGTGATAAATTTGCCCTTGAATTGAAAATACATATTCAAATTTGTCTCTATTAGTGTCAGTCGAAGTAACACCGAAAGAAGTCATTTGAAAGCAGGAGTTGTATGATCTTATATTTTGAAGAAAGTGTTTTGATTCTGGTGTTTCCCCGGTCATGTAATGTAGAAATTCCTGTGGAGGTGCTTCCAGTGGTGGTAATCGAATTTTTCTATTCATGCAACAGAGACCTGGTGTTTCTTTACTGAATTTTTTCGCGTGGCAAAATTGGCAAATGTTATTCATTTTTCCGATGACAACATATTTATGATCGTAATATTTCTTAGTCGGTTCGTAGTGGAATGCTTCCTTTGTTAGATTATCTTTTAAAATGCTCGATTCTTCAATACTTTTATTTTCTTTTCTTTCTTCGCTTTTTCCGCTTCTCAGGGTGCTCATTCTGGTTCGTTGATTTTGTAAACGTGCTTCGCGCTCTTCTTCCGTTTCATTTCTTCGATTTTCTTTTTGTTTCCGCCGTTTCGCTGCAGAACTGGCAAGATCTCCACCTCTTTTACGTCTAGGCATTGTATTCTGTAAAATATAAATTAAATGAACATTTTGTAGACAAATATATTGTTACGTAAACGTGGAGCACGTTAAGACAAAGGAAAAAAAAATTTTTATCTTCAAGCGGTCGCGCGATATTTTGTTTACGGCCAAAGTATATAGAAGGCATCGATTCAACGCCACGCGACTACTTGAAAGTTAAGGAAATTACAATAAAAAGAAAAAAAAAAACCTATTAGAATTAATTAAATACACTATTAAAAATACTCACATTTGATATTTCACAATAAAGGCTCACAGATAACTTTTTTCTTCTTCGCTTCGAAATCGAGAATTAATTAAACACACTATTAAAAATACTCACACGTGATACTTCAAAATAAAGGCTCACACACAGATAATTTCTTTCTTTTTCGTTTCGAAATCGCTTGTTTCGCTGTTCAAATCAAACTAACTCTGGCGGGTGACACCGGGCTCTTATATATTCAGAAAGCTAGGCTCTAGGATATTCGAGAAAGTTGGCGCTAGGATATTCGAGAAAGTTTGGGAATAATCGTTCGTTTAAGTCCATATTGTGTACAATGAATGAAATTCAACTATTCGACAACAGATGGCGCCACTTTGGACAATGAATGAAGTTCAACTACTCGACAACAGATGGCGCCACTACACTTACTTTCCGAGTTGAAGGGTTGGAAAAGCCCTTATATCTTTAAAGACACACCCTTTAGGTTAAAACGGGAACTTTCTTGTTCGAGGGGGAATAAAGGGCTATCACACTATATAAGTCCCTTTATCGTGCTGGGACTCCTTTTTAAGTTTTATCGGCACGCACATTTTCTCAACTTAGTTTTATTATATATAATGATAATGATTTAGCATTGCTTAAAAATATTTTTTAATTGTACCAATTGTGTGCTTTTTTGTATTAAAATATTTAAGTTATATTTTATGCAAAAAGTAATAAAGCAAGTAGGCACATTTTTGGTCTAACAAGAATTCAAAAGGATCCACATTAGAAAAACCAAAACTAAATGTATAACTTATATGTAGGTACCTAACTTTTACAAATGTGGAAATAAAAAAGCAATTTTATTTATTTTAAAAGAACTAGGTTACTGCGTCGAAAAACATACAATTGGCATAAAACATATGATTATTAGAAACTACCTACATTCATAGAAATGCTCTGTTCGTTCTTAGGCTTAATTGAACTATAGGACTTCAAGAATGAAAATGAATACCTGTAGGTATATATTAAGTATATTCATTTATTGGTTTTCTACAGTGTAAAATGGTACTGGAGATGTGTAGGGACACTATGGACGCATGTTGCGTTCAGCCGTTCATCACGCATACAAGTTCCCTGAAGTTGCAGCCGCTATAGTTACTGCCCAGGTGGCATTGCTTCACTTAATGCATCGTTGAATCTTCGCATTATCCTGCACAACAGAAACATAATATATCTTTAATGTTGATATCCTTTTACGTCGTTAAGTACAACGCGTTACTGAATACATAAGATATTCTGCTAGTATACGTATGCTTACTAGTTCCCTTTTTACCTTTCCCTACCTTGCCTTCCCATCTTTCGGTATCACTACTGTAGGTACCCCTCACTTTGAGGTAACAATTTATTTACTGTTGTGGCTGGTGATAAAGGTATCCTCTATAATTATGTACGCGTAGTTCATGATTAAGATAATAATATAAATGTTATGTAAATAAGTTAAATTTTCCGGAATAGGTAATAATATTATGATAAAAACAATGCAAACATATTTCTTACCTTAAAATATTTGTGGTTATCGATGTAGAAAATGATGAAAGTTAAGTAAAATAAATGATCTTCATTGCTGCTTCTCCCTTTGCTACTCCCCAGGCATAGGCCAAGTGGTAGTAGCGCTATTTTTCCTAATTTCAACGGTTGCGGACCGGCACTTAATATTACCTATACAATATATTTAACCAAATACATTTCAAGTAGATACGCTATAACTAAAGCAAAAGCCAAAACGCAACAAATTTTTTTTACATGATATATTTATTTTGAATTTAGCTGTGATTGACAGCATAATCCATAGACAGCATAGACAACAACCAGTACTATACTTTACAATTTCTCGGGTCCGATATGTCAGTTAGAGAGATGTAATAAATGATAGGAAACTTAGGGAGTCGAGGGAGTGTAGCAAGTCAGGGTGCACAACTGATTAGGTCCGAGAAATTGCAAAGTATAATATCGTTTAAAAACGGTTCTAAATGTTGCAATATTTAAAAACATATGTTTTAAATACTGGTAATAATTGTTATAAACCGCACACACACATATGCAATTTAAGAAGGACACAGTTTTGTTAAGAAGTTACTGGGCCTTGGTAGCAGCACTGAACGGAATAGGGAAAAATCTGACGTCTGCGCCGGCCTATGGAACTCCTTATCTGAATTACCAATCCGGAAATCTTATCAGGGAACCGTAAATCCGTTGCCAGATTAATTTGTCGATCATTTTGACAGTTCTGAGAAAAGAGTTAATTTGATCTTTCGACTTTCAGTCCTCTACGCTAGTAATAATTTTTTCTCAAACATGCTCGGAAATGTTCCTGTTACGTTAGTAATTAGAGACCAGTAGGGACTCTATTCCAAGGCAGGTTCAGCGCGACGTACGTAAAGGATTTTCATACAACATTAAATCACTCAGCCAGTAACTGAAGCACTAAACAAGTAATTTTATTTCCTTACATGTTTGAGAAAAGCACTATACATGCTTCGACCGTAATCAGCTTACCTGGCTTCGTATTGTAGCCGTCCTCGTCTTCGACTCGGACGGCTACTAAATACTCAGCCAGGAAAGCTTACTTACTGGTCTCTGCAGTAATGTACTATATCATAAACTTTCATAGACATTCACGCAATTGCAAATGATAACTTTTTGTTGTTGGTTGTTTATTTACTTAACTCATAGCCTAATTATACAGGTCAGTTAAATTTTTGACACCTCGTGACGTCAGTGACCACACTGACGTCATCAGGGAACGATGTGGTTCTCAAACTTTTAAAATAGGGAAAATTATTTAATAGAGGATTACCTCTATTATTAGTAATTATACTAGACCTTATAATAAGAATGCAAATTAAATGCCGTGCCATTAAAAAACAAACCATTGGGTATATCTAAACGACACCATACCAAGGGTGTGCAAGTGTGCATCTCTGTCAAAAAAATTGAGTTTGACATTTAGTATCCGATACGTTTCCCTAAGTGAGAAAGAGAAGTTGTCATGCGTTAAGAAGGGACAACATGATTCGTAACGTCAAAGAAGGAGCTCTGTATCAGGGATATTACGAATACTGATTTTTTGACATCCGCGGATGCGGATATTAAAAGGCTCACATCCCTGGAATACGGATGCGGATGTAAGATAAGTACACAAAAAAAAACAAATATTAAAGTTTCGTACTACTCACATCATACAAAGCCCTACAATAGCATTTCAACACTAAAATCAAAACAAAACAAACTCTTCATTTCTTATCGCTATCCGTCAAGGACATAGAGCTCGATCGATGAATCACGAAAGCGTAACAATATTCTGATTGGGTAATGGTGAAATTACCTACGTTACTTTACCTAGCACGTGCGCCGTCGCAGAGACGTTCCTGTACCGACTTGTTCCACATCTGCATCCGCATGAGCTCCGCATCGATTTGAAAATGATGCGGAAGATCCGCGGTTTCCACGAACCACAATTTCCACAAACCATAGACAATTTTCCGCACAGTATTGAATATTATCTACTTATGGTGTCCCTATGACGGAATTCATGGCCGGCCATAAACTGTTATAGTTTTTAAGGGGCACCACACATTAGAGCGGAATTTAGCTATTCGTAAACAAAAGCGGAAATTGGGCTATGGTAGCGGAAATTTGTCTATGGCCTCCATACAAAAATTCAGCCTACCATAGACAAATTTCCGCTTTTGTCTATGAATAGCTAAATTCCGCTCTAATGTGTGGTGCGGTGCGCCTATGGGATATTCTTCATTAATGGGTCAATCCAAAAAAAATATTATAATTAGTCTATGTAAGTACAATACTACCAACGTTTGATTTATTCCTATTTCTTATAGTTTCCCCGTTATACAAAGTTAACGATATGCCGTTATACTGTTAAATTTGCGTATTGATTTCTACTAAACGGATTAGTCCATTGAAAAAAGAAATTAAACTCATAAATATGTTACTAAAGATTACAATGTAATTCCATTACAATTACAACGTAACTTATAAAATATTTTAGCGTAATTCCAAATTCAGTGCGTTGGTATGAAGTTTTACACGCAGTTACACTACACCAATATTTATTACGAGCAACTATTATTATATTTATTATATACATTATATATCTATCAAATATTTGGGAATCTCAGACAAAAATGAAACGGCGTGATAAGTTTAAAAGAAACAGAGATAATACAATATGGCCGTCTGTCAGTGTAATACTCGCCAAATAGTTGTATTGCCACAATGTTAAAAAAAAGTCCTCATTAAATTACATGCCGTAAATGAATTGCCAACTAAAAGTATTATATTCAATTACCTAAAATTATATGAAGCTTATTTTAGGTATAAAATAATTAAAAAACACAAAATAAACTTAGTAACGGCACGCTAACATTTTTGAACATGAATAGTGTATTAATTAAACTCCCTGACTGAATTGAAGATGTCAACGAATGGCATCATTATGTGACGTAGGTGAGGTCTTTTCGGACGAGCTGTCAAAAATTTAAATGACCTTTATAATTAGGCTATGACTTAACTATTGACAATGTACGTCAAGATGATAAGATACATCAAAGTTATGCAAATAAACGACCATTAAATAAATTACAACACACGAACGCAAATTATTAAGTTACGTAATACCTATGATGAAAGAAGAGCGAAAACAAATCGAGCTTTGTGTTAAATACTGCAAACGATTATCCTCCGGCTAATTAAGTATTTAATAGCCGCGTTACTTTCATCCCAGTCCATCGAAAGTGCGGTTACCAAGTATGGTTCTGTTTGTGGCGGTGTGCAGCCCCATTTTCACAGAAATTCATTGAAAAAGGTGAAACTCTCTAATTAAATATTGAAACGGTGCACACATGCCGTATCGGACGAAACGCAATGAATTGGAGTACAAGCCGTACCACCGAAGTTGTAGCTGAGAAAAATAAACATCCTTAACAAACCTTGTAAAGTCCTTAACCAGTAAGATTGGAATACCTAATTGTGATGAGTGATTTTATTTAGTGCACTTTTTTGTTGGAATTAAATAATAAAGAGTAAGTTGCGTTAAAATTATAATTTTATTACCTTTTATCCTTTCGTGCCTATACCGTAAATCTACTTGATGAGAAAATTGTTACCTCTTGTTGAAAAAAGTGATTATGCAATTAAGTTCAACTGCATACGTTTAAACAAAATTGATGTGTTTATAGGTTTAGTTATATTATTGTCATTATTGAAAACGATCGTAAACGTCACTGTCAAGTATTTCGACTGGACACAATGTTTGTGGTACATTACTTGCTCGATTAATTTTGTTAGAAAATAACAATAAATTTATTTTTCATTTTAATTAATTAATACCATTTGGACGTAATTACTGATTAGTTAAAGAGTGTATATTTTAATTTTTTGCTTTAGTTACTGGGCCCTGTAACTAAAGCAAAAAAAGCCCTATATAATTGTAATTACTATCGAAAATCCTACCAAACATAATTATAATGCATTTATCCTTATTTAATGATATATCTAGACTAGAACCCTTAATATCCTCTCCTATCAAAAACAAACAATAAATTACAATATTAATGCCGAATCACATTAAGAACAGATTCCACAACGGTCAGTATAGAGCCATCATTCAAAAACATTAAACCATTAAGATAATATATACTTTATGCGTTTAGAAATAAGTACTCCGTATGGTCAGGTAACTATGTAGTCGTTACTATTGTCAAGGAAAGCAAAAATATGTTCAATTTCCGACTTTACCCCAACGTATTAAAGGGTCAAATTTGAAAACACTTTGCTTCTAGCGACTACATCGTTTATACTGTACAATTATATACCCATCCATCTTACACGGACAATTGAACAACCACACTAACCACGAAGATCTATCACCCTTAAAACAATGACTTTAAAGGTTAGTTTCCCCTGCAATTCACTTAAAACTGACGCTTGAAGCGGCTGATTTAGAGGTTAATTTCCTTTGTAGTTTACTTGTTACTGGCTCTTAAAATAATGAATTTAGAGTTTGTTTTGGTGAAGCAAGTTGGTGACGCTGATGCGGGTAAGATTTATGATGCTTCCATGATAATCACGTTTTTGTTTAGCCGAGTTGATACTGGACCAGTTAGGCAAGGAATTGCTAAAGATATTTATGGAGATAGGCTACTGTCAAGCAGAATACAATAGACAAAGCAACGGTTAGCGCCATGTTTCTATCTCACTGTGACAAGCACCTAGATAGCCATTAAAAAAAGTGTTAGTCTATTTTTGTACTACGAGTACTAGTTTTTCATAGCTAATACCTGTGGAATGTGCCTTATTAATATTGATGGCTTAATCAATTATTTATATTTTACAAAAAGCTGTGAGAAAAATTTAAGCGCCGGTTCACTCACATTTTTTTAGGAACAGCCTTGTTGGGTTTGTGTTGGTCAGGTTTGTTTGAAAATAAATAAGCATTGATCATGTATGGTTAACGATAAAATAGAACGAACATACATATTTGCAAAAAATACAGAAAAAGAACGAGATTAATGGTTAAATAATGAATTTAGAACTGTAATAGAAAAAGTGACTAAGGTGTCCAGTGCCCAAACATGTATGTAAAAGGTAACTTCGTTCGTTTTTCTTCTTTCGTATTCGATTCTATTTTAATACTAATAGTATAAGAGCCCACGACATTAAACCTTAGATATAAGTCCCCCAGATGTTATATATATAACTAGTTACGTCTTTAATGGCGGAACACGAAATAGCAATGCTGCAATGCAAAAAACCTAAATGCGATTTAAAAAAAATGGTTTCTAGTATGATAAGACTCCTAGGTTTCCTTTGTTCCTAGAAGCAGGGGAGGGATAAGACTATACGATAATGCAGTGCTGCAGGCCCCGGTGATTGCCGTATCAGTACCATTCTTATCATGAATAAGTACGCCTAAACCTAGCGCCTGATCTTTTTATAACAGCAACGTGACGAAATTAAAGGGCGAGAGTACCCCTTTTGCAAGAGGCACATCACTCGCGCGCTTCGTCACGTTACTGTTGTATTTACAAAATATTTAAAACATTCTATCCACAATTTCAACAATAAATTATCTTAATTGCCGTTGTAGTGATAAATATTACCAACAACGCTTTAATCTCGTGATTTAGTAAGGAAGCCATTTTATATGCATTTCACTGTGAAAGTTGTTATATTTTTGGTGCTTTGAAGATTCGTCTTCTTTTAAATTTAATGAAGGTGTGGTCAAGACCACACGTAGTCATAATGAAAATGTTTGTCAATAATTTTAGGTAAATTGAACTGGGGACCGATTTTTGACTTTCGCGCGCACGAATTCAAATAAATTAACCACGAAAATAATCGCACAGAGGAGTTTGTCGCCATTATTTTTGCATACAATTAATAGTTTAAATAATCGTGATTTTAATTTCCTATCGCTGTTATTTTTAACACTGATGTGTTAAAAATAATATAATCATTTTATTCAGTTTAAAATGTCAGATTCGAGCGCTCGCATTTCAAAAATGGCCCCCCTGGTATGACTTGTCATAATTATCTTTATTAATAGAAATAATGTATACTTGGGTAAGATAAAACTATTTTTTTTGCGAAAAATTAGTATAATGAAAATGGTCACCAGTCGAAATTAATGTTAGTACAATTAGCAGCTGAAGTAGCTAAGCAGGCTATGTGTTCAAAATCATCTTGACACACTCTTGTAAACTTTACAATAAGTATGTGAAAAAAAAAAAATCTGTTGGACTTTATAGCCTTGACAATAGAGGCGTTGTTCAGATAATTGTGACTACCTTGCCCGCTCCGATATATCTGATGGCGACTGTACAAAGCAGCAAATAAAATAAAATAATTTGAAACAAAAAAGAAACAACTTCATTTAGCCTCCACCTTCCCAAAAGCAAATGTCCAAGCTACTGTAAAAAATACGTTGATACCAGCGATATTGTGATGTCATCCAACTTATACATACATATCCATATCAAATTTCAAGCCAATCCGATCACTAGATATGTCAAAAAATTGCAAGATTTGATCCAAACAATTCAAGTAAAAAGGTTGAAAAATTTACCATTTCAAACAAGATTCGAACAATCCTCTGCTGGAACATCCCAACGGCTCCTGCTACCTGTTTAAGTATAAACATATTTTGTGTATCCTTTGTAACAGTACAGCTACAAAAGCACTGCTTTCTCTCGCTTTAACGGCTCACGCGAACAAATAAGCTCCTGTCAGTTACCAGGCGTCTTTATAGGGCTTTGTCCGATCCTGTTTAAATCGGTATCAAGATGAGAATAGTTACAAGTGATTCCTTAGTGATTTCCGCAGTACAATAAGGTTCATAAACACAACGATTAATTGTGGACGAAGTTGCGATGAGGAGAGGCAAAGGAAAAAGGAGAAGTTAAAGATAAGATAGTTATGGCCACGTGTTCAAGAGACTGGCAGAAATAAAAAGAAGGAGAGGCGATTGCTCCATAGATAAGAACGTTGAGTTTTCTTTTTCCTGAGGTAGTAAAATCAAAAATAATCTTTGTTTTCTTATGAAAAGGGTTTTAAGATCACATGGGAACATTATATAAATACTTCAAATATATACAATATATGTACTAAAACTAACACGGCGCTAATACGATGATATAAGCACGATTAAGCAGCTCCTTGAGTAAAGAACGCAAATAATTAAAAAGTTCTTGAGCAGCAGACGTAGCAGTTGATAGATTTGCAACAGGAGTATGTATAAGCAATATAAGTGTGCACCAAAGAAAGTCTTTGGCGGCAACTTATTTCTTATTTACATTAAGCATATAATTAAGGAATAAACACGCTGACTTAAAAAAGGCTAGTATTTAAAGTAACAACAAAAAATAACCATAACCTAACTATTATACTGACTTGCGCAGCAAAATAATCAAATTAACCTAAATTCACATTCAGATTTCTTTGCTGCGCAAGTCAATATCATTTTGATATTTGGAATATTATTTCCCAAATAAAATTACTATTATTTTGGCTATATCACACAATACATGTACACTAAGGTCTTTATTTATGAGTTCCCTTTCTGTGCGATCTCAGCACAAAGTTTACGCAGACCGCTGCGTGTGCGCAGCGCTGTTTGTTTGTGAACGCGCGAGTTACGACGGGTGCATAACCTCGCTACACCTGCACCACAATGTATCACGATAAACAAAGGTATTTTATAGTGGATTTGTATTACCCTATATTGCTAGTAAAGTACCTATATATAAATACCTAAATTCAAGAACTAGCAGAATCAGGAAGTAGTGAACATGCGATAGAATTAGATTAAATGCAAATTGCAATGTAGGTATAATAGAACTGACTGCTAAAGGTTGATAGTTTTAATTAGACTCTATTGCATAGGTAATAAGGCTGATCGTTGGTAATTAGTGCTACCAGAGGCAAAAAAGTGTTTAAAACTCAATCTGTAATCAAACAAACGTTAATATTTATCACGTTCTCTTTCTGTTATTGTACCCTGCGCAAGCGCAGTGTTTGTGGACGCGTAAGTTACTACGGGTGCATACTGCATCTGCATAACATCGCTACACTCACCTACATCACAATGTAAGTATCTAATGCCACAAACAAAGATATTTTATAGCGGAATTGTACCCTAAATTACTTATCATTAAATAGGTATCTTAGCATGAGCTGTCAGGAAGTGAGCTTGCGCCTGCGGTGGGGTTAGGTAATCTTAATACAGTAAGTAAGTACCATATTACGAGTAAGTAAGTATATTGATTTTTAAAGGTACTCCCTTAGAAATTTAAATAGTATTTTATACAAGTGTAACATAATGAAGAGCTTTTCAGTCGAGTACCCTGTTTACTAAGTCACCAAGTATGAAAAATATTTAACTAAACGCAATACCATACTTGTATAATTCATTCAATGAGGTTAAAGCCACACTAATGCCACACTAACTATGCATTAAGTCCGCCATTAGTACATATTTTTTATGCATAATGAATCTTGAAGCAAATCAAATTATTTTGTTCAATATTTTTTGATTTGCAATTTTTAAGTAGTTACACTACTATATATAAACTGAAAATAGATGTCATATACTTCAGAAAAAGTGACCAAACCCTTCGGTGTTCGAGGCCAGATTTGAACTGGCGTCTTCAGCTTTCGCGGCGGGCTTTCAGCTTCAGCCACGGAAGCTGAAGACGCCAGTTCAAATCTGGACATCTATTTCCAGTTTTTATGCATAATGTTTAAATACATGCTATAATAATATACATATACAACCACAACACGAATATATAACTTTGCTTTTAATTGAATGCCCGACTACAAAATAGTGTTATAGAACACAACACAGTCAAAGAAAATGTATTCATCCGAAACTAAAAGGACCATTCGAATTTTAAATTAAATTATCTTGGGCGTTTTCACAAATTTAAGAATAACGTTATGCTGTGTGCTTTGCTAAACGTATTGTTATTTAAAGCTGCTAATAGTAACGTCACACAAATGTGACGCACCGGTACATCCCTAATACCCTAAACAAACTAGCAAGCTTTAGTAAAAAACACAAAAAAAATCCATAACATATGGAACCATAATTGGAACGACATAAAACTCAATTTAAGTTAACACATAAATTAAGCAACTCTATTTGGTTTCTTAAAAAAATTTAATCGATAATCAGAATCGTTTTCTAAATCGTTTAGAATAAGAATCAATTTTCATTGCACTTTGACAATGATAAAGTCTTTTAAATCTGAAATTGAAGGCAACTTTTATGAATGGCCAGTCGCATTAAAAAAAATTGTTTTGTTGCCGAGCAGTCTGCCGTACTCCGTGGTCCATTGAAGCGAAAAAAAAATGGTTGACATTCCAATATGGACGATTACCTGGTGTTAAATGCTCCACAAATTTAACTTTAACACGGCAAATGAAATTCGTATGTTTGTCACGTACGAAATTCTGGCTCATTGCTTGAAGTTAGTAAAGTTGATGACGGTAAACGTAACTTTGTTAAGTTTGTACCTGATTTAACGTTAGTTTACTACGAATTATGTTGAGTTTTTATGGTTTCGGGAAGCGAGTCTATATCAAACAGGGACGGAAATGTAAACTAAAGGTATTTGAATCGATGTAGAGCAGACGTTAGAGTATTTTTAGAAAACTTTGGGATAGTAAGCAATGTTGCAGTCCTTTCCGTGGCAGCCAACATTAAAAAAGAACAATAAAAGTCGCACATGACATACAATAAGAAAATTATATCAAATTGACATACGAGTATATTGACATATACGCTTGTTGTATTGCGTAGTTAACGCATTGGAGTTGTATTGAAGTTGGATGTGTCTAAACGTGTTTTAAAGTTAGAATACGGCCCCTACTACTGACAATGTTTACAATCCAAAAATTGGCTACTGTGAACTGTCTCATTTGTTAATTATTAACCATGATTTACATTACGTAACATATAAAAAAACCTGCAACAAATGGTTGTCTATGCGTGACCGAGTGGCTGCTAATGGACGTCGAGTCGTGTAAAATTAATTACCCGCCACTTAATTAATAACTTCGCATTACACGCTCTACAATACTATTCATCATTAGCGCTAGGGTTGCCAGGTTGCCATGTGAAAGACAAAATCAAACAATTTTGCGGCGGGTGGGATAATTACCTACGTTAGTCTGATTCGTCGTATGCAAGGTGTAACAAAACTGCATGGTGATGCTTGTAAGGGCATAATCGGTATCGTATTATAATTCAGTGCCTCCAGTGAATAACGGCATAATTCAAAATCGGCACTTTTCAGGAGAGACAAAAACCAATACTTCGTTGTCTTGGCGACGCGAATTTTTAAAGACATATATCAACTTAATCTTATAGATTTATTAAGTTTTTAGCACTATAACAACTTATTCCCTTAAGTACAACGTGCATAAACGAAGAACACGAGTTGTGCCATTATTATTTTATACTTTAGGAATGACATGACTTATGAAGCATTTAATGTTCTGAATAAAGAGTTATTTCAGGAAAATATAATAAAACAGCCATGGTATAACTTAAATTATTTAATGAAATCAACTTATAGTTAATCAAATGGCAATGGAATCAGCCTCTCTTTATTACGCAAATAATTTTATAGCAATGACGCAAAACGAGATGTTCCTTTATGAACACGATTGAATAATGGTATAAATCCGTTCATGTCAAAACATCACAAGGACGTATTGGACCAAAATCAATAATTACGTTTCTTCAAAATATAACTACGAATATGTCTTTTAGTTCATATTTAATTTTGACTTGAGACCACTTGTTTCTTTGCGATTGTCGGTAACGCCGGATAAAGTAACTTATGCCTTCAATCACACTGGATTTATGCACTTTGGGTCAATGCAAAAACTAGGTTAGGAAACAGCTAGAGTTACGCCCTTTTGATATGTTATGTAGTTCGACGAGCTGAATCGAATTGGACAATATAAACTAAAAGGAATAACTCATATTATGCCGTTATTCACTGGAGGCACTGAATTATGAAAATGTAAGCAAAAATATTTTTCTCGCGAAAAAAAATTGGTTTTGTATGGAGAGTTGGCCAGCTGGGACGATATGTCCCATACAAAAAAAAATTTTTTTTCAGGTCCTAAAATTTTTCGCCTACTTTTTCGTATTCGGAATACGATACCAATTATGCCCTTAAACGGATCACTAGTATTTTTGTTACATCCTGTATTATCTAGATTTAATCACATCGTATTACGCTACGGCAATGTAATGAAACACACGAAGCTAGTAAAGTTTACAAGCGAAGCTGCTAGCGACAACCCTGACGCAACAGTTGATAGCTAACGCAAACTTAATCAATTTAGCTTATGAAGTTAATCCTCGTTGCAGATATACTTAATACCTACATACTTACATATGTAGACAGATCTAATTATATCGGTACAGATAGTAGGTACATTACACGTTTTCCGTTTGGTTAACAGACCATCAAAACAAATCGCTGGTAGTCTGGCGGTAAGACGTCCGACTTTCAATCCAGAGGTCTCAGGTTCAAATCTCGGCACGTACCACTGAGTTTTTCGGAACTTATGTACCAAGATTATCGTTTGATATTTACCAGTCGCGTTTTGGAGGTAGAGACCTACATTATTTTAAAACAGATAAACTGATATTAGTCAAGATTTTCTGTTACTGATGCTGTATTTATTGATATTTGTCATACTGTATTTATTGATATTTATGATTTATCCACATATTTATTGATTGAGCAAACGTTTGAGCTCGTAAACCTTCACTAAGCAGTGAATCCTCATTCGCTATCTTTTAAAGCAGAGTCCAAAAAAGTTGGTATGTAATATTATTCTTTACAATGTTTACTCTAAAAACTTACCTCAAACACGGTATTTACCACAATATTAAAAGCTTTAGTATAATCCAGCCACAATTAACGATCGTTTTGCTACACAGATGCTGCAGCACTTGCAAAATAAAAGTTTTTGCCCTGTCTCACCCAGTTTCGAGCTACCGTGCTAAAAAGGCGAATGTTTTGTTAGGGTTCCGTAGTCAACTAGGAACCCTTATAGTTTCGCCATGTCTGCCCGTCCGTCCGTCCGTCCGTCCGCGGATAATCTCAGTGACCGTTAGCACTAGAAAGCTGAAATTTGGTACTAATATGTATATCAATCACGCCGACAAAGTGGTAAAATAAAAAGTGGATTGTTTATTTTATTAGGGTACCTCCCCTATACGTAAAGTGGGGAGTGATTTTTTTTCATTTCAACCCTAACGTGTGATATATTGTTGGATAGGTATTTAAAAATGAATAGGGGTTTACTAAAATCATTTTTCGATAATGTAAATATTTTCGGAAATAATCGCTCCAGAAGTAAAAAACTATGCGTCCCCCCACCCCTCTAACTTTTGAACCATAAGTTTTAAAAATATGAAAAAAATCTCAAAAGTACAACTTTATAAAAACTACAAACATTGAAAAAATAATCAACCCAGTTTTGACTTGAACAAACATCGATACGCCTTACCGGGGCTCGATATCGCTTTACCAATTAAGCTATGGGTTCAGTTCCCACTACCTAACTAACTAACCCATAACTGAACCCATAGCTTAATTGGTAAAGCGATATCGAGCCCCGGTAAGGCGTATCGATGTTTGTTCAAGTCAAAACTGGGTTGATTATTTTTTCAATGTTTCAATGTTTGTATTTGATTAAATAACATACTAATGTATGAGTGGAATACCCACTTTAAAAAAAAACAAGTAAAAATAATTATTTATAAAAACTTTCTAGAAAAATTATTTTGAACTTGATAGGATGAATAGTTTTTGAAAAAAAATTACAAAAAAATTTCTGAACCAAGTTTGTAATTTAACCGTATAAGCAGGTGTTTATTGTACCTGTAATTTCTACAAAATTACAATGAAATGACGTGCTTTCAAATAAAGTAAAAACGGTGAAAATCGGTTCACGCAATAAAGAATTATTCCATAAAAATCATCTTCCATACTTTAAGCTCGCGCGCAATAGTTTACTTAATTTGCCGATAGATGTCGCTGTACGTGGAACTCTCATATCATATCCTACATGGCGGTGTTATTAACTCTTAAGTGGGGACACTTACTGTGACGGACGGAAAACTACGGAACCCTACACTGAGCGTGGCCCGACACGCTCTTGGCCGGTTTTTTTTATAATGTAATGAGGTACTGGAGAACGTATTAACATTTAAAGTATTATGAGAATTAAAATTATGATGTGATTACATTTCATTTAAGAAAACGAGAAATTTTCTAATAAATATTGGTTAAATGTACCTACTAATAACAAGTTTCTGCATTAAAAAAAAACAAGGATAATTAATATATTACATGGAACAACTATATAAAACGACTGTTTTAACACTCTCACTGCCGTCATACATGCTGCGCTCCATGTTTTGTGGGCGGCCGGCGTACCATGTGGCGGTAAGAGTGTTAAATATATACCTAGTAGACGGAGAGCTAGCCACGTCAGATAAGACACAATAAGGAGAGCGACAAAACCCCTCTAGTTTACTATACTAATGCTTATTTCTAGATCAGGACATCTAGCAGCTGTATAGTGGTGGAGGTCAAAGAATGCAAATCACTTGAAAAATACAAATCCTAGAATTCTGGTTTTGATGCAGTATCATTAAAAATTATATAAATAATTTGATTATATCATTGCCAAAAGTATCTGCTGGGGGAAAGTAGTCCAAAACAACTTATAATGTAATTCATAGTTTGTCGCCCAATGTTTCTGTTTGCGAAATAATACGGAATGTTTTTTGTTCTAAAGTTAAAAGACAGGCCCCGTCTTCTATAAATAAGACAACTTCGGCAGTTTTTACCTATTTTCGTATTACTTTTTTCAACTGAAAAAATTGCGTATATCACTCCGACCTCCACCCGTTAAAAACTGCCCGATGCCCGGATCTAGCAATAAGGATAGTTTTGCAATCTTTCTAGACGGGTTTTGTTGCTCTCATTACTGTGTCATATCTGGCGTGGCCAGCTCTTAGTCCATAGGTATCTTGTTAAAATTTTGTCGGCAAACGGTTGTCAATCCATAATAGGATCGTATGACAAAAAATTTATAACGCAATTCGAATTGGCATGTATTTAACCAGGCTGCTAAATAATTGAATTTGGGTAGCTATAAAAAATAAAAATGGGTACCAAAATTAATAGGTTGGCGACTAATTTGGAGCCGTACATTATTTCAATATGTGCTGTTTTTTAATGTCTTAATAGCCATTGGTTAACTATAGGTAGGTATCAAATAATTATATTGAAAACTGAATTTATAACTGGGAAGCATTTTAAGAAGCCTTTTTTTAATCGGAAACGAATACCTATTAAATTAAAAATAAGGTACTTTTCAAATATTTAGGAAGCAATTAAAGTGAATTACATATTCAATATTAGTACAACGGGCAACTTAACACGAGCTGTAATTATAAGATAAAATGGATTCTTAAAAAGTTACTAGGGTCTATGAATATTGGTAGGTAAGTATCTATAGTCAGATATCTACGAGTATAACCAAAATTCATATGCCACATATGATTTAGAAAAAATGAAAGGTGCCTTTTGTATAGTATTACCAAAATACCTACCTAATACCTAGTTAATAGAAAATATGAAGGGTGCGTTTTGTGTAGATATTACCTAAATACCTACCTATACTTCCTCTTTTTAGATTAGAAAAATCGTGCGATTGTCGTAGTTTTCCCTCATAGGGCTGAAAAAAAAGATACATAGGCGAAATGGATCGTTAATTTTCTATTGTGAAAAAAAGAGGTATAGTCGCCTACCTTACTTCTACACAGACCACACCTTCTTAAGTTTTAAAGGAAAAAAAACAGATTGCAGTTTAAAATAATCATTCATCATCATCATCATCATCATCATATCAGCCGAAAGACGTCCACTGCTGGACATAGGCCTCCCCCAAAGAGTGCCACAATGACCGATCCTGCGCCACCCGCATCCAGCGGACTCCCGCGACCTTCACCAGGTCATCAGTCAACCTTGCGGGGGGTCTACCCACGCTGCGCCTTCCGGTTCGTGGTCGCCACTCGAGAACCTTTCCGCCCCAACGGCCATCGGTTCTACGAGCAATGTGCCCCGCCCACTGCCACTTTAGTTTAGCGATTCGGAGGGCTATATCGGTTACTTTGGTTCTGCTGCGGATGGCCTCATTTCTGATGCGATCACGCAGAGACACTCCAACCATAGCCCTCTCCTTTGCCCTTTGGGTGACTTTGAGCTTTCTTATGAGGCCCATTGTAAGCGACCACGTTTCAGTACCATATGTCATCACTGGCAACACACACTGGTCAAAAACTTTCGTCTTGAGACACTGCGGAATATTGGACAAAAAGATGTGCCGTAGCTTCCCGAACGCGACGCGACGCGACGAACCGCGTCGGATTCGTCGATTGACCTCTTTCTCGAAGTTGGATCTACCTAACTGGACAGTATGTCCTAAGTATATATAATCGTCCACAACTTCGAGTGTAAAGTCTCCGATTGTAACGGGAGTTGGTGCTACATGGGTATTTGACATGATCTTCGTCTTATCCATGTTCATCTTTAGACCAACTCGCTCGGAGGCTTTACTGAGGTCATCGAGCATCGTACTCAAATCCTCCATGGTTTCAGCCAAGACTACTATATCGTCAGCAAACCGAAGGTGAGTGATGTACTTGCCGTTTATGTTGATGCCTAGCCTTCTCCAGTCCAGAGTCTTGAAAACATCTTCCAGTGCAGCGGTAAACAGTTTAGGAGAAATAACATCTCCTTGCCTGACTCCCCGCTGCAACGGAATAGGCTTCGAGTTCTGGTCCTGGAGTCGGACTGACATAGTGGCGTTCTCGTACAAACACTTCAGCACTTCGATATAGCGATAGTCCACTTGGCACCTCTGGAGAGATTGTAGTACAGCCCAGGTTTCGATCGAGTCGAAGGCTTTCTCGTAGTCCACGAACGCTAAGCAGAGGGGCAGGTTATACTTCTCAGTCTTCTGTATAACCTGACGGAGCGTATGAATGTGGTCTACGGTACTAAAGCCTCTTCGGAAACCGGCTTGTTCGGGAGGCTGGAAGTCATCTAGCCTGCGTGCGAGAAGGTTCGTAACGACTCTTGAAAACAGCTTATAGACATGGCTCGGAAGTGAAATGGGTCGGTAGTTCTTCAGTAACGCGTTATCACCCTTTTTGAAAAACAATACCACCACACCTCTGTTCCATGCCTTAGGCGTTCTCCCTTCTAGTAAAACGGAGTCGAACAACTTCTGAAGGGCCGTAAGGACCGGTTTACCACCCGCCTTCAGAAGTTCGGCTGTGATTCCGTTTTCACCAGGTGCCTTATTGTGTTATTGTTAATATATAATTAAATAATCATTACCTGCTGTTTATTGACATTTAAAAAAAACAAGTTGTTGTGTTTCTACTAAAAAATAAATGACTACTTATATTTTCAATGAAATTATTTGATTACACCTAGATAGTAGTCATGTGCCTACCTTTTGGAAGTAGGTATTACCTAAAGCTCAAGTGCTCAATGTATACATTCAAAATACGTAATAAATAGATTTTTTTATTATATATTTTTGTTAGCATTTTTTTATGACAAATGCACTGAACTTTAACTTTTAATCACAGTTAAGCTCCTTGTTCCTTTGCTCGTCTTCGCACCTAGCTCTTCCCAGGCTTATTTAAAAATACAAATTACTCAGAATTTTAATTTTTTTAAATATTTATTGCCATGGAAGATTCATGTGGAAAACGACCATTACCTAACCAATATGCATACCGGTCACGTAGACAATTTTTTTTATACCACGACGCTGGCAAACAAGCATACGGCCCGCCTGATGGTAACTAACAATGACCCTATGGTTTGCAAAACATTTTATTTAATTTTCTTAATTACCCCCTTAAAGCACCAGGGGACATAGAACCTACAAAATTAAAGCTCAATCGATCTAGCAATTTCGGAGCAAATAGACATTGTGACAAGACAGAGTAGTACATGCTTCCTTTTAAACTATTTTGGTACGGAACCTTAAAAATATTCCAGTTTCCTGAAATTTTAGTGCTCCCGTAATTAAAATGATACCAGCAATTGATACCCAAAAAATGGTTAATTAGGTAGAAACAAATAGCTGGCAACAAATATTTAAACCAAGCCTGCTTTTAATAATAGATGCCAAGTTAATTCATGTTCCCGGTTAATTTTTTGGTCAGCTATATATTGCTGTCGTTTTTCAATAATATGATGCCACATGTTTGAGGCTTATAAAAAAATATTGTCGCTAAAATATTAATTCACGGCCAATTTATATTATTATATGCCTTAGAAAATTTGCCGATTCATGTTTTAGATACCCGGAAAATTATAAGCCATTCGAATTTAAGTGAGTTATCCCTAAACATCGTAATAATTATATTTATGTCCCTTTCTTACCATAATTCCCGTACAAACAGTATAATATCATAGCTACTGTAGAATGGCAACAATACTAACAAGGCATCGTAAATCTGTACGCAACAATACGGAACCCTTGACGCTATGGAACCCTTAATTGACGTCGTAAACTTCTCGTTAGAACCCTGTTTGTTGCTACAATGTGTGGGCGGAGGGTCCACCGTATGCTTGTCGGTTTTTGTGAAGTGGTAAGTTATTATTAACCCCATGGACTGCGTACCGAACTAACGTTTCGATCCTGATAGAACTTAATATTAAAGAGAGATTATCGTCGACTGTCCAAATACGAATCCTCAAGTTCTTCGGGCACATCTCCCGCAATGAGGACTCTATGGAACGACTGGTGGTGCAAAGGAAAGTCGACAGCAAAAGATCTCGTGGGCGCTCTCCAACGCGATGGACAGACCTCATCAAGTCTGTCACACACTGCAGCATAAACCAAAATTCTCACTCCTCCAAACATAGAGCTACATGGCGTCGCATCACCAGGGAAGTGGTGGCGGAAGACTCAACCTAGACATGACCACGACCACTCTGCCAAGAGTGCACGACTAAGAAGAGAGAAGTTATTATTATAATTACTTATAACAAGAAAAATATAATAATAATACCCTTAACTCAAGTACTGTCTTTACAGATAGAGCCTCCCTTTTTTTGGAAATAACCGCCATCAGATTCAAAATAACGAACGTAAACGTCATCCATCAAATTCAGCAAAATTAGATTCATATATGTACTGCTAAGATCATAACTTACTTTTGATTTGGCTTAAAAACGATAAGTCTAGTCAATGTGAAAATGTGGTAATCAAACTTTAAAGGGCCCTTATGGCAGCAGGAGCTCACGTTGCTGTTGTATATTGCATGCCTATTATAAGGTAAGGACACCTGTTTATTATAAGACCACCAATGTAAACACTATGTTCTAGCTATAAAATATTTCAAACTATAGGTTCAATATAGTTTTCAATAAAGGCAAAGGTTATCGGCCCACATAAGGGCGTCTCAAACTTATTATCACGAATTATGCCTGCTCAACGTTTCTAAAATAACGTTATTCTCAGAAAATGATTCAAACCGTATTAATTTAAATATATGAAAAGTCCGACCGAAGAGTCTGATCCAGTTCTTAAACTATACAACTAACTACTACTTCAATTCCATCCATTTTTATTGAGTAAATTAACAATGTCGAAATGGTTTTTAAAATCGCTCGCAGCCCTTTCTTCAAAGTTAATATAGCACTTTGACCTCTCATAAATAACGAAATAAATTACTTAAGAGCAATTAAATTTATGGCGGCCCGTCTACAATGTGCGCACGTCTTAGGAAATATACCGATTGGATCCGAGAGCACGGAGAACAGCGTTCTGGCGTGCCAGTGTAACGGGACCTCGAGATCCTAAACCTTTCTATCTATCTATTTATCTTTTCAGCTCGTGTTCACTCACTGCTGAGGCCTCTTCTTTGTTACGTCACTCTCCTCGGTCTCTTGCCAGTCCCAGTCAGTTCCAACTTTTAATTTAGGACAAGTCTTGGGAAATACACTGATTGGGTTTGCAGATTAACAATACCGAAAGCCTATGTTGGCGAAAAAAGGGGAAGTTGTGAGTTCAGGACGCGTTCGTCTTTTATTTCTCCGTCCGTTATTTTGTACGTTGTCAAATTAAGAGTTACGAGTAATATGAATGGAGAATGAAGCTGCACTGACTTGCTTAATGTTTTGTCGTTTGTGTTTGAAAAAAAATCCAGTATTCGTGAGTTCTTTTACTTATGTATTCTAAACGTTGCTAGTAGTCTGAACTCTGTCATCAATTGTGAATATTCTATCTATCGGAATTGTGGCTACTAAACGTATATTAATAGATAAATAAATAGGCCATGAAATATAGAATTGCTGGCTGTTTAGTCATGCATATAGTTTGCACTGGTTTATTTGAGCCAAGTGCATGAAGAACGGGAATAACACCAGTCTAATTAAGTTATTGGGCCATTATGGCAGTGCCTTATTAAAGGAATTGGGTTGCAGCAAATATTAAGACTTATGGTAAGTATGGCGGGGGAAGACTCAGTAGACTGGGTGTAGGTAGGTGTAGGTATATCGGAGCGTCCAAGGTACTCAAAAATATGTCAACATGCACTTTATCACCTTGACAATAGAGGCGTTGTTCAGATATTATTGACCACCTTGGCCGTTCCGATATATCTGATGGCGACTGTACCATCGCCCACACTGTTATGCGACCTTATGCGTATTGTAATAAGGTCCACCGACGTACAGTTAGGAGTGTTGCTGTTTGTACTAATTATGGAAACTCGGAAAATAAAATGGTAAAAAAATCTATACCTTTCAACTGTATTTATCACTACATTTGCAAATAAATATTTGATTGATTGATTGATTGATTGATAAAGAGTTATTTATTATTGAAGCAGGTCGATTTGAGACTGTTAATTTTCAGCATAGCTTTTCAGATAGGTCGCTATTCAACCGACTTCAAGATTTCGATGGAGGAGATTCTCAATTCGTCGGGAGCTTTGTTTATTTTTATGTAAGTTCACCGATTATTCGAAGACGGCTGGACCGATTTGAAAAATATTTTTTTTGTTTGAAAGAGTATCCTTCACAGTTGGTCCCACAGTAACCAGGTCAGGAACTGATAATGGAATCCTGGAGAAATCGAGGGAACTCTTCAAATATTATGGAAACACCTATAGTGATTTGAATAGTTTTTAAAGTGATTCAGTTAAATAGTGTTTTTACTAGGAAAGTTTTGGGGTAGTTCTGATTTCTTTCATTCCTTATGTATTTTGGGGTGCTGAATCCGAATCTGAGGTTTGCGGACAAAAAATCGCAAAAAAAGTAAAAAAACCTGCTTTTTTCCGGTTTTTTCCTTAAAACTCGAAAACTATAAATTTTTAGTAAATAGTCTGTTTACAGAAATTAAAGTACTTATATTTTTTTCTCTTTTTTTGCGATTTTTTTAATGTTGCGTCACGAAATTTTGTCCGCAAACCTCGGATTCGGATTCAGCACCCCAAAATACATAAGGAATGAAAGAAATCAGAACTACCCCAAAGCTTTCTCACTTTAGAGTACAATTTAACTGAACTAAACTAACTAAAGGTGGAAAAGTGGAGTCTAAATGCTGGTTGCACCAAAGCGTCTGTTAACGCCAACGTCATCGTAATCGTCATCTTGTATGAAAAGTTTGACAGTTTTCTATGGAATGACAGCTCCGTCGCCACACTAGTTAGTTATGCGTGGTACAACCCACCCTTAGTGAAGTCAGTTTTTTTTGTTTGTAAAATGATTAAACTGAGAACTTTCCTTTTACACATTATGAGATAAGTACATCACTTTGTTCAGACGTCATTGCACCAACCACAATTGATGAACTGATTAACGTGTTTCTTAGCAGAATACTATAGATATTTCCATACAATACAAATTCGCAAATGTTTTTACTGTACCAGACGTGTTGGTGCACCATTAGTATAGCAAATTAATTTTGACAGTAACTGTATAAAAATCTGACCTAATCTCTACTTTTTTGATTGGTAATTAGTGACTAATTAGTCTAATTACCTAAATTCATCATCAGCCCTTTATTTTTTTTATTTTTTCTATACCATGACGGTGGCAAACAAGCATACGGCCCACCTGATGGTAAGCAGCTTCCGTAACCTATGGACGCCTGCAACTCCAAATGCGCGTTGCCGTTCCTTTACAAAAAGGAGGATTCACTGTGTTGATGGCTAAAGGAACAAGAAGGTCCCTCATCGCCAACACACTGGGTCGTCTTTGAGCTCCACTGCTGAGCATAGGCCTCTCTTCGTGTACGCCACTTGTCCCGGTCTTGTGCCAATTTCATCCAGAAGTGACCCGTGACCTTCCGAATGTCGTGTACCGAACGAGCCAACGGACGCCAGAAGCTTCATATTATTATTAATTATATAGTGTAAGAAAAAGACAGTTTGATTTCTATCTGACCTTTGCTAAAGTTTCTAGGTAAGACAAAGCGGTTCTTCAAAGGTACATCCCACTTGATTCATGCAAGAAGCCAGTAACGTGATATTTGGCCACATTCAGAACCAGTTTGCGCACGCGCGGATCAGGTTGCGAACACACACGATCTTCCTGCTCCCTGCGCTAGCTAGTAACTACATACCTACAACGTGGCTGAGATATCATATGGCATATTCAACGTGCGTTTTACGTATGGTGAAGGAAATTTTTTGAAGTGCAGGGCATGAGGGCTTTATCGGCAACGAAAATGCTGATGAGCTTGCTAGAAGGCGCTCTACGAATAACTTCTTAGGCCCGGAACCATTTGTGGGGCTCTCAAAGGGAACCATAACAACGGCCATAAAGGACCACACCAAACATAAACACCAACAAGAGTTAGAGGTAGTTTGACAGGTCTAAGGCATTAAAGCTCTTCATGCATAGAGTTGACTCAAGCTGGAGCAAAAAGATTTGGAAACTTAGTAGAAAAAGGCTCCAAATCATAACAGGAGTTTTTACAGGCCATGACGCCGTGAAAGGAGTATTGGCTAAAATGGCAGATAATACTGACTGTAGAATGTGTGGCGAAGAGGAAAAAATAATGAAACACTTAATGTGTGAATGTCACGCTCTAGCCAGACAAAGAATAAGGGACTTTGGAATCGGCTATCCAGATCCAGAGGACCTCAAAGCACTGCCCTTGAGCTCCATCACCCAACACATGGAGATTGTTGAAAAAGCTCTTGAGTACTAGGGGATAATTACACAAATGATCCCTTTGGGTCGAAGTGTATCCATATGGGCCCCCGAACCAAATAAGATAAGTTAAGATAAGAAGTGTCGGTTGTAATCTTCAGTTTTATTTACTAGTCGTTAAGAGGCCTTATTCCCAAAACGCGCGAATTACACGAAATGCTTAATTTTCTTCGAAGGCTATGGCGAAAATACTTGTTTTTTTAAATTAACTATTGTTGCATATTTCTTTATTGTTCATTTCTTTATCTAGACGGCCAATGGAGCAAATATTACTTACTAGCCTTTTCCCGCGGCTTCGCCCGCGTACTATAAGTACTCAAAAAGGATACGATACCCATGTTGATTTTCAGACTTTGTGACCACATTTGCCCCTTTTGGGGGTTAAATTTCAAAAAACCTGAAACACGTGTTTACTCATTTATCGTTAGGAATACTCCTGTGAAGTTTCGAATAAAATAGTCTAACAAATCTTGTTTCGCCATACAAACTTTGGACCCCCATTTTACCCCCTTAGGGGGTGAATTTTGAAAAATCCTTTCTTAGTGCTCCCCTAGACCTTATAAGGAACCTATGTGCCAAATTTGAAATCTCTAGACCCAGCGGTTTGGGCTGTGCGTTGATATGTCAGTCAGTTAGTCAGTCAGTCAGTTTCTTCTTTTATATATTTAGATTAACGAGTAAAATCCTACAAAAAATGATTGTCTTGGAAGGCCATGCCGGATTTTCCAGTTAGATGTACCGTTCATTTCCAAATTATGCAAAGTTCGAATTAAGAGACCTCAACTTTTATACGAGTACAATATATTTCCGTAAGCTCTCTGCACATCAGTTAGATCTACTTCTAACAATCCTTAATCAGCGAACCCTGTGAAGTATTCTAATACAGGCGAAACTTCTACCTCCAGTACCATTGTGCAGCGAAATATGACCGAGGACAGAACAATGGGACAAACGGACCGACGCGCCATTGTCTTTTTCTTTAAATTATTCAATGCTTGCATCTCTGCTTAGGATCTAAAAATAGGAGCTCTGGATGGTCAAGACTTAACGGTTTGTAGCTTGAAAAGGAAGAAAACCTTCCTGATTCATGGTCAAGGTATAACGGCCGCTAAGGTTGAGTAGATGTTTGTCGCAAGGTTGTATTATCCGAGCCGTTCATATTGGTGCAAGGATTCGTAAACTGTATGAAGGTAGACGGAAATGTGCAAGGGCTACGAATCGATTTGCGAATGAATTTTGGCAGTTGATGCACTCGTTTCACGAATGTGAAGGCTATGTGAAGGCTCGGACTTCGTCGTATTGTTTCATGTGCGTCAAAAAACTAATACGACTCGCAAAAGCACAAATGTCACACAGCATTCGCATAAAGATTTGAGAATGAAGTCCTACTACGAGTAATGCGGGTTCGTGTATATACACGACTGTGAGTAATAACTACATATATATAGGCGGACTACTATAATATTTGAAAGCTCTGTATAAAGATATAGCTTGCTACAGTCGACATCAAAGATATGTTTACATTTTTGCACCTTACCTCATTCTAATAAGGTTCAAAGTGTAAACATATCTTTGACATCGACTGTACCTATTTCTAATAGCTAATACCGTTTGAAATTATCCATGCCTTCGTTAGATTATCTGTGACCTTTCCATTAACATTATAAGGCAAATATACCAGCAACATGCCTGTAATTACGTCGACAAGCAGTCAACAGACTGACGGACATTTGCTTAGGCTAGCTAAACAAGGACTGAAGATAGGGGGAAAATGTTGCACAACAGTATTAGGATTGAGGTTTCATAATTAGTTACATATTTTTACCATTATTAATGGAGGCAACATGAAAATCCAATAAATATAAGTAAAAGCTGTTGCGGTAGGTACATAGAGACGGACAGACAATGCACTGCCTAAACCTTTGAAGGTAGAACTTTGAAATATGAATTTATTAAAATGTCATGGAGCTCCAAAAAGAATTCTTGAAGAACAAGAATTTAAATTTTAAGGGGTAAAAATGGAGCTTAAGGGGCTGACAACAGCTAAAGTCCCTCCCTATCTTTTTCAGCGAGAGTGAAAGAGAAACACTGTGTTACGATTAGTATGGGAGCTCATTGCAAATTTTGCAAAATAATAAATAAAAAAAAAAACTACGCATTAATTGAGAAATATAAAACAACGAAGTTTTTAGTATTAGTGCGGTGGAATTTTGTCCTTAGTTACAGACGTATAAGTTAAGAAACTACCACCACATACCACTGTTTAAAGCAAATTTTAAGATGTAACTTTGGAATTATTTTCTATCGAGCCGATTTCGTCCAATCGTGTATCGGAATTAACGAAGTTCTTCCAAATATAACGAAAAATAACATGTATTTTTTTTAGTTTCTCTAAACAAGTATTTATAGCTAAAAACTGTTTGAGTAAAGTCAATTTGAAGGTCATCGGGTGTTGTCAGCCTCTTAAAGTTTTTAACTACCTTTACGTGGATGAAGTCGCGGGCAGAGTATAGTTAAATGGAAGCTAATAAAGGAAGCCTGCCACTTTGCATAAACTATTTAAAGGTGTGAATGCAAACACTATAACACATTAACTTACCAAGTTTATCTGAATTAATTAAAATATAGATAACATTTTACAGCAGAACTTAGTCTTATTTACATGATAAAGTCTTTAACAATAATGTTAAATTAAATAAACACTAATAACTATGCTAATTCAAAAATGACAGCACAATTAAATAAACTTGCCACCAATTTACTTCGATCCCTTAATTTATTATTGTCGTACGTATTCAGGGTCATAAGTATTCTGGTCGCTTTTGCACGGGATAGTGCCAAGATATAAACACAGACACCACACCGCGGTTTTGTCAAAATCTTCATTTACTGTACAAGCTTTTAACGCCGACTGGACTTTACTTTCAAAAGTACCTAAGTGTAAGGCCTGAGTGGACGCTTGAGTTGGGCGTGCGGCGTGCATGTTAAACAAATGAAACTCATACTGGTGTCCTGAGTCGACGCTGCACAAAGCGAATACATGCTCGCCCGCCACGCTGCACACCCCGCCGAACGCTCCGCTTCGAGCGTCCACTCAGGCGTTACACTAAGTAACCTAAGTATTTATTACAAAATTACAAATTAAGACGATTCTAACAAACACAAACACATTGGGGTTGCGTTGTTTTGATCATAGAGTTCCTATGGTCACACGTGGTCTTCATCATTAGATCAGCTCGATGTCATCGAGCGTTCGCAGCGAAGCGAAGTTCTTAAGCGTCTTCTAGACGGTCGCCAACAAGCCCCTCCGTCAGAGCGACCTTGGTCTGGACGGACCGTGTAGACAGTTGTTTCCAGCAAAATTTTATGAAGCACAAACTCAGGTCAGGGCGACCTTGGACAGTCGGCAGCCTTGTTGGCGACCGTCTAGCAGACCCTTTACGGACAACGGAACAGCTGTTAGCTGGCTACCGGGACATCCCTGCAATTCGATGGCTTTTTGATTGCGAATGGTTGTTCCGCGATTATTTTAGAAACGTTTTTCTGATCTTTATGAAATTTGTTGGGGTTGTAGCGGAGATAAATATAATCTGAGAGTCCTTATTTGAACAGCATCGATCAAGGGGTTATGGAGCTAGAAGGCGGAAAAGAGATATTATCTTATCTTATTTCTTATCGTAAAAAAAAAATCGCGAGTTCTCAGTTCGACGGATTACTAGTCCATGCATTTTGACTGAGAAACTGTTTGTTAGTTTGTGTGTTTGCGCATAAAACGGCTTGCCTTTTTCGGCAAAGGTTAGGTGATGCCACAGGCTACACAGACTACTCATTATTAAGCTGAAGAAGGAGCACGAGTTCACCACACATAAGCTCATATTTATTCGTAAATTTCTACGATCCGAACAGCACATCTCGATAGTATTCTACACCATTTTGTAGTATAACAATCCAGCTTCACTCCTATAACTTGATTTTTGTGGATATTTTTAATTCACATGAGTTATAAGCGGTCGCGCTCTCATACTAAATTAGTACGGGAGATGTGACCTCGAGTTGTACTTATGATCTATCTATCTAGTGGTTGAGGTTATCTGTGTTTTGAAATTTTTAACTCGATAGATGCATCTGTTATAATTTTGTCGGGGTTTTTTTTTAATATAAATTAATTCTATAAAGAAATAAAGGTGAGTAATCGTGGGCTCAACCTAAAATAAGAGATGGCACTGCTATACAAAATTAGTAATTAGCGAATTGTCTAAAATGCTTCATCTATTGGTAGGTACTTGAGGAAGTCTGTGGGCTTAATACAAAATTGCTTACGTAGTATATCTAGATGTGTTGATCGATAGTGCCCAGGGATTAAGAACTGGTGGTTTGAATTATATCTAGGGGAGACCGGGGCTAGTTGAACTGGCCGCTGATTATTAAAGTGTCTGCATCAGTGAGCGCCTAGGGCGTACTGTCGAGCGCAAACGGGTTTGGTTTCATTTGTGCTTATTGTATGGGACACTCAATGGATTTAGACACAGACTGAGATGTTTGCGCGGTTGTTTTAGTTGCAAGTTAATTTAGCGTGGTGAGATCATTTACTAGTATCGGAATCTTGGGATGTCGATGTCGCGGGGAAAATATTTAATGATTCATGGAAGGGAGGGCATTCATTGTGTACGTGAGGTGGTTATGGGTAATTTTAAGGACGAGAAATAGTGTAAAATTACGAGATTATTTGAGTTAAAGTGCAAATTTATACAATTATGTAAACCCTGACAAGATTATTTTAAACCCTGAGAAAGTGTCGCTACAAACTTATATATAAATAAATAAATAAATATACGTCTGTTGTCAAAAAGTATTACTTGCCAGTAAAATGAAAATCTGTAACATTGCGAAGGCCAAATAACTAGGTAGAATCTTGTCGGACTTCAATTGAATATCATCTAAGGCCTTCGGTATATCCTGATGATTCATTTATACTCGGTAACTCTAATTAAATATTAGAGCATGCTATCATGCTAATTTATGCCATCATAGTGAAATTTAAAAAATAGTGACAATTTATAAATGGTACCTACCTTATCGGAATAAGATTTACGAATCGTCGTTCAAATGTTAAACACACAAACTAAGTACTACTTACATATAATACAAAGAGTAAATTCAAGGAAATACAGCCCCAAGTAAGACCACACGCAACTGTCATGTTTTGTCGCTTTTGGGCCACAATAGTCGCATTGTAATTGACCACAGGGCGCATATAAATAGTGACCAATATCAAAATAAATCAGTTTTCAATTTAACCTTTATTTAATGGATCATACGGTTGAGTTTAAAACGAAGTTTTTTTATTTGGGTAATGTCTTGTTAAGACCGAGTTGCCGACCCCTGCTGGGTTTAAATCGCTTAATACAGCCCCGAGCAGCGATCTTAACTTCTTCAGTATTTTTAAACAGAAAATTCATAAGTCTTGTATTAAGCACTTTCTTTCCTTACCTGTTTAGTAATAAAAATGGAAGTGAGGGCTCGTAAACATTTAAAAAAAATCATAAGGAATCCTACTAATACTGAAATTAGAAAATATAAAAGTTAAATGTATGTTTAAATAGACAATGCGGACAAAGTCGTATGTGGTTACTAGGTTTAATGTTAAACGTGATTAAATAAGTATGTGTTACAGCTACTAAAATTATTTAGCTAATTGACAGAACATAGTTCAAAATGTCGTCATAAGAAAGAGATTAATAGTCGACTTTTTCTGGCGAAAACTATGAGCACACTTAGATGTAGCTACACTCAAAGATAATGGAAACGGATGTCATTGTATTTTATACAAAGGAAATCTTATTTATTTTCCTTGAGAAGTCGCTTCTCGCATTCACACTAGTCACTAGTTGCACGACAGCCTCATAATTACGAGTAGGTATAAGCTTAATTTAAAGATGGGTCACTACCTAGACATGTGCTTGTGGTCATCCTGGCGGTCTACCATTTTCAAATCCATCAGCTCTTGAGAAAAACCGCCTCCGTAAAACCACCGTATATAGATACAACACCGGTCAACTCTACTGCCACGAGTGCAAAAGAGTTTTTAAGAGCAAGTTTGGCCTGGTGAGCCACATAAGAGCTCATAAAAGGATAAAATCTTAATTGTTAAGGTCGCCGTCATCAAAATCGATGTGGAGGACTATATGTGCTCGCGTCTAAAATCCAACAAACCATACCAAATGTATGAAATTTTTGACGGAGTTACGTCTGGCTATATGACCGGCCATATGGCCGGGGTATGTCCTTTGGACCCGGGTGTTACGGACAGCCTAGATCCCTACCTAAATAAATTGTATTCTACCTAGTTAGTAATAAGGTGTCTAGGTAAGGTGATAAATAAGTGGTACACACAGGTCAACTTTATTAAAGTAAAACTAGATTGATTAATGTCTGTGCAGAAACAAGACTTGTTTGTACCGCTGAAAAGCAGTATGTGTGCCCTCTGTGATGGTACGCGCCCGACTAAGGGCGGGCAGAGGGGGAGCGGCGTATTTGACTGAATGTTGACCCAAGCAGCCGTAATTACCAAACGACGACCGCGGGCCCCGACTGAGGTGGCAAAGCTTGACCGAAGCGAGAGCCGCGAAAACATTTTGATTTTTCCGGAAAATGCCGCAGCCCACATAGGTCATACATACCTCTAGAGATAGGTTTTCTAGTAAACTATCCAGTAGAAATAGTTTTGTAAGCCTCGGACTTAGGATACCGGAGTTAGAGTAGATAGAAGCTCACTCCCATACAAAATTAACTAATAAGAAAAAGCAACTTTTTAGTTTATTGATATTATGTAAAGATAATGTCCTAGATAGACAGATCTTGCAAAGACCTTTCTAACAAGGTATAAATCATCAAAATCCGTCCAGTAGTTTTCGAGATATAAGCAAAAATGTAAATAAATACGCAAATATCCTAAGTCGAGTGCAAGAAAGAGATAGCAATGTAAACAAAGGACTTCTCTGTCTAAAACTTCTAGAGTCTTCGAATGTATGAAAAAGATAGAGATATCCTTGTCTAAAATATCTAGATTTTTCCATAGCGTAAAAGAGATGAAGATAGATCTCTCTTTCAGATTGTTCTAGATATTTCCACCCTCGCTATTTTCGAATCATATAAAAGCCGGCACGCACCGCCGTAGTTCAGTTCAGTTCAGCAAGCAGTTCCAGCAAGAAAAATAAGAAGAAGAAGAGATAATAGTGACCAGTAGTCGACAGTATCAGTATATCAGTGTGCGTACCGGCTTTCTATGTGCCTAGTGTTAAAGTTTAGTGCCTAGCGTACCTAGGGTTCATATGACAGGGTATATGTACCTGTTTATGGACTAAGCGTTATAAGTAAAGTGTTAGTGTCTCAGTTTGTACCTAGTGCTCTTAGGGTAAACGTGCCAGTACTCGGGCAGGGTATATGTACCTGTTCGTGGACTAAGTAGTTCAAGTAAAGTTAGTGACAGTGCGAAGTAGGGTAAATGTGCCTATCCTCGGACAGGGTATATGTACCTGTTCTAGGATATAAGTTGTAAATAGTGTAAATAGCCATAGTTAGCCAAGTGTACCGAGTGATTGTGTTTTAGTAATAAATAAGAATCCAAGTGCAGTGAGTGTTATTACTGAGAGTCCCGTTCCACAGTGGGAGGAATTGGATCCCGAACCAGCGAATGCTCTGTATCCGCATAAATAAATATTTAGACTGTGCTGTCGCTGATGCAGACTGACGCCAGAGAGTAGCCTGGCGGCCACAGTTCTATGGTCCTTCGAGCCGGATCAGGGGATTCAGTGGAACTTGGACTAGTGAAAAGTGGATTCTTATAGTGACTACTGACACTTTGCGTGTGTGTTATTTGTGACATTGTGTTGTGAAATAGTGCTATAAAGTGCCGAGATGGAATCTTCAGGAATAAAAACGAGGTCGCAGTCTGGCCGCCGCACCGGAGAGGAAGAAGGCCGACTAGAAGATACTGCGGAAGGCGTATCTGCGAACGTGGCAGGGGCACCCGGTACCGTGCGCACCCCACAGGATGGGGTCACGGGCAAGGCCGGGAAGCCGTGTCAAGAATCTTCTGCGGGGGTACCTGTAAGAGCTGGAGCCATGGTATCGTCTGGGCCCGCGAAGGTTGTCCATAAGGGACCACCACGTTCGCCGTCGACACTGGAGCGGCGAAGGATCGAGCAAGCGATCAAGAAGCAGCTGCGACATAAGGAAAAGGCGGAGCAACGCCGAGTTGAGCGCGAGCACCTGAGTGGGCGCGCGCAGAACCTGTCTCCGGTTTCGGAAAGAGGGAGTAAGGAGGCCCAGTCAGAGGGCCACCCTAAGGCCACGGAGACCCAGAAGTTACCGACTCCATCACCAGGCAAGGTACCGACGGTCAAGTCTCATCCGTCGAGGAAATCGCACGCATCACACGCAAGCAGCCTCCGATCAGCCAAATTGAGAGAGCTCGAACTCAAGCAAATGAGGAAAGAGGTCGAGCTAAAACGGCGAGAGATCGAGTTGGAACGAGAGCTGCTAAGGAAGGAGTACGAGCTCAAGAGGGACGAGGTACTCGAAGAAACGAGCTCTGGAACTGGAACTGGAACTGACTCATCGTCCGTGGGGTCATCGCGCACAATCAGCCCGGCCAGGGAACGACCGGCTGAACCCGATAGTCGAGTGCACGAGTGGCTGCGCACTATTGAAGACACGCCGCGTCATCGAGTGCGCGTAGAGTCGCCGCCCGTACCGTCACGGGTCAGGCGCGCCCAATCGCCGCCGCGTGGGCCGCGTATTGAGGCACGAGCGCCGCCGCCCGTGGAACCGCGTGATCAGCCACCAGGACGACATGAATGGACGCCGTATTCCGAAAACGCCAGACTAAGGTCGTCGGTAGAGCCGCTGCCGAGTGATGCAGCGACAGCGTTCAACAGGCTCGCCGACCAGCTACGGGACGCCGTCAGGACCACACCGCCGAAGCAGTGTTACGAGTTGCCACCATTCACGGGCAACCCTAACGAATGGCTACTGTTCTTCAACGCCTACACGGAGTCAACCCTACGGTACAACTTCAGTGCGTTCGAGAACATGGCTCGGCTGAGGAACTGTCTACGTGGGGATGCACGGCAGTGTGTGCAGCATCTGTTATCCACATCGACACAGCCAGAGCTAATAATAAGGCTCCTTAAGAAGAATTTCGGGCGCATCGACTTACTGGTGGACAAGGCGCTGGACGAGCTCAAGCGGCTGCCGCCGTTGGGACCCAGTGCCATCGACCTCAACGAATTCGCAACGAAGATTGTAAACATTGTAAGTACACTTTGCGAGCTCGACAGCAGGAACTATAGCAACAACCCGTTGTTAGTTCGAGAGATAACAGACAGACTGAGTCCACACCTCAGAAGTCGATGGTGCGCCTACGCAAAGGAGCACATAAAGGGCGGCAAGTGTGAGCTGATGCTGATGGCTGACTTCTTAATGGAAGAGAGCGACGCAGAGTTAGAATTCTCGCACGCTCGCATGCCTGGCACCAATAAAAGGAGGGAAGCGGCGACTAAGGAGATAGCTCGACCATCACCGAGTCGCGCAGTCCAGGGAAGAGGCGCGCGTAGGACGCAAGCGCAGTACCACGCCGAGCAGACGTACACAACAGGGAACACCGTGGGCATTCGGGAGCCTTGCTTGTGCTGCGGCGGTGAACACAGGACTACGGAATGCAAGCGAGTCCTGGTCATGGACACAGGCGCGAGATGGGACTGGGCCAAAAGCAACCGCATATGCTACAAATGCCTGAACGGTAAACACTCCAAGTTGAAATGTCACGCAAAGGCATGCGGTTCCAACGGATGCACCAGATGGCATCACCGATTACTGCACAGCGAGGGCAGCACGCAGAGAGAAGCGCGTGTACGCCGGCCGCCACCCCGCGCGGCCTCACCTGCCCCGCAACCTGCCGCCCGCGACGGGTCCGGACATCCGCAGGCGGCCAAACCAACAGAGCCGGAGATCACGTCGAACACGACGGTGGAACAAGTGAACAGCACGTCCAGCGTATTTTTGAAGATGGTACCTGTTACCGTAGAGGGTCCAAAAGGGAAGGTGGATACCTACGCTATGCTTGACGATGGCAGCACAGTGAGTCTGATCCAAGCAGACTTGGCCGAAGCCATAGGAGCCACGGGACCCGAGACGCCGCTGCGCCTGGCAGGGGTAAGCAACATGGAAGCTGTGCCAGAAGTAAGCAGACAAGTCAGAGTTCGCGTACAAGGAAAGGGCCTAGAGACCGCGTATAACCTAGTCTTCACCACAGTGAAGAGACTAGGACTACGAACGCAAAGGATGAGCAAGCAGGTCATGGAGATGGAGCACTTCAAGGATATCCAGACTGCCTGCTACGACGAGGCCGTACCGCGACTACTTGTGGGGACAGACCAATGGCCAGTGTTGCTACCTCAGGAGGCAAGAATACGGGGACTGGACGAGCCGGCAGCAGTACTGACAGGGTTAGGTTGGGTGGTCTTCGGAGGTAAGCCACGTATAGTCAACCCACCCGAGAAGCACGTGACGCTACACTGCCGCCAAGAGGATGACGAGCACCTGGACTCTATGTTGCGGGAATATTTCAACATAGACTCGCTCGGCATCAAGAATGTCAAGAAGGTAGATCCAGGGACACAGAGGGCCCTGGATATCTTCGAGAAGTCGGTCAAGAAAATCGACGGACCACGCTACGAGGTGGGACAGCTATGGCGGGACGAGGAGCCACGAATGCCGCCGAGCCTGCACACGGCATTGAATCGACTGCATAGCATCGAGCGCAAGATGGACCGTGACCCGGCATTCGCAGCGAGCTACACCGAGCAAGTAAATAACCTGCTTGCTAAGAAGTATGCTGAGCCGCTGGAGGAGCCGCCAGATAGCAACGTAGCCTGGGTTCTACCGCACTTCGCTGTGACCAACCCCAACAAGCCGGGAAAGATCAGATTAGTCTTCGATGCAGCGTGTCGCAGCCAAGGGAAGTGCCTCAACGATTTTCTTTTGGAAGGACCGGACTTACTACAATCACTGATCGGGATACTGTTCCGGTTCCGCGAAGGGAAGTTCGCCGTGGTGGCGGACCTACAGGAGATGTTCCTCCAGATCAAGATGAGGAGTGAGGACCAGCCCTCACAAACTTTCGTCTGGAGAGGAGACCGCCGAACCGGAAACCCGCAGTTCTACAAGATGACGAGCATGCTGTTCGGCGCAGCGAGCTCGCCTTTCCTGGCGCACAGCGTTCGCAACAGGAACGCCCAGGACAACGCCGAAGAATTCCCGGATGCTGTAGGGGACATCGTCCGTAACCACTACATGGACGACTACGTGGCAAGCTATCCGGACGAGGAAGAGCTCGTACATCGTGCCACGCAAGTAACATCGTCACACGCTAAAGGAGGGTTCAAGCTTCGTGGATGGACGTCCAACAGTAAGAAGTTACTGCAAGGTATCCCACAAGAGCTGCACGCAAACGCACCGGCGCAGCTAGGGAAGAAGGAAAACAAGATCCTTGGCATGTATTGGAACCCTGAAACGGACGAGCTCGGGTTTAACACGGCCATGATGAGGGTACCGGCCGAGGTACGAGACATGAAGACTACGCCGACGAAGAGGCAAATGCTATCGGCCGTGATGTCCGTGTACGACCCACTGGGGCTGTTAAGTCACTACACAATAACAGCCAAAGTCCAGTTACAAAACTTGTGGGCCAAGAAACTGGACTGGGACTCACCACTGCCAGAAGAGGACAAGCACGACTTCGAAGAATGGCTACGGGCTTTGGACAGCGTTGCAGCACTTCGAATTCCCAGATGCTACTTGTCAACGGGGGCAGCGGCGAGCAAGGAACTACACGTCTTCGTGGACGCCAGCACTAAGGCGTACGCATGCGTGGCTTATTGGAGAGTCGTCCAAGAAGATGGGACGTCCCTGGTCAGCATGGTCGCCGCCAAAAGTAAGGTGGGGCCAACGAGACAACTCAGCGTGCCACGCATGGAGCTTCAGTCAGCGCTCATCGGATCGAGACTGCAGCAGACCATCCGAGAAGAGCACCGTCTGACGCCAGCACGAGTCGTTTTGTGGACTGATAGTGGAACAGTACTCCACTGGATTCGCAACGACGCCAAACGCTACAGCGCCTACGTAGCCAACCGCTTAGGAGAGATAGCGGAGCTAACGAAGCCAAGTCAATGGCGCTGGGTACCAACCAAGGAAAATCCGGCAGATGAAGCTACCCGGCCGGATAACAGAAGACAAGTCACCTTCGACAGCCGATGGTATCAAGGACCAGACTTCCTGAAGAGACCAGAAAACGAATGGCCAAAGGAGAAGATGTCCCAGGAGACTGCGGATCCAGCCGAGAGGGAAGAAATAATTTGCGCTGCGACAGAAGAACCAAAGGTAAACAAGGAGCCTATTCCCGACATCGATCGATTCTCCGACTACAACAGACTGCTGAACGCGACAGCACGCGTTTACCAGTTCGTCGAGTGCCTTAAGACCCGACAACGAATACCGCTGCAAGTGAGACATCGGAAGAAAGCGGAACACTTACTCTTCCAGTACGTGCAGCGGACGAGTTTCCCGGAGGAATACCGAAGCCTGGTTAAGCAGGAGCCAGTGAACCGGAAGAGTCGGATCTTCGAATTAGACCCAGTAATAGATGAAGATGGTCTAATAAGGATGCGGGGACGGATCAACGCAGCGCCAGTGCAAGGACTGGAAAAGAGACCTGTAATCCTGGACGGCAGGCATCGGGTGATCAAACTAATGATCGCTCGAGCACATCGGGAAGCTGGACACGCCAACAACGAACGGGTTGTGAATGATCTGCGTCAGCTCCACTGGATCATTCACCTACGGCCGACGGTGCGACAAGTGGCTGGCAAGTGCCGCCTGTGCATTCTTCGAAAGACACAGCCAAAGGTGCCAGCAATGGGAGACTTGCCACTGGCAAGAATCGAGCCGTATAAGAGACCGTTCACGAACACAGCCGTGGACCTGTTTGGGCCACTCATGGTAACCATCGGACGAAGACACGAAAAAAGGTGGGTTGCATTGTTCACCTGTCTAACTACGCGAGCTGTGCATCTGGAGATCGTCCACAGCCTATCGACAGACTCAGCGATAATGGCTCTACGACGACTGGCGGCACGACGAGGATGGCCCGCGGTCATATACAGTGACAATGCAACCAATTTCCGGGGATCGGACATCGAGCTACGCAACGCGTACAAAGAGTGGATACCTGCACTTCAAGAGTTCGGCGTGCAGAAGAACATTTCGTGGAGGTTTATCCCACCCGGTGCACCAAACCAAGGCGGAGCCTGGGAGCGACTGGTGCGCTCCGTAAAGAGCGCATTAACAGCCACTCTGCACACAAAGGCGCCGAGAGAAGAATTACTGATGACCGTATTAGCCGAAGCAGAAAACACCGTCAACGCAAGACCGCTGACCCACGTTTCGGTGGACCCTAAAGATGAAGAAGCTCTGACACCAGCACACTTTCTACTGGGCGGATCGACGGGGGTTCCACCGACAGGACCATGCGATGAAGCCGACCGAAGAACTTGGCGCGCCAGCCAAGCTCTAGCGGACCATTTTTGGAGGCGGTGGGTGCGCGAGTACCTACCCACACTTGCACCACGACAGTCAGCGGCTAACGGAGTGAGACCGATCCAGGAGGGCGACTACGTTATTATCGTGGATGGAAATTTACCACGCAACGTATGGCCGCGAGGGATCGTCACGAAGGTGTACCAGGGACCAGATGGCGGAGTCCGATCAGCCGACGTCCAGACCAAGGGAGGCGTGTTCCGGAGGCCCGTCACGAAGCTGGCTGTCCTACCGTTGCAACAGGAGCAGCCGCAGGAGCGTCAGCGGGGGCAGAACTGTTACGGACAGCCTAGATCCCTACCTAAATAAATTGTATTCTACCTAGTTAGTAATAAGGTGTCTAGGTAAGGTGATAAATAAGTGGTACACACAGGTCAACTTTATTAAAGTAAAACTAGATTGATTAATGTCTGTGCAGAAACAAGACTTGTTTGTACCGCTGAAAAGCAGTATGTGTGCCCTCTGTGATGGTACGCGCCCGACTAAGGGCGGGCAGAGGGGGAGCGGCGTATTTGACTGAATGTTGACCCAAGCAGCCGTAATTACCAAACGACGACCGCGGGCCCCGACTGAGGTGGCAAAGCTTGACCGAAGCGAGAGCCGCGAAAACATTTTGATTTTTCCGGAAAATGCCGCAGCCCACATAGGTCATACATACCTCTAGAGATAGGTTTTCTAGTAAACTATCCAGTAGAAATAGTTTTGTAAGCCTCGGACTTAGGATACCGGAGTTAGAGTAGATAGAAGCTCACTCCCATACAAAATTAACTAATAAGAAAAAGCAACTTTTTAGTTTATTGATATTATGTAAAGATAATGTCCTAGATAGACAGATCTTGCAAAGACCTTTCTAACAAGGTATAAATCATCAAAATCCGTCCAGTAGTTTTCGAGATATAAGCAAAAATGTAAATAAATACGCAAATATCCTAAGTCGAGTGCAAGAAAGAGATAGCAATGTAAACAAAGGACTTCTCTGTCTAAAACTTCTAGAGTCTTCGAATGTATGAAAAAGATAGAGATATCCTTGTCTAAAATATCTAGATTTTTCCATAGCGTAAAAGAGATGAAGATAGATCTCTCTTTCAGATTGTTCTAGATATTTCCACCCTCGCTATTTTCGAATCATATAAAAGCCGGCACGCACCGCCGTAGTTCAGTTCAGTTCAGCAAGCAGTTCCAGCAAGAAAAATAAGAAGAAGAAGAGATAATAGTGACCAGTAGTCGACAGTATCAGTATATCAGTGTGCGTACCGGCTTTCTATGTGCCTAGTGTTAAAGTTTAGTGCCTAGCGTACCTAGGGTTCATATGACAGGGTATATGTACCTGTTTATGGACTAAGCGTTATAAGTAAAGTGTTAGTGTCTCAGTTTGTACCTAGTGCTCTTAGGGTAAACGTGCCAGTACTCGGGCAGGGTATATGTACCTGTTCGTGGACTAAGTAGTTCAAGTAAAGTTAGTGACAGTGCGAAGTAGGGTAAATGTGCCTATCCTCGGACAGGGTATATGTACCTGTTCTAGGATATAAGTTGTAAATAGTGTAAATAGCCATAGTTAGCCAAGTGTACCGAGTGATTGTGTTTTAGTAATAAATAAGAATCCAAGTGCAGTGAGTGTTATTACTGAGAGTCCCGTTCCACAGTGGGAGGAATTGGATCCCGAACCAGCGAATGCTCTGTATCCGCATAAATAAATATTTAGACTGTGCTGTCGCTGATGCAGACTGACGCCAGAGAGTAGCCTGGCGGCCACACCGGGGTATGTCCTTAAACTACGTCCGGACTTGGGTATGTCCTTAAACTACTCCAAAAAGAGAGGTATGGGCACTGCGAATGGCATCTCGCTAAGTGTGGTAGGGCATGTCCAGCGAATGTCATCTCGCTCAAATATGGAGCAGAGCGCGACTGGGGAAGTACCTCCACCTTACAGAAAACCACAGCCAAATAGCACTAGACCCTACTCATAGTGTTGTGTTCCTGCTGGTGAGTAAGGTTGCCAAAGAACTCAAAGAGGACCCAGTGTGTTGACGATGAGGGACCTTCTTGTTCCTTTAGTCATCAACACAGTGAATCCTCCTTTTTGTAAAGGGTCGGTAACGCGCATCTATGGAGTTGCAGGGGTCCATAGGTTACGGTAGCTGCTTACCATCAGGCGGGCCGTATGCTTGTTTGCCACCGTCGTGGTATTAAAAAAAATGAAATTAGGAGTGAACCATCTATCTCATTCCTGCGTCCTCAATTACCAACGAAACGCAAACTAAATATGAAATAAATTCATTTTTCATCCCGATCGTACTCGACCAATGATCAAAGCACCAAAATTCATTTAACTCTCCCCTAAAATCTGTCTTATTCCCGTTTCACCGCACACAAGAATAATTGCGACCCCGACATTAGTAGGAACTATACCCATTAAGAGACCACATTATAATGGTATTCGAAGTAACTAAGTAAACATACCGCAGTCAGATATATTAAGCCTAAACCTCTGAACATTGTATGCAGTTACTTATCCTTATTAATGTTAAGGGTAGATTGATAATTGGGGTGCTTAGGTACCTGTTTCGGTATATGTGAAATGTTTATTAAAAGCTTGGGCTATTTGGGTCTGAGAGGTATCTCTTTTTTTATGAACTTTTTCGTGAATCTTGGTGCCGTATTTCTTACTTTAAAATACATAAACACATTAAAAACACAATTTATCCCCAACACAACTCCTACGCACACCAAGTAATACCTAAATATTGGAGTTGTATTGGAGTTGGACCAGGGACCGTATTCTAACTTTAAAATACATTTAGACACGAACCAACTTCAACACAACTCCAATGCATTAACACCGCAATACAGCTACGGCATAAAAATCTGAATCAGAAACATCAGAAGTTGCTTCAGAAATATTCCAACGCAACCCCAATACAACTTCAATATTGGTTGATTCTTTGTTGGGTGTTGGAGTTATGTTTGAGATAGATTGTGTTCTCAATTTATTTTAATATTATAATCCAGCACCAGGGGCCGTATTCTAACTTTAAAACACATTAAGACACGATCCAACTTCAATACAACTCCAAATGAATTAACTACTCACTACAGCTAGCGCCTAGACGTCTGAATCAGAAATATCAGAATTTGCTTGAAAATTATTCCGATGCAACTCCAATACAACTTCAATGGTTGATTATTTGTTGTGTTCGAGTTATGTTTCTGATAGATTTGTTTTTATTTTATTGTTTATGTATTTTGAAATTAGAACCATGTCTTCTTAATGCAGTTAAAATACGGCTCCTGTTCGGAAAGTTTGCTTTTCATGTACTGTACACCGGCAATAGTATCTTCCTACACGAAGGCCGCAAAAATATGTGACACGCTCTTATGGCCCTACAAATAAGAGCGTGTCACATATTTTTGCGGCCTTCATGTAGGAAGATACCTACTGTTGCCGGTGACTGTACTGAACTAATATGGCCGGGTACAATTTTAGCTTAGGAACGTAAGCTGTACCTTATTTAAAATTATGATTTATCATTACAAGGCAGATTAACCAAAATGAAATAAAAATTAGGCTAGCAGGATGAATCTCAATACACAAGGCGGAAATTAATATGCACATTTTTTTTCTTTTGCCTACCCTATCCAGAAACAAATTCTCAAGTAACGGCTACTTTCTCCATTCCCTGACCCATACATCGATACCAACTCCATTATGCATAGCAATCGATCCTTCCAAGCATACGCTTCAAAACAACCTAACAACCATCACCGTGCCCCGCACTTACGTCCTTACTCTTCTGTTTACATGTTAAGGTAACTTTAAAAACGGCGTATTCGGCAACGCAATTTATTGATTATTTGTAGACCGTATCTCCTTGTAATAAGGGATACTAATGATTAGTTGATTTTATTGATGGTATTTAAGGGTGGTTGAGACGTTTTGAAAGTGACAGTTATACAATGCACTTGTAAAGGTAATGGAAACGGGTATAATGGGCAATTGTTTCGAATGCAAAAGGAGTAAACTAGAAAGGGCTTACAAATAGTAATGGCTGGCTGCAAGGACTATTTATACATGGACCGACAATGTCTATATATCGCGTTCCCGCCCATCCATCCAGTACGCAGCATTTTTTAGTTCCATGTTATAATTATTGTTCGGCGATGGATTTTAAAGACGGCGATTTTTCCTTTTTATAGACGGCGCTGCGAAACCCGCGGTTTGTTACCCCACGGTGGCAATTGTCACGATTTCCGACATATCCAGATTACTGGCGTTGTAGACGTCTATAGGCTACATTAACCGCTTAGCATCGGGCGGACTGTGTATTTGTTTAGTAAATTACCGTATATTTTATTATATCGTCAATAAATAGGGACCCAACTATAGGTGGGTGAAAAGCTCACGACAATTGTTACGAAAGACAATATTATAGTAACTTAGAAGGATTGTCGATGTTTTTCGACATAGATTAGCCTTGTGTCGGAATTTAGTGACAGTTGTCGTGTTTTTCGAGATATACGTCAAAACCTCTGATTACAAAAGTAGTATTTTTAGTGATAAGCCTTCTCAAGTTTTCCTTAAATATCACGCTGTTATCAAACAAGCGTGCAGCCTGCGACGTCAGTAATAACGATGCTGACAAACGTTGCCTATGTCACCTTTGTGAAACAGGGGCCCGATACCCATTTTCTATAATTAGACATTGTCAGCCCAGTATAATTATGGTCCTTGACTGGTTGCACAAGTAATGACTAATTTGTTAGGTCCAGACGTCTACTCGTATGATACGAGTATTTTAGTACAGAGTTCATGTAATTTTTTTAACCCACGTCCCAGAGCAAAGAGCGAGAGCCCGAGGTTTTGATTTAATTATTTTTAACTACCCAAACGTTGTGTGGAAGAGAATAGCGATAAAACCGCCCGTTTCAGAGTTAGCTAAAACTGACTTGAAAATAAATATTAACCCTTTTGGCAAATTTGAACGTTAGAAAACTTGGAGACGTCTTTAGAATTATACATAAATAGATGCGTCATTACGAAACAAGAAAACTTCGCAGTAACGTTTAGAAACTCCGATACTTCACACACACCTTTAATGGCTTCACAAGTTTCTCAATAAACATAATAAATAGCGAGATATACCACACGCAGTCATTAATTGATTTTTCATGTTCGTTTTATGAAAGTTACTTAAACTGTCATTTGGCAATCAGCACTATATTTACGAGTATCAGATTATTATTGACGTTTGTTTCATATTCATATGTTCAGTGAATTGTATAATCTTATTATTGTCTTAAAGATAACCTAATTTTACTTGTATACTTTCAACAACTTACGCAATACGTTTTTTTTAAAGTTAACTTGTATTTTGTTTATCTGTAAAATTTTTACGACAAAAATATGATTTTAAGGAAACTTAAAATTAAATAATTAAACGTTATGGTAGCCTCATGTTGGTCTGAAAATGTAGACTTTAAGGCTCTCTAAGGCATGTAATCAATATATACATTTCTCAGCTTTACTCACTATGCGTGATAGAGCTGAGCGTTTTTTTCTATAAGGATTTCGAATAACACATTCTCGTACAGTAACGGTAAAACAATTTTGTTGTGAGAATAAAAACAGTTTTTATAACAACGATCCTACAGTTGCACGTAAGTCGCACGCAACGATGTAACGGCCGCAATGCAAAACTACACTGAACTTATAATTCAAAAACCTATAACTGTTTTATTCGTTTTGGTGGAGACGGGATAGACGTTTCGTTCGGTGATGCACTGGGAAACTAGTTATTTTCGAAACTGTTTTTAAAAACAGTTTTGAGGTAGAAAAAACAGTTCCTTTTCCTTTCGCCTAAAACTCGTAACGACCACGCTCTAATGCGCGACATGTTTCGGAGAGCTTAGGTGTAGCCTAGAACTCTTAGAGCTTAAACCTAACTACGCTCTCCAAAACATGTCGCACGTAGCAACTAAATACAAGTGAGTAAAGCCGAGAATTTATATAGTGTTAGTGTGTCTCATGAAATTTTAAGTGCAATAATTGTAAACAGTATGTTGAAATCATAAAATTATAATACCTAGAATATAAGTACTGGCAATGTTCCCTCCACCCAAGATCGATGCGATGGTTTCTGGGAGATTATCCTTTAAATAAACGGCACTTTTTTAATTTTTGGTGTTATTTTTTTAAATTTTACTTAGTTTTTTTTTAAACGTTTAATTGTGTTAATTACAAGCGTACCTATATATGCGGTATGTGCGGAGCAATGAGCAAACATTGTCATATTTTCTAAATACCACAATGTCTTATTTCTTTGAAAAATCTTTAAAAATTATTTAACTTAAACCATCTACTATTAACCTCCAACCTCAGATTAAAAGTAAATAATTCCCAATTGTGTCCAATCACAAAATTGTTAGGAAATAGATGGAATAAATTACAGATAAGGATGAGCGATGCGTTCCCGCCGCCATCGGTCACGATAGCTTATCGGCGCCGGTTATGACAAATTGTTTGACGAATCCACTGTGTGCTCCTTCTAATTATTAGGGTTGGGATTCCGGTTTGAAATATTTAAATTATGTTTTGAAATGAATGTCTTGGAACGAAACAGCAAATTATTCGCAATATACACGGTGCTCGTGAGCATTGCGAGAGATTTTAACCACGAATTCCTGAAGTCATAAGGAGTAATAAATGTTGTATGAATTTAGGTCAATTTCGCCAAAAAAACATTTTTTTAATGCTTTTGAACATAAAAACATAAATGTTATGGGTAAAATTGTCGATTAAAATAAATTTGTATATTTTTTTTCGTAAAAAATAGTTTACGTAAAGTATTCCTTGGCACTTTGATATCTGTCAATAAGAATGTCTAGACTAGACCCCATAAAGGGTGAAATCGCCATCAAAAAAGCTTTTTGCACTGAGTCACAATAAAAAATGTTTTTTTAATTCAATTGGTAGTAACTCTGAAACTAGGCGAATTCCAGAAAAGTTTATACGACATTTTAGTCTCCAATTATGATCAGGAATACGCTGTTAAAATCTCTCGCAATGCTCACGAGCACCGTGTATAGCCACGCCATTAAAAGATAAAAAAAGATAAAAATATTTATTCTTAAATTTAGGCACATTACAATGCACTTATGAACGTCAGAAAGAGAAAAAAAAACTACTACCGGTTCTAACCCTACACCTCTGACCCGAGAAGTATTATGACCGGCAAGAAACTCGGCGGGACTTATTTTTTCAAAGAGTAACACAGACGAACAGATCTTAAAGATACATAATAATGCGTAGTTCTATAAGAGGACATAATATATCAAAACAGCTTAAGAGACAGACAATGTACATAGGTAGATGTTTAATTAAAAGGAAAAAATAAATAAATAATAAAATCTAAATCTGACTGCTTCACAAAACTTTTGATATGCGTTCCTATCTAAACTGTGTCCTCTAAATGTTAGGTGATTTTGTAGTAGTTTATGTCGTCGAAGTAAACATCATGCTTAGTTTTAGAATTTTTCATTAGTTGAACTGATGTAAGTTCTTCTGTCGTACTGACCCTAAAATAAAGTATAGTTTACTTCATTCGACATTAATAAATATCTACGTCACGTCACGTCACGACGAATCAAACCAGTTTTTGAATACAACGTTACAAGTAATTTGGACGATTAACCTACCTATAATATCCGAACGTAGTTAAAAGATATAATTCTAACCAAGGTTATTTAACTATTATATTTAATTTATTATAAACAGATATATCACGGGTGCGTGGTCAAACCCGATAACTCGAGCTAATAGGTTTTTGAAAATAGAACAATTAGCTGACATACGTTAGGTGCTTATTTAAATGAAAAAATATTTTTACTTATCGGGTTTCACCTCGATATACAGATGTTCATTATCAGAATCAGAATCAGAATCAATCGTTTTATTCGTGATAAAAATTGCATATAAAAGTATTAAAAAAACAATAGAAATCTAGAACATAATACAAAGTTTACCACGAAATGGACCCGCCTCAGCTTTATGCTGACCCGAAAGCCAGCGCTGATCTTCCGGCGGGACCATTTGTGGGCCACGATCGCAGCCGTACGTACATTAGAGATGATTTTCAAACATAGCTCAATTAATATCACAGTTAACTTGACGCGACTTCGAGCAAAACTTCAGCAATAACTTAAAAGCTTCGAAAACTTTTTAAACGTCGAACATTTTGAATGGCATTCCTTACGCAGCATCCAGAAACTTCAGAAATAATGAATTGCTCATTGTGCATTCAATATGGAACGAGACAATGTTGAAAGTCAGAGATTTACGAACCGGTGCAATTATCAGAAAATGCCAGATTTAATTGATTGGAAATTCGTGGATGGATTGTCGATGTAAACGTTGGCAACATTTGTTTTTAATAATTGTAGTGGCCGCTTTATTTGGTAATATTTTATGTGAATGAGAAGTGTGCTTCAAACGGAATAAATAGTTTATTTCATTTGCTTTTCTGATGCACATGTTAAAATGTAACAGTATGTACATATTAAGAATTATACATTTCCGTTGTGTGCCTATTACTTCTTAATAAGGTTTGTATGTGTAACGATAGACTGATGTACGTTAGATAAATACACAGAAAACATATATAAATCAGAAACAAATATTTCAGACAAACAACTGTATATTTTGAATATTTGTTTTGTATTTGAGTGTACCTATATAATTATACACTCAAATTAATGCCCTTGCCGGGATTTGAAACCAGCACCTCCAGCTTCCTAGATAAGATCACGAACCACTAGGTTTCGGTGACCTCTTCTTTTTAAAATCCTTTTACCCACTGATGGAGTGTAGTGCTCGAATTATTTTTTCCACCGACTTCGGTCCTGTGCGATCTGGGTAACCTCCTCCCATATCACCCCAAAACACCCATCTTTTGAACGGTACGGCGCCAAGTAGATTTTGGGCAGCCCTTTTTCTGTTTGCCGGGCGTCTTCCAGGTCAGGACAATTGTGGATAATTGTGTGTCAGGTCTCCTGAGGATACGCTATCCATCCATCTATTGGCTATGGTGGCCTACCGGGGTAAAATTGCAAGTTGTAAGATTAAGTCTTTATTGCGGACGAAGCTAAGGGCAAAAGTTAACAGTCACAGATAAAACAAAACGTACCACAAGTAGGCAAATCTGCCGGTTCCCTTTTTTTGTGCATCCGTCCGCAACACAAATGGTAACAAACGGTATAAATGGTTGTTTTATTAAACGCCATCTCGCGGCAATGAGCTCATGCTGCTAAATCAATTTGTGGTGCAACGCTATGTAACATTGAGTCATTTTGTAGGTTCAAATATTGATGTGTATTGTACACTAAAGGACATTGAAAACAGCTCATTTTGTATAAAAAATTCCTACAGCAGTGGTAGGCGTTTTGGATGTCACTCGGGGCAAATAACCTCAACATTATCGAAATCAGTATTTCTGGCTTCATTAGCCTATCCTAAAAACCATTTCTATATAATATCCCCCGGTCGCGGTGTGGTATTCAATCCAATCAGAACGCATAGCATGGTTGCCATTTTATCGCTTATCGCGTCATGCGTCAATTTCGCACTTACAAACTTTTTAAAACGTGACAGCTATGGCGATAGACGATAAAAATACGACCATATTAGGCTAGCACGGGCTTAGCGTGTACTAGCAGTAAGTACGTGGCATCGCGATTTCGACTGAGACGAATTAACCTCAAACCTATATCCTTCTGTTCTGCAGTAATATTCGAGGAGAGTAGTATGGCAATGCCACCGGGGAGTAATGGTTTCCCCACACCTCCGAATCGGCAAAATCCGATAGAAAAAAGCTTTATGTCTACGCAATACGAGCGAAAAAGACGTCAACGCGCGGATCCGAGCCAAATCATGCCTTGTTAGCTCTTATTGCGTGGGCATAAAGCTTTTTTCCATCGTATTTTGCTGATTCCGCGTTGATAGATGTGGGTAAACCCTAACCTGCTGCTTCAACTCCAGGCGATTGGGCTGAATAAGCGCAACCAGCGATCAACAGCCCACCTGTTTCAAATCTTCATCTAAAACTATTCCACATTGACTCTCAAAATTTGTAAACTGAAGCGTTACAAAAGTATTCTTAAATACGTATTTTAAAGAAACACGTAGGCATGTTGTTTTGAAGTGCCGTGTAGTTAAGTTGACATTTGACCCTGTCTGTTCATTCAATAGACAGTAGACAGTCAATAGACGATATTTTTGTAGAACTTCAGTAGCTTATGGACCTAAAAAAACTAACAAAATAAAATATATTCTGTATAAGTCATAACTCAAAAGATTCGAGAGTTTTTTTAAGTCCCATATTATTTAATAATTCTAAAACAGTTGTGAGTATAAACCGTCGTTATTGAAACCATAAAAACGTGTCGTGATCTATAAAATACTTTATTTTATTTTATTTCATAGAATAACTTACAGCTAGAGTAACAAGATAGGTATAGTAATATTAATAATGTAGAAACAGTGAGCCAATTGAAAGTTTCTACTGCATATCGACGCGTCATAATTTAATGTTACTACATTAAATTATGACGCGCACAACTGCATAAAAATGATTCAAAAGAAAATACCAACATTCAATAGAAAATATGACAACTCAGCATCACCGAAGAAACTTTTCTATTACCAAACGGGTACATCCGCAATTGAATTAAATTCCAAGAAAATCATTAAACAACCTCGCTTCCTCACACTTGCATCTTATCGACGCATCGCACACCTTATAAAGCGATATAACTTGTCGGATTCTCACTTTATTTTATATCTGTGCGACTTGCGACATAATTACCAACGTGGACAGAGGTAGCTGAACATTTGTAAGCCTTATTACGACTAGTTAAGGTCCAACCATGAACAGAAACTGCGATTGATGCGAGTGATGTGTTATTAGACTACTTTGAATGCTACCAACTATATGACGCTGACTGTACCTACAAAGTTTGACGGTAGCGTCATCGATTTTCATACTAGTTCATAGTATTATTTCTGAAAATAATGACTTAATAAAAAAGTTTTAAAAATACTCTATATATATATATGTATACACGGAGCTCGTGAGCATTGCGAGAGATTTTAACCACGAATTTCTGAGGCCATAAGGAGTAATAAATACACACTTTATTTAGCTTGACCCCTTATACAGACTGTATCAAAAATGCTGGTGATCCGTTTTCACTCAAAATTCTAGGTTAAAAAAGTTGATTGGCCCAATTATCACGTCGTCATGCTGCATACAGCGTACATACGTGTCTCTATTTGAAATTATAATCTTACTTAATACAAGCCAAAACAGTTGTATGCACACACAGTCATTTGACTTTACAACGTGCAAATAGGGCCATTTTTTACATTATAAGGCAGCCTTTTAATCGCATTCTAACGCACGTCAATATGACGCTGCTTTAACGGTTGTAAATATAATAATAAAACATAAAAATATATGTAAATTCTGCTATAAAAATTACCACTTTAAAATTCCAGAGATAAAGCCGGGGACACACCGATGCTGCCAAAGGTTAGCAATAAACTATGATATGAAAGTTTATGGCTTTGCGAGTGGGGTCTATAGTTTCTTGTTTTTGAATCTATATCTAATAACTTAATCACGTAATCTTATGTCCAATACAACTGTGACAACATTAATAAACTTGTACGAAAATAAATGGGAATGAGGTTAAATTAATAACACTGGTTCCAACTTTAGCTGTCTTATGTTTTCGATTTTGGAACCATACATTATTTACAACGTTTTTGTCTATGGTGTCTAGATTTGACATCCGAAGAGGCATTTGTTTTTAAACGTTTGTAGCGTCATCTGCACGTTGCTTTAAGCGTTTATAGATCGTGAGAGTCAGGAATGGAAAACTATAAAATATAAACGATTACACTCACGTTTTTTTTCTTTTGTCACTTCGCGCGACATGTTTCGGAGGGCCTAGGTCTCCATCTTCAAGCACTAAGAGTGCTATTCGAACCGGCCCGTGGCGCACAACTGCACAGCGCGTTTGCGACTGCCAGCCTGCAATCGGCGCGGCGAGCCGCGCGTCGTGCGCGCTCTGATAGAGCTTGTTAGGGCGAGCTTGCGCCGGCGCTGCTAACGTGTTTTGCAGAGTATTTTATTGTATATCTCACGAAAGTTTAAATTTAATGAATGGAAAACTACTGGTAAAATACGAGTATGATACGAAAATAAAAATCATAAGGATCTAAGAGTCAGTGTCGGTCATGCCGTTAAAAAACTGTAGTAGTTTACAAGCCCAAATCTTACTAAGCCCGTCAGAAACATAACTAGAGAAATAAAAGCCGTAGCACCGGTTATAGGTGTTTAGAGAGGCAATAATTTGTACCATTAAAAGGGTATCTATTTAATAACTGACAGACTGATCCCATCATCGCGCTGTTAAAAGTCATCACTCGTGACTGGTCGGCGCGGGCGCAATGCAGCTCGGTTGTGGTGCAAGAGAGAGGAGAAATGCAGTTTATTTGTGGATAGGAGAAATGCTTAACTTAAATGCATATGTAGCCTAGTTGGTAGTCTTTTTACAACCAAGCTTTGAATCCCAAATGTGTTTCCTAGTTTTGGATGTTTTTTATTTATCTATATAAATATATATGACGTCGCCGATTGACGAGCTTTTGTTTAATATGGGACAAGGTTGTCTGTGAAAAACTGTAAGATAACAGATGTGTAATTTCTGGAAGTGCTGGTTTACAAGGTGGTGGTGGTGGTGGTTATGGTGGTTTGGTATAGTGCTGCTAAACGGTTAAGAGTGAAAGTGGTTGATGGTATGGAAGCTCGAGATGGAGTGATATGCATAATTTGACTAATAAGTACCAACCATACGTCGGACTCCAGCGGGCATTTTCGTGGCATGTCAGAATGATAGGTAAGGTTCGCAAATCAATCAATTCACTTTCGAGTATTTGTACTTAGTATTTGGTACCTAGTAGAAATTCCAAATATCATAGCAACTAACTGCGTTATTTATAAACGTAGGTACTTGGACTACACATAAGTCAAAATGGCGAAAAAGTTCGTTTGGCTTTATCCTTAACTCAGACAATTGCAGCTGTGAGAAAGGAACATACCACAAATGAGTTAACTGGGCATGTCAAGTTCTATGAACACAGCTCTAAGGCTGTACGTTAGTTAGGTGTTTATTTTTTTACTAGCTGTTGCCCGCGGCTTCGCTCGCGTTAAATTCTCCATACAAACTTCCACCCCCCATTTTAGGGAAGTGGGGGGTTAGAAAGAGACAAAAAGTAGCCTATGTCACTCTCCATCCCTTCAACTATCTCCACTTAAAAAATCACGTCAATTCGTCGCCCTGTTTTGCCGTGAAAGACGGACAAACAAACAAACAAACACATACACTTTCCCATTTATAATATTAGTATGGAGATTCTTTAAATTTTAAATAAAAATAAGATTGAATAGTCTGTGTTATATTTGATTTAATTTACATTCATGGTACATTTGTAGGTATATTATGAGAATATATTATTAATATTTTTTCCAAATTCTTGGCAGTCAAGGTGCTTCGTCTGCTTCTAAATATCCATTTTAAATGGGAGAACGATCTTTCAACATCGACTGAAGTTATTGGCAAGTATTTGCATTGTACAAAATGCTGAAGAGTGTTTTTATTGACTTTACTTGTAGTCTCAACCTCTTAGTTTTGAATTAGGTAGTTTTATTTGTTTTTTAAGTGGCCACTTCAGTGGGCTATCAGTCATCACTTCAAAGAGTATTTACACACACATTAAAGATGAATAAATAATAACGGGTAACTAATTTAATTAACTATGTTACAAATACTAGGTACATTATAATACTCGTAAGTTAAGATTTTTTTGTAAACCTTACCTTGCCCTCAAACTGCCCCCTATAGTCCGACGTTTGGTACTAACATATTCTAAACTTAATCCAAACTTAATTCAAATAAGGAGTGTATAGGTTCTTAAAGGGCAGGCAACGCGCATATGCGAATCCTCTGGGGTTGCAGACGTCCATAGGCTACGGTAACTGCTTACCATCAGACGGGCCATATGCATGTTTGCCACCGTGGTATAAAAAAAAAACTTGGCCGCGCCTAAGTTTATGTGGTGCGCTGCCATTGGTACTTAAGAGAAGCCCCCGAATATTAGCCGATCCCAAGCGTTTAGCAACTGCAGAATGTATACAAAAAGGTGGCGTTCGTAAGAACGCTGGCTTATCCACACTTTGCGCTCGCAAAGTCAGTGCCAAGTTAGCGAGGTTCTAGCGGAATCGCGTGTCGTCTATAACTTGCACCTTCGCTGTTCACACCTCCGCAGCAACGCATCGACGGATTATCGACGCTCACGAACCACGAGATCTGATCGTTTTGCATTCATTTCTACGTAGGTACTTATCCTACTTATTATTTCAATATACTTATATATTTTTAATACCATACAAACGTGTAATATAAACTAGGGCCCTAATAGACGGAGAGCTGGCCACGTCAGATATGACACAATAATGAGAGTAACGAAACCTCTAGTCAGTTTGTTATACTATGCTTATTTCTAGATCTGGACATCTGGCAGCTGTAAAGTGGTGGAGGTTAAAGAATTCAAACAACTTCAAGAAAACAAAACAATAATTAGATTTTATCATTACCAAAAGTTTCTGTTGAGGGACAGTAGGGAGAAACAACGCATAACGTAATTCATAGTTTGTCGGCTACTGTTTTTGTTTCCGTAATAATACGCAATGTTTTTTATTCTAATGTTAAAATTTAGGCTCTGTCCTTTATAACTGAGACAACTTCAGCAGTTTTTACCTATTTTGGTATTACTATTTTCTAATTCAAAAATTTTGCTAGTTTGTCACTCTGACCTCCACCCATTAAAAGCTGCCAGATGCCCGGATCTAGCAATAAGGATAGGATAGCAATCTAACCAGACGGGGTTCGTTGCTCTCATTATTGTGTCATATCTGAGGTGGCCAGCTCTTAGTCCATAAGGCTGGCTGCGTTATCTCGCCGACTGGCAATGCTGATGCGCTGAGCGAGGAACGAGCCAGGGGCCCTATTCTAACTTTAAGGCGCTAGGCGCTGATGGTGGCCGAAAACTGTTACTTTCTAAGGGATATATCTCAATAACGGGTCATTCAAAAATGTTGAAAAAAATATATGTTATTTACCATTTCATGTACAACATTGTCAACGTTTGAATAACTCGTGTAATGTATAGTTTCTCCGTTATGTAAATGTAACGAAATGTCGTTTTACGGTTAATTTTGCTTATATCTACTGAACGGCTCATTCGATTTAAAATATTGTTGAACTAAAAAATATGTACTACAGAACACTACAAACTCAACGTAGGATATTTAAATTGATTAAATTTTCTTAAACAACTTGATCATAATTCCACATTTCGTGCGTTATTAGCTCGAAAACGGCGTTGCTGGCAGTCGTGAGCTAGCTTTGAGACGAGGAGGCTATGTCGCTCGTCGCTCCGTGCTTCCCTTGTACTACATATACTTGTGCTTGGCCCGTGAGCAATAATATCGGACTTACTGTGCCTAAAGACTAAATAACTGCAGAGGGTTCATGCGGTGCGGATATAACGTGTCTTCCCGGAATCAATAATGTATAGACGTTTTATCTTTTAAGATAAAGTACTCGTATGCATGTTTATGTACGTTCGTATAAAAAGTGCATTTTATTTAGATTATAATACAAGTAAAAAACAAATGAAATAAAAATGGAGAAAAAACAAAAATCATGAATCTCATATTGATCTGAAAACAAATTTGGTCATGTAAGTAAACTAAAATTATTATGTTTTAGTAGACGCATGCATCACGCAAAATAGGCATTAGTCGTCGAGTTGCGGAAATCTGCTAGTACTGCAATACAATACACTAATAATTAATTTAATAAAAACTCCAAAGAACCGAATTTATTCAAACATATTTATTTAAGAATACCGTGTTCTAAACGAATGTAATATGCGTTTTATTTTAAGATAAAACACAATCTTTAATGTTATACTTTATACTAATTCCTCAAATCTAGAAATTGCGAAGTAAACTGCAAAGGATTGCAGATAAACCGGCCAAGAGAATATCGGGCTATGCTCAGTGTAGGGATCCGTAGTTGCCGGCCTGTTACAATACATCCATTCAAAAGGTAGTCTATAAAGAAATATTTTGTGGCACTTACGTTATTTTACTATAGGCATAACTCAAAAACGGCTCAACTGATTGTATTTCATATAGTTTTTATTGAAAATACGTGATAAGTATTTCAATGGCCTCACTTCCAGGAATTTTCCCAATTTTTTTAGACCCACGGTTCAAAAATCAAAGAGCATTTTAACTTTCGAAGCTATTATTTACGAAAGTATTCGTTTTATCCAAAAGATGTTTAAGGCATATTCTTCTTGAAAGACCTATCCAACAATGGGTTTCTAATACTTATTGTTTTACCACTTTGTAGGCGTAATTAAAACACATAATTACTCATACCAAATTTCAGTCTACTAACTATCACTGAGCAAAGCCTGATTGAGAATCTATAGACGGAGAGCTGGCCACGTCAGATATGACACAATAATGAGAGCAACGAAACCCATGTAGTTAGTTTGCTATACTATGCTTATTTCTAGATCCGGACATCTGGCAGCTGTAAAGTGGTGGAGGTCAAAGAATGCAAATAACTTAAAGAAAACAAATCCTAGAGTTCTGGGTTTAATGAAATATTATGGAAAATTATGTAATTAATTAAGTTATATCATATCCAGAAGGTTCTGTTGGGGGAAAGTAGTGCCAAATGATGTAAAATGCAATTTTTAGTTAGTCGCCTACTGTTTTTGTTTCCGCAATAATAGACAATGGTTTTTAATCGAATGTTAAAATATAGGCCCTGTCCTCTATAAATTACACAACTTTGGCATTTTTTAACTATTTTGGTTATACTTTTTTCCAACTTAAAACTTTGTTGTTCTGTCACTCTGACATCCACCCATTAAAAGCTGCCAGATGCCCGGATCTAGCAATAAGGATGGTAAAGCAGTCTAACTAGACAGGTTTCATTGCTCTCATTATTGTGTCACATCTGACGTGGCCAGCTCTTAGACCACTAATAAAAAATTGCTGATAGAGTTCAATGTATGCAAGAATAGAGGAAATAAAGCTTTTTTTTATACCACGACGCTGGCAAACAAGCATACGACCCGCCTGATTGAAAGCAGTTATAAAGCCTATGGACGCCTGCAACCTCAGAAGATTCACATGCGCGTTGACTACCCTAAAAAAACTTTACTATGTCGGTGAAATGCAAATAAATACAAATTTTATATTAATTGTCAACACAAGTGAATAAATAAATTACTACTAAGGGTTAATACTACCTATCAAATATCTTTAAAAGACCGGCCAAGTTTGTATCGGACCATGTATAATGTAGGGTACCGTAGAAAGTAGTTTTTTGGAGATAACTCAAAAACGGATGAACCGATAATATGTGAAATAATTTTCGTAGAAAATTAAGTACTAAGCCTTCTTGGTATTTTTTCATATTTTTTAGACTTACGGATTAAAAGTTAGATGGGGGCTATTATATTTAGACTTTCGAAGCAATTATTTCTGAAATATTGACTTAATAAAAAAGTTTTAAAAATACTATATATATATATTTTATATATTAAAATTATTTTTAAAGCCGTATCGCACAACATGTTCATATTTACAAAAAAAATATTTTTGACATTTAGTTTGGCATATGTATGGAGTGCCTCACCTAAAAGATTTCTTATCAATTTAGCCAGAAAACTAAGTAGCGGCACATGAAACACACCTCTAGATAAAATTTCAGTAATATATGTTTTATAATAAAAATGGCTGTGACATACGGACGGACAGACGGACATGTTTCAAAAAACTTTTCAGGGTTCCGTTATTACCATTTTGGCTATGGAACCCTAAGAAGTGTTTGCGCTGTGTTATATTTTAAAGATCTAAATTTAATGGCCTTACAGCCCTCATTTGTATGATGATTTCGTGCACAAATACCACTCCTTACATGTGCATTTTTACTATTCGCAACTCGCAACAGGCTTAGTTTTGTTAATTTATCGTAATTAAGTGAATTTTTACGGTTAATATTTAAAATCGCAACAAAAAAATAACCATCTCTTAAGCTCACTTGCACAGCAAAAAAAATCCAAATTCACATGAAAACACCGCTTTGATGTGCATTCAGTTTTTTTTGCTGTACTAGTCAGTATTTTTTTATTTTTTTCTGATATGCGGAATATTTTTAACCATATTTCGTAAATTCATAAATATTTTGCCGCTCACTGTACTTCAAATTCAAAATCTAGGTTTTCATTTTTTACATAAAAATCTACTAATCGAGATCGTTAATACTTATCTTATTTAGTAGTGTAGAGAGTATCCTTAATTAATACTCTCAAAATATACTTGATAGTTATTTATTTTCTTTTTTTATATTATTAGCTAGTACATCAAAATCGACTATCGGTTTAGGCTGTCCCTTTGATACTCCTCAAAGAATCCTGAACGTCTGACATAGAACGTTGTAATTCTTAATTTGAATAACACCGTACCAGACAGTGTTTGAGAAGAGAGGTTGTAAAGGTAGACAACCTTTACAGTAGCATTCCTAAAAAATGTCACCGTAGTACTTAATCACAGTATTCAAATCACAAAACATCCACAAAAGGATTAGGTATGATTATTATAAATCTGCCCGCGCGCCTCTGAGTAA